>CM062808.1:857697445-858297445 GCA_031772625.1 Pinus tabuliformis
ACTGACAAAACAAAAGTTATGATTATCAAGTCCAAGAAGGACACTTATGCTAATTTTATGTATGACAATAGTAACTTAGAGGAAGTGTCTTCCTACAAGTACCTAGGAATTGATATTCATCACAAGCTCAACTGGAACTATAGCATTGAGAAAAGGATTAATGGGGGATGGAAAGCTTCTTTTGGTCTTGAAAATAATTGTAAAACTACAAACCTCATAATGTGGGATAAAAAGAAGTTCATCTTTGAAACTTTAGTCACTCCGGTTATCTTATATGGACGTGAGGTTTGGGATTTTAGCATCTATACAGAATCCTGGAGAAAGATTGAGCAAATCCAGAAGCGTTTTATAACGTATAATATCAAAATTAAAAGCAACACACCCTATCCTATTCTCCTTATAGAAGTGGGTCTTTCCCCTATCGAGAGCATAGCTATGACTAGGCTTTTGTTGTACAAGCACAAAATCAATAACATATGAGACCATAGACTTCCTAAGCTAGCTTTAAATTCGAGCCAAAACCACCTAATGCTTAAACAAGGTTGGTATAAAGACACTAGGGGCTGGTTAAACCATTGGGAGATCGATGAGAATGTTGCATTGCAAAACATTAATAACATTAAAAATATTGTTAGTTCTAAGTTAAAAGAAAAAATCTGGTATGAGAAATATTTAGCAGCTAAAAGAAAATTAAGATATTAAAAGGAGGTCATCGACCCCACCCTAGAAGATCAAAAGTATCTCTATGTTTTAACTAGCTCAAAGAAGAAAATTAATATAGTCAAGATTAGAACGAACTCTCATGAGCTCCATAGTGAAACGGGTTGTTGGGCAGTTCCTAAAACACCATTGCAAGGAGCGAAGGATGACAAACTATTCAAATCGATACTATGTCGTGTGAACTCAGGTGAATTGTCATTGGACAAAATGTGCTCAGAATTTCAAAAATAATTTTGTTGAATTATTTTTACTTTTTCTTGGATTATAATTTTCCTTTAAATATAAGATGTTGTTGTTAGTAGCATTTGTTATATATATCACTATATCAACAATTTTTATTTTATTTATTCATTCATAAAATTTATATGAAGATACAAGAACATATAGTTAGAATGTTGAATGAAGAGAGTTGGGATGATCTTGTACGTAGCTACCCAGAATTAAGTTCTACAACAACACTTTAAGATTTTTATCTTGCATTCAGAATTGTATGTTGATTTTTACATTCATTTTATTCATATGTAATTTTATTTTATATTATTACTGATACTAAATTTGTTTATTTCATTAAATATGTCCAAGAAGAATGCAAGTGGAGTACCAAATACTTTCAAAATATTTATTGATAAAATTAAGTTGGAAAGGATGAGAAAACAACATCTTATGAATGTTGAACTTCATCCTACTCTTACTCATTTCATTTGGAATGGGTTGGACACTATCCAATATCAAATAATACAAGGTGATTGTGAAGACATTGTAAAACACATACCTAAAAGGGAATATGCCCTAGTTATTGCATACATTTCTCATGGTTTTAATTGCCTAGACATTGGATATGATAGTGAGACTTATACTTATTAAGCTCTTAATAAAGTGGTTACAGGCTCTCAAGAAGTCACGGCATCACTAGTTTGGAGATTTGTGACATTACATTATTGCACACAATTTGCAATGTTATTAACAAGCTTCAAGGGAAAAACAAACTGAAGAATGTAACTTACATCGTAAGACATTGAAATTGTATGTTTGATTAATGTTAAAAAAAAATATGTACAATTTAATTAAACTTTTACTATTATAGGAAAAAGTCAAATCTTATTTCTTCTAGAGATCAACCAATTATAAGTGATTATGAGTTCATCCATGTTGAATGTTGGACAAAAGATGATAGCTATAAGCATATTCTTCTGAATTGAGTAGATGGAAAGAGTCATAGCCAAGTACTAGTTCCTGATGTTGTCATAAGAAAGTCAACATATGAGCATAAAGATGAAAAAGGAGAGATAGTTAACATTTATAAAAAATTGCAAGCATTGATAAATGTCTTATATATTTATGTTCAGATGAAGCAGATTGGGTTTTGGATTTATTTTCGTGTTCATGTAAGTTTTATTATATAAAATTGAATTTAATATTTTATTTTTTAGTTTTTATTTGTTTATACTAATTTAGTTACTTATTTCTTTTGTGCTTGATGATTATGTTGAACACTAACATGTTTCCCACAAAAGGAACAAATTGCATTGCTATTGAAAAACACTCACTACAATGCAATTTTATTCAACAAAAAATTAATGCTCTTCAATTTCTTGCAGATGCAATGCAAGAAGTTGGTTTGAGGAAAGGATATTTTAATGAATCACATGTGGAAAAAATGGCAAAGGAACCTCAACCATTGTTGTATGGAATGATTGAAAAAGGACACTTTGGGAGATTTGCAGACACGAAATATCAATTAGAAGAGGACAATGAGGAAAATCAAGAAGTAAATATTGTGGAAGAAGAAAACAATGAAGCTATAGAAAATGATGAACATGGATTATAGGATATTCTAAATGAACTTTAAGTTATGCTTGCAAATCAAGCTCAATTTTGAGAGATATTCATTAGTTTTACTTGTAATGTTTTGACTCTGAGATTTTATTAGAAGAATGAGCATTTGATTATTGTTGTTATATGTTCAATATTTGTATTATCTAATTTTCTCTTTAATTTTTATGTGAATCATTTTATTTTGTAAAAAAATTGTCATAACTACTAATTTTTAACATAAAATTCATTAAAAAAAAAAAAAAAAGTTATTTTTTAAAAAAAAATTGTTAGAATATTCCCATAAAAAACGTTTATTTAACATATCATTTTTGACAAAAAAATATCAAAATGTGTACTTTTTTCATTATATTTATATTGAAAATGTGTATTTTTTTGTCAAATGTTTAATATTATTGTTTTTTTAGTGACAATTATTTGATTTGCATTGAAATATTAATTAACATTACATAAATATATCAAAAATACTAACATTAAATATTGACCAAATTTTTGTTTTTAAATATGCAAAAAATTAAGATTTTATTTCAAAAATTATTGAAAAGAAAAATTAAAAAAACACAAATACAATTAAAAGTAAAAATGAATCTCATCAAAGCGTAAAAATGAATCTCATCAAGGATGGAAAGGGAAGGATAAAGGTAAAGGTAAATGGTAGCATAAAAAAACAAGGCCTCAGAATGGAGAATAGAAAAAAAATGTGGCACCACAACAGAGGTTCAATGTAGCTAGATATGGATGTGGGTCACAGTAGTAGTAAAATAGAGGTGACTGTACTGGACGATTGGAGTGTTGGACATGTAGGAAGGAGAACCTTAAGAGAATTTGTCCACAAAATTAGGGTGGCAGGTCTCAGATATATAGTGTACAGGAGGTGTAGAATGTTGGAGATGTTGGTCAGAGCATTCCTTGAATCTATGCAGCACTGGATAACATACAAGCAAACCATCAGGCATGTATCATTGAGATGGATGGTAAGCTTTGTGACCAAGTTGTTTGATCCAGGTGGATGTTGGTGGCCACCCACCTATCCCATTTGGACCCCCACAACTATCTCTTTCAGTTTTTCAATTTCCTTAATTATATTGCAGTTTACTATTTTTAGCAATTTTCGGGTCCTAAACTTCCGGAGCCGTTTTGAGGCCCTAAACGACGTTTTTTGGGAAATCTACCTCCTATTTTTGGGGTAAAAAATCGTCTTTTCCGTCGTAGTCCTCGGAGAGATCTTTCTAAGGGGCTATCATGTGCGTCAAATGGAGATCGTATGCCAAAGTTACGACCCCGGGAAGTTGATAGTACCAATTTACCCAAACGGGGCCCATAGTTTGGCGTTTCATCTTCTACGGTTAGGTTTTGGAATGTTAAGGGTTTTCCATTGTTTCTCAATAATAAATAGGCCTTCGAGCCTCATTGTAAACACAGTTAGAAACAGTTCAGAGGCATGTAGCCGACACATCTCTTCTCAGAGATAAGCTACCATCGCCCTAGCTGGGTTATTTCTATTTGTAATCATATTTCAGTATTCTCCATTAATGAAATGAAGTATTATTTCCGCTGCATCTCTGTTTTTATGATTATTGCATCTCTGTATTTATGGTTATCTCTGTAATCTATTGCGTTCCTGCTTAAATCCGGATCATTGTTTCTATTTCGGTTGACCCTGGATATAATTATAGTTATGTTAGCCTTGACATGGTGGATAGGTGTGGTTTGAATAAATAAGTGCATGCAAAATCTTGGTTATTGTAGTTGGCTACAAGCACAAAGAAGTGAGTTCATCATTGGGTAAGAGCTTGTGCATTTTATTTGAATGGTATGCATACCATAGTACATTTTAATGTATTACAGTTCGGATCATACAATATGTTGTTGAGCATGGATTGGTTGTAACTTCATAGGACCAATGTGGATTGATATCACAAAGACATTGAGTGGTTGGATGACAATGGGGAACCAAGAGTCTTACAAGAAAAGAAGAAAGCCACATCACTTAGGATGGTGACAACTATGTAGGAAAAGCATAGTCATAGAAAAGGGTGTGTGTTATTTCCAGTGCATATTTCTAGTGACAAAGGTAAGTAAGTTGAGGATGCAGATGTTTTGAGAAGGTACCTAGTTCTACAACAGTTTCAAGATGTGTTTCCCACAAATATTTCAGAGTTGCCACCTCATAGGGAAGTATTCTTTTCTATTGAGTTGGTGCTAGTGGAAGCTCCAGTATCAAAAGAATCTTACAGGATGAGCACACCTAAGTTGGTAGAGTTAAAGTTTAAATTGAAATATATACTTGAAAAGGGATACATTAGACCAAGTGTATCACCTTGGGGCACACCGATATTGTTTGTAAAAGAAGAAGGATGGTACTATCAGATTATGCATTGACTATAGGAAGTTGAACAAAGTGACCATCAAGAACAGGTATCCGTTGTCGAGGATTGATGGATTTTTTTATCAACTAAAGTGAGTAGTAGCATTCTTGAAGATTGATTTTAGATCAAGATACTATCAGGTACACATTAAAGAGGATGACATTTATAAGCCAACTCTTTGGACCAGGTATGGGAATTATGGGTTTGTTGTAGATCCATTCGGTTTGAATAATGATCCATCTACCTTTATGTGTTTGATGAATAGTGTGTTGCATCCTTATTTGGACAAGTTTGTTATTGTGTTCATTGATTGCATATTGGTATATTCTAAAAATGAGGAAGAGCATGTTGAGAATTTGGCAGCAGTCTTGAGGTTATTGAGAGAGCATCAGTTGTATGCTAAACTAAACAACTGCAGTTTCTTTCAGATTGAGGTACATTACTTGGGACATGTTGTCTCTAAGGAGAGCATAAAAATGGATCTAGAAAAGGTAAGAGCTATCATGGAGTGGGAAGCTCCTAGAAATGTAGATGAGGTGAGATCCTTCAAGGGATTGGCAAGTTATTATAGGAGGCTCATTAGGAATTTCTCACAAATTTCTTATCCTATTTCATTATTGCAGAGGAAAGGTAAGAAGATTGAATGGATAGAGGAGTGAGCAGCCAGTTTGAGCAGCTCAAGTGGTTGTTGACACATGCACTAGCATTAAAGATTGTGGATCTGAACAAAGAGTTTGTAGTACGTACAGATGCTTGCAAGAGAGGACTTGGTGGAGTCCTTATGCAGGATGGACTGGTGGTATGATATGAGTCACGAAAACAATGAGCATCACCAGAACTATCTGACACATGATCTTGAGTTGGCAACGATCATATGTGCGTTGAATATGTGGAGGCACTATCTTCTTGGCATGAGGTTTGTATTTATGAGTAATTACAGTGAGTTGATATACTTGTTTGACCAGTTGAATTTGAATGCCAAGAAGGCTAGATAGTTGGCCACGATCAATGACTTCAACTTTGAGATCAAATACATCAAAGGAAAGGAGAACATGGTCACAGATTCTCTTCACAAGAAGATACAGGTAATTCATATAGCAGTTAGGATTTCCTATGGGACAAATATATTGGATAGGGTCTTGCAGGTAGGTTAGAAGGATATCAGGTACATGGATATTATGCACAGGTTGCAACATAACATAGGTACAAGTATAGGTAGTAGTATAGCTATAGATGCAAGTGCATAGGATGTTGACTATTTTCTTACAGTAGTGGCTTGGTCAGGTTTAGATATAGGATATATGTGCCAGAAAATCGTGAGCTCAAGAAGGTGATCTTGAGGGATTTTCATGTGAAACCATATTAAGATCACCTAGGCCATCAGAAGAAGCTGACCGCAATGAAGAAATTCTATTATGGGCTGAATTTAAATAAGGATGTAGCAAAGTTTGTGGCTATATGTTTTTATTGTCAACAGATAAATGTAGTGTGTAGGCATCCAGGTGGACTCCTACATTCTATTGCAATTTCAGAGTGGAAATGGGAGGTCATTTCCATAGACTTTATCACGAGTTTACTGAGGATAGTGAGAAATCACGATTCCATCATTGTAGTGGTGGATGGGTTGAAAAAGGTAGTTCACTTCATTCCAATGAAGTCTACATTATCAGTGAGTGATGTAGCATAGGTGTTCATCAAATACATGGTCAGATTGCACGATGTTCCAAAGTATATTATTTTAGATAGTGATGCAAAGTTCACTTCTAAGTTTTGGAAGGATTTGAAGGAGCACCCACATTCTCCCTCTCATTCTGCATAAGTCTCTGAGCTTCCTCGCCTACCTTCTTTCGATGATTCTCCTAAGGAACTCCATACTTTCTCTTAAAGGAAAAGCATTCCATAAAAAAGTCCAATTGGTGGTTCAAATCCCCATTCTTGTACCTTTACCTTTAGAAGCTATATTTATGGTTTTTCGATTAACTTTCCTCCCCCAACCATGGCCAAGGCTACTTCAGATGACTCATAACTTTCATCATGACCTGTGCATGAACTTCTTCCCTATATCATTTCTAGGGTTGTGGGACATGTAGCTACTACTCAATACCACGTTGAAAATTACATCGTCGCTTCAATAATTAATGGTTGATGATTAAACATACTAACCATAAATATACATAAATCAATAAATAATTTTGTAATGTTATTTAACAAATTTGTATTATTTTTTAAATTTTAAAAATATGAAAGTAATATATTTTAAATAATAATACTTACTAAAATGGTTGAGTCTAATTTTATTCAAACTAATTATTGAATATGATTAAAAGACAAAATATAGTCATACATAGCATCACGAATAGTGTAAAACACCATTCCGAAAATGGTTTGTTTAAATCAAATTTAATTTAAGGTGTCTGTTCCCCACTACATCATAGGTATCATGGATTTTGAACATGAAGCTCCATAACCACATCCTAGAAATGAATATATTTAGTTTTTATTTATGATATATAAACAAATATTTGATTGCACACATTAGAATCAATCTATGTAAAACCCTTGCACCTTTCCTAATTCCAAGGTGAAGATAATTCATTATATTTTAATAAAATAAGAACCTTTTTCTTCTAATAGTTTTTATGACTTTCTTCTTATTTGTAGTTTATTTTCAATGTCATATTATAATGATGTATATTTATTTCTTATTTCTTAGTAATTTAAATATGTAATATAATTGTAAAAAGTAAGGTTATCAAGTTTTTATTACTATAAAGATTTAAATGTGAAAATTTTAAAATAATTCTAATTAAAAGTGAATTTCATTAACGGAATTTTTTTTTATATATAGCATACAAAAAAATTATAATATATATTTATGAATGGAAATATTTAGTTTAAATGAAAGAGATTTATTTAGTTGATGTGATATTTGGGGTACCTACTAAGTATATGATATGCATTTATAGTTTGGAAAATTTTATCAACGACTATAGTGTTTTACAGTGTTTGTTAGGCTATACTGACTTTTAATAAATTTAAAAAATTAGATTTGTGTCACTTGGCTCCCACCCATCAACTTCCTAGGCATTTAAGAATATTCCAATTCTAATAAGTTCCTCATTATTATTTATAACATCCATTTATAAGTAAGCAAATGTTATTTAGCAAAATTGTCCTTTAATTTTAATAAATCTAAAAAATTAGATTTGTGCCATGTGGCTCCCCACCCACCAATTTCGTAGGGATTTGAGATTATTTAAATTCTAATAAGTTTTGCCATGATAAGTTCCTCATTATTATTTATAACATTCATTTATACATAAGAAAATTTTATTCGGCAAAATGGTCCCTTTTACAAAAAGATGTTTAATTCTTTTTTTTTCCTAAGTTAAAGTTGACCCGGGTCAAAAGACCCATGTCAAAAAATAGATGGAAAAATGTCAAATGGAGATGAAAAAGGTAGACAATGCCTAGCCTGGCCATTTTCAAAAGGAGAAAATATTCACATAATGTTACTATGTTTTGTTTACAAAATATGAAATATTAATAGAAATCGTAATATAGAGTGCAATAAAACAGAACGTTAACCATACCTTTAGCATATAATGTTTCAAGGCCGTTATTATGTATGCCCTAGTATTTGATGTCACATCATTGTCCTTTTTCTAAAGATAATGGTGGCTCCATATGATTCATTTCCACCCTTGGGAAAAAAAAAACTCTGAGCCTAAGCACATAGACTCCATTATATCTTTCATACGAAAATGCTCCCATTTGAGGCTTTTTATGGATATTGAGCTCTTGGTATGTTATATGTTTTGCAAGATATTTAAAGTGATAGGAAATATAGGAACATATGTAGAAGAGTGTCAGGCCACGAGGTAACTCCTAAAATGTAATTGTATTATTCATTTAGGTTGTTCATTATTATATACAAGAGGGAGTGACTGTTTAGTTCATCTCCAAATGACTCTCCATTTTCTCTATTATTTATTTACAGTTGTTCACCCAATCCCTATGATTAGGTGTCAACATTCCCCCCCTTAATCTGAAGGGATGTTGGTGAGTCCAAGCATCGTTCTGAATATTTCAAGCTTTTCTCTTCCAAGTGCTTTAGTGAACATGTCTACAATTTGCTCATTATTGGAACAATGATGAAGATGGATTGTTTTGGCCTCAACATGATGTCAATTAGATGATATTTTGTATTGATGTGCTTCATTCGATCATGGGACTTTGGGTTCTTGGCCAGCTTTATTTCCAAGATATTTTCAATCATGAGTAGAGACGATTGTACTTGTTTTACCTACAAAACTTCAAGAATTCCCTAAGCCACACAATTTCTTTTGTTGCCTCAACTGCTGCCACATATTCTGCCTCTGTTGTGGAATCCGTTGGAATTGATTGTTTGCGTGATCTCCAAGAAACAGCTCCTGATCCAAGACTCATAGAATAACCTGAAGTAGATACCCCAGTTTCTTTATCTCCATCGAAGTCTGAATCAGAGTATCCAATAAGGCTCAAGTCACCCACCTGTGTATACTTGATTCCAAAGCCTTTAGTTCCCTTCAAGTACTTTAGAACTCTTTTTGCAACAAACTAATGTCCCTCACAAGGATTTTGAATAAATTTGGAGAGGATTCCAATATCAAACCAACTGTCTGGTCTGGTAGCAGTTAGGTAGTTGAGACTTCCTACAAGCTGTTTATACTTTGTTGCATCCTCAAATTCCTTTCCTTCAATCGGTGTGAACTTTAAGTTTTATTCCATTGGAGTAATCAGAGGATTGCATTCAGTCATGCAAAACCTATTCAACAGATCTCCAATGTACTTATTTTGAAAAAGGAATATGGACTTCGGATGTTGAGTTACTTCAATACCAGGATAGTAATGAACATAGCCCAAATTAGTCATTTCAAAACCTTTCATCAATTCCTTCTTTATGGATGCAATGTAGCTCTCATTGTCCCCTGTCATCAAAATATCATCTACATATACCACAATATATACGACTATTTTTCCAACCTTCTTGATAAACAAATTTGCATCATCAAGATCATAATGTTTGAAATTGAGTTTCAGAAGATGCTCACTTAGTTTTTCATACCAGGCTTGTGGTGCTTGTTTAAGGCCATACAAGGATTTCACAAGTTTGCATACTTTATGTTCATGTTCTTTCATAGCAAATCCTTCAGGTTGGGACATAAAGACATTCTCTTTTAGATCTCCATTTAAGAAAGTAGTTTTTACAACAATTTGATGGACTTTCCAACCGTTCTGAGCTGCTAGGGCAAAGAGTGTCTGGATGGTAGCCCATTTTGCGGTGGGGGCAAAAGTATCCTCATAATCGACCCATTCCTTCTGTGCAAAACCTTTTTCCACAAGCCTGGCTTTATGCTTGTCAAGTGAGCCATCAGCTTTATACTTGTTCTTGTAGACCCACTTGCAGCCAGGTCGCTTGGTTCCCAATGGAGGATCAACCAGCTTCCAAGTTCCATTCTTTATTGAGGCATCATACTTCTTTTGTATTACTTATTTCCATTCATCATGAGTAGCAGCTTCTTTGAAGGAAGTTGGTTCAAAATCTGTAGACAAATTCAATTCACAATCATAAGAAACATCCATATCAACAGGTGAATCAGAGTCATCTACATCACCTCCATTTTGCCAGTTTGAATTTCTAGTTCCTATCTTTCCAACCTCATCACAATCAACACTTTCAAGTGTCTTTGTTAGCCACTTTGGGGGACCTTTCCCAGATGGTCCAAGATTCTCCGTTGATTGAGTTGGGACTGAACCAAGATTCAATCTCCCAATTCTGTCAATCACATAACTCAAAGTATCATTCATTGTTGAAGTTTCATGTGGGGGAGAGAGTGCTTCAGGAGAAGATTCCACGTGTTTATCTGGTATAGGAATCCCCCCTTCAAGATGTGAAATCTAATTATCAAATTCTTGGAATGATTTTTCATTTGCGAGTCTATCCAATCAATGTATTTACAATGTGATGCTTGCATTCTAGGAAAGCATAGCAAACAGTATTTTCATGATTCACATTCGAGAGGACATACAAAACTTGAACTCATTCATTTAGATTTATGTGGTCCAATGCCTATTCCTTCTGCAAATGGAAATAAATATATGATGACATTTATTGATGACTACACTAGAATGTGTTGGGTTTATTTATTGAAGAACAAATCTGATGCTTTTCAAACATTCAAGAACTTTCATACATGCATTGAAAATGATGCACAATCTCATATTGGCTCTATTCACACCGGTAATGGAAAAGAATACACTTCAAATGAATTTGAAATCTATCTTCACCAACATGGGATCAAACATCAAACAACTGTGCCTTATAGTCCCCAACAGAATGGAGTAGCTGAAATAATGAATAGGGTAATCTTAAATATGGTGTGCTCCATGATGTTTTTCAAAAATGTAAAATTGATGTTTCGGGCTGATGCTGTTCTATGTGCTATATATTTAAAGAATAGATGTCCATCTAATGCTATTAGAAACAACACTCCTTATGAAATGTAGTATGGGCACATTTCTTCGGTAAAGCATCTCAGAGTCTTTGGTTCCACATGTTATGCCTTGATACCAAAGGTACATAGAAACAAATTTTGTGCATCATGTGATCCATCTCTTTTATAGTGTATGCACTGCAAATCTGACTTTTCTCCTTGAGAGTGTCTGCCCCCCCTTGCCTCTGAAATTTCTTCCTCTTCCTTTTCGACCACCTCTTCCTCTAGAACAATCTTGAGAAAGATTCTTTTCTCTATGAGCAAGGCACACAACCTCTTCAGAATACTGAGGAGCTGTCTTCTTCCCAAAATCTTTCTCTCTTTCAACAAATTCTTTCACAAGGGAGTCAAAGGAAATACCTTTCAGGTTTCCTTTTGCTTGCAGTGACTCAAGAATAATTTGAGTAAGTGGGATAAAGTGCCCTGAGAAAATCTATCAAAGGAATATCCAGTTCAACATTAGTGACTTTGATATCATGCATAATAAATTTTACTTCTGATGAAAGAGTAAGAGGACCATCATTTTGTAATTCAAGGGTGAATAGTTTAATCATGAGTTGAACAACTTCAAGTGCACAGTGTGAGTCATAGAGTTCCTTCAGTTTTTGTAAGGCTTTGAAAGCATTTGAAAATGGCAAAATATGGTGACTCACCTCTTCATTTGCTGATGCTGCAATCAATACATAAGCCTTGCTATTCTTATTTTCCCAAATGGCTAATTCCTTGTCTGAGGTAGGTTGTTCTCGCTCTTTGTCTCCATTTCCAGCACACACTCCTTTCCACAGCTCATTAAAAATGAGAGTGTGTTTGATTTTCCGTGACCATTCTGGATAGTTCTCCTTGCTGGTGAGAACCGCTCCCACAATAGTTATTAATGAATGCATTTTAAAAATCTGTGTATTGTAAAAGTATTTCTGCTGCCAATGTATAAAATTTATACTTCTGGTGGTAAAACAATCACAATATAATATGTATAGGGTAGAGGTATTACTAGGGGATGGTATATTTGGGAGAGGGAGTATGTAGGGAAGATATTAAAAAAATTGGATTTATTTACTATGTAATGGAGTTATATGAAGACACTGCAAGTGGTGGGACTCGCACTGTAAGTTAAGAGGGAGAGGATACCCTATAACAAATATACGTGGAGCATTGACAATGTGGGAGCAGCGCAGCGTAGGAGGAGGGGTTTTATGGCCTAAGAAGTAGCGCAACATGGGAGGAGGGGCTGTATGGTCTGAGGAGTAGCGCAGCGTGGTAGGATTTTAATGCAACATATGGAGTGAGCATAGTGGAAGTCTGTGGATATCTTATATTTCACAGTTACAATTCTATTGTGCATAACCCAGTAGTGGTATGGCCACACAACGTATATAATAGGCAGTGACAGGCCTTTGTAATATGACAGCGTCTAGATGCGATGGCGATAAAGCAAAGGGTTTCAGGAAATGGTTTCTTTGCCGCCGACGCTCTGCAATCCAAGGAGGGGAGGTTCTTGGATCCAGAACGAGGTCATCACACAGGAGGGCGAGCCGATCTCAACCCACGGCTAGAGCTACGGTCCGGACTTGGTATAAGAAATGGCATCTTTAACGCGGACCTTTTTTTCCACAGGATCGGCGTGGTCAGGGTTCTCAGTTTTTGGCCATTCCAAGATCTCAAAACTGTGAACATAATAGAACCTGTTTGCAATAGAGCAGGGTTCGAGGGAGGGCCGAAGATGGCCATAACCCAGTACAAATGCCCGAAGATTGGGAAATGGGCGGCGAAAAATAAAACTGAGCCCAGGATGGAAGGGATCTGGACCCAAGGCCTATTCTGCAGATCTACGGTTGTTTTTTCCTACTCGAATTTGGCCGAGGGGAAAGATGCGGAAATGACTGAGAAGCATCTACTATGGGATAAAGGGACAACCATCGTAGATCTGGTGAGGCCAAGTTCTAGTCGAAGAATCATTCGAAGTGGGGAAAAACTCTTGGACATTTCCTTGGCCCCTCAGACACACAAGAGGCCCTGATACTATGTCTAGGCACCTCTTTGACTCCTTTTAGATCCAAATTTCTCAACTTACAGGCAGAATCATCCTGCAATGGGTCAGTTCTTTGGATCTGGTGCTGGATCTTAAACTGGATTTAGAACGGCGGATTGGGATCCCTTCAGGCCTTTAAAGACTTCTCTTTCAAGGTAAACAACTCGAAGACCTTCTTCCCCTCTCTTCTTAAGCATTAATAGTAACAACTCTCTGGCGTTAACCCTTCGTTTGAGAGGAGGTGCAGCGGGATAGTCATCCTAAACTCCTCCTTTGTCCTACAATGATGCAGTACACTCTGAGAACCCCTCACCCCAGGCAGCCCTTAAACCTAAGCCTTTTTTGGTTGACAAGATAGAGGAAGTTCCCTCTGTTGAAATCACCCATGATGTTCCTACAATCCAACTTCAAGATTTTGCAAAAAGAGCCATCATTTGCAGATTCAATGGACTGTGGGCGCGTTCTCGGGATCTCTATGAATGGATCCATGCAAACTGGACTCATCATTGTAAGGTCAGATTCTGTTCAAAAGGATACTTCATTGTTATTTTTGAGGACAGTAAGCATTATGAAAAGGCTTTAAAAGAAGGCCCTTGGTTCATGGGAACTGCAAGGCTCTTCTTGACTCCTTGGTTCCCAAATTTTGATCCAGCAACTGCAGTCATTATCGGGACACCTGTATGGATCAGGCTTCAAAACTTACTGGTGGGCTCCAGTATTGTAGCAATAATGCTACAACTTCTGGGGCTCCCTATCTCTAATTTTATCAACCCGGTAGTTCATACAAACTTGGAAGCGACGGTGCTATATGCACAAGTACTAGCTCTTGTCACAGCTGTCACTTGGTCAGCTGGCACAAGTCCGCTAGGGCTCAAGCCAACTTCTATATGCTCTCAGAAGAAGCTTTCTAAATGATGAACAAAGGCTATCTCAAAGGAAATTGATCTACTTTGCAAAAAAATGAACTAAAAGCCAACCAAAACATGAAACCCTAGTAAACCCTAATCTGACTAGTTTGACCTCTATGATGCAATAATGAAAGTGCAAATGTCTAAAAATGATGCCATTACTTCTAGTGATGTGAAATGCATGAACTCAAACTACTTTCATGAAAAAGAACATTGTTTTTGTATTTTTGCTTAAGTGGTTGGAGTGATTACGGTTTTGTTCTTATTAGGGTTTGGTTGTGCAGAGGTGGTGCGAAGGGAGAGAAAGCTTGGGAAAGGTCAGGAGGGCTAGGAGAGGTTCCAGGGGATCCAAAACATCATTCCACAGAAGTCCACAACGTTTAGGTACTCGGCAACCGAGTGTGTAGGCTTCTACAGGATGTCTACAGGGGTTTCTACAGGATGTTCAGAGATTTCTACAGGATGTTCTGAAAAGAGGATTTTGGAGCATGGATGGAGGGAAAAAGATGATGGAATGAGTATGGGGGTGAAATAGGGGTGTGAAGAGGTCTAGGACTTGGAGGATGGAGTTGAGGAGAAGGTGTGGATGGCTGGACTTGTTCCAAGAAGACTGGAGTAATGTTGCACAAAAAGATGAGAATCATGGCAAAGTAAGCGAATGAGGTAAATGCAAGGTAAGGGTTCTGAGTGAAGGATGAAACAGGTCGGTTGGATGGGGTATGTGCAGGTAAGGAAGGGTGATAGGTACTCTGCAAGTGGTTTTCCAAACTGAACGAACACACACATATAAAACCTATGACCTAGTTACTTTAATCTAATCTGACCTAATAGCAAAAGGAAATGGATAGAAGTTTATTTGAAATGAAATACGTGAAATGACTCTACAACTAAGCAATCATAAACTGAAGCATGCAATCAAAACTAATATCAAGTTTGACCACTAAAAATCCAACACTCTTAATTGCATGGTGAAGCAAAGAATGTGTTTTTGTGGGCAGCAAGGTTACATTGGTCCCAGCTCATGATTCCACTGAAGGGGAGGTGAGATCCAAAGTACTTGGTAGCCTTTTTCTGAATATATTTCCTGTGATTAACATATCAAGTAAATCTGAACATGAAAAGCTATTTTACTCATCAAAAAGACAAACTAAATAACAAAACAAAATAGCAGATTTTATTCTCGGAATGCAGCAAAACACATAAAGATAAACAAGGGAGGTACTGGGCGCTTGAGATGGGCCCAACCCCAAGAGCTACAGCCTCCCAAGAGAGATTTAGAGTTGGTGCAAAGCTGGATTCATCTTTATTAAACAAGAATGAAGAGTTACATCAAAACTGTCCACAAGGAGAGCTTGAGCATGAGTTGAAAGCAAAGCTAATCTATTGCATAAAAATCAAACTACAAACTAGCTAACTAATGGCTAAAACAAAATGACTAACTGGCTACAAAAATGACTAACCACTAGCTAACCAAAATGAGGCCCTAAGCCTTCTTATTTATACAATTTGAGGACCGAACAGTCCTCCTAAAATTTAGGGACTTGGCTACCCAAGACTTGTAGTTAACAGCAGTCCTACTTGACTTGCTTGGCTGCCCTTGTGCTCATTGATTGGGTGGCCTTTGAACTCCGAGCTGATGGTGGAGAATTCGAGGTAAGGGCCCATAAATGAGGGGGACACCTTCCTACAAATCCTCTAGCTTGTTCTACCACGAATTTGGCTGCCAAGTGCTCATTAAGACCTTCAATTTTGTCTCCAAGTTGACCAAAAAGGCTACACAAAGCACCCATTAGACTTGTTGGCATAATGACTAACCAAATTCACTCTATTAACATAAAAATAATCAAAAACATGCAATAAACAAATGAGAATGGTGGACTAAGCCAAATTAGGAGGTTGAATGAGCCCAAATATTTGTCCATTTTTGGGGCTCATCATCACCCCCCTACTGAAAGTGTTGCTCATCCTCTGAGCAACCAAATCTCTCCCCTCGTCTTTGATGGCCCTGGTGGCTTCCTTGGCTGGCATCTCGGCCGATTTCTCCTTTGGCTTCCCTCTTTTCAAACTTTCCTGTAGAAACTGTTCGTTGGCTTCCTGTAGAAACAGTCCTCTGTCTTCCTGTAGAAACAGTCCTGCTAATTGTTCTTTGTCTTCCTGTAGAAGCAGTCTTTGAGTCCATCACCTTGATGTTCTTCTCTCTAGGTGAAGGTTTTTAGCTTCCACATTCATAGATAATGGACCCCTTTGAAGGAGACTCTTTCTTTTGTTTAGCTTGTGTGTCCTCAATGACAATTTGCTTCTTTGACTATGGTTTGGGGTCTGCCAATTCTTATCTGCATGCCCTTTCTTGCCTTAAAAAAAAAAAAAAAAAATAGTGGAAGCTCCCTCTTTTACTTCTCCTTCGGCTTAGGAGAGGTACTTAGGGCGGCCAGCACAGCTGCTGCCTCCCTAGCTAGGATGTTCGCCTTCTTCTCCTTGGGTTTCGCCTTTTTAAGGCTTCCTGTAGAAGACCCTGTTTTAGCCAATTTTGGGCTTCCTGTAGAAGCCTGTTTCTGCTTTCCTGTAGACACGGGTGTCACCACCTTTGCTTTCTCTGCTGCATGGGTTTTGCTTTTTGGTTTGGTTGCAGGTGCTGATGAGGTACTTGGGCTGATGTGGACCACCTCAGCTTTGTCCGTTCTGCTCTTCAGCCTCTTTTCTCTTGCTGACAAGATGGGTGTGTCACCTTCTTCTTTGTCATCCTTTTTCTCATGCTTCCTCTTTTGTTCTTTCTTCTGCACTATGGTCGGGGTCTTCTGGCCTGTTTCTTTCTTTCCCTCGGCCACTGCTTCTTTTTCCTCACTGCCTGTTCCTTTTACTAGTGAATTCTCGGCCTTGGTATGAGTGTGCAAGTATATTCCTGTAGAAGGCTGAACCATGATCAGATTATGTCCAGACCTTGAAATTTAAACGGCCCCTCTGAAAAATGGTAGCTGCATGCAGAGCCTCAGTCAATCTTCACTGATAAGTATATTGTCCGCACAAACCAAAGGCATGCATAGAAATCTATTATACCGGTCAGAACAAAAAATGAGTATGACATGATGGGCATGTAGCCAAAATATGAAATTCTAGAAACAAGTTTTGTCATCTCCAGCTTGGTGAAGAAATAGAATGTGGCATAGAGAAACAAGTAAAATGCTGAGGAGCCTGCAGTCACATAAGATCTCCACCACCAGTTGTAATTTTCACTGCACAATTCGAAGTAGCACAAGATAATGGTGATCTCTACATATGTATCAATGAGGATCACAAAGACAATGAACAGGAACCCAAATATACAGTAGAAATGATGCAGCCATATTGAAGTTAATCTGAAGAATAGTCCAATGAATACAGCTCCAAAAGGCAGCATGCCTCCAATTGGTATTGAAAAAAATGGGCTGCATATACCAAGCTTGCTCTAGAATCTGCCTGGGAATTTGATTGGTCTTCATTGGATCTTCAATTGTAGGCTCATTGTAGCCAAAGTAACTGCTGGCACAAAAATTCCAAACCATAAAAGGATTGAGGCAAACATAGTCTCGAAAGGAACTACACCAGCTGATTTTTTCCCATAGCGGTGCATTGAGAATAAAGAAAATGCAAAAGGGCAATGCCTGGAAACAAGAATGTGGTTTCAGCGTGTTCCTCCTCTGTTCTGTGCTCTTGAACATCTTAGATAGACGTGACAATGCATACCCTGCAAAGAAACCCATAAACACCCATAATAGTAGCATAGCTGTCATTAAACTTCCACGGCTCAATGTTCGCATCATGATCATTGCAACAATTTCGGAGAGAAATAAAACAATCATCAAATGAGTTGATGATAGAGAACCAATTAACTAATTGTGCACACTTTAGTTGAGGACGTGGAAAGTGCAGATGAACAGCAGTTCATGAGTTTCAGCCAAGCCGTCTTTAATTTCTCCGTGATTTGTGATGAGGTGGCAAAAACATGTGCGCTAGATTTTTCAAACTGCAGTGATACATGTCTTCTTCTCTCTATTAATTAATTGACATCCTGTTCACTAGAGTTCAACACATCTACCATTAACTGTGTTTTCCAACTTCGACGTGAATGACCGATCCATGCATGATGCACTGATGCTAGAGAACTGGACATCAAGTGAACCTTCCTAAATTCGTGGCTTAATTCCATCACTCCATTCGTTCATGCAGTTCTTGAATTAGATTCATGCAATAGAGGAATAGGTTTTGTCACGTAACTGAAGCCAAACGGCTGCTTGTGAAGCTTCTTGCTGCTGCATGCTCTGATTCTGCTGCTACATGCTTGGATCCTTTGATTGCATGAGGCTTGGCTAATGATTTTTTATTGCTTTTCCTTGTGCAGGTGTCCTCTGGCCGGATCTGAGTTGCATGGAATTGTTTCCACGTTCAGTTCTGCACCTTCAAGCTGCTGCCATTGAATTTTCACAGGACCAGAACTTGTTTTCGCCATTTCCCCCAAACGGTGAAGCAGATTGATCTGAAACTCGGTGAGCATGTTCCTATCATCATTATGCATCTCCCATAGCAAAATCGTGATCAATGGATGCACGGATTTTGAGAAAAATGGAAAATGGCTGAAGATTTCAGAGCTCGATTTCTCAGAAACCGTGCATCGGAATCGGCTGAAACTACTTCGGTAGGCTAATATCACCCATGTGCATCTCCCCGTGAAACAGGTTTTAAAACGGATGCACGGATATGGAGAAAATGCAAAAATGGCTGATGGTGATGGAGGCTGATTTCTTGGAAACCGTGCACCGGAATTGCATGAAACTGCTCAGGCATGTTGTCATAAACCTTGAACAATTCCCCATAAAACGGTTTGTCAAATGGATGCATGGTTTTCAAGTTATGGCATAAACAAATTCTGCTCTATGTGTTTTTGCTTCAAGGCACTTTGCATTTTGGTTGCATGGTATGACAAAATGAACTTTGGTTGTGATGCAGGTATGGAGATGATGGAGGAGGAGTTGGAAGATTGCAGGAAGACTTCTGAACCTTTGAGGAAGCTACCATGCTTGCCAAACCACTTTTTGAAATGCATGCCTAGTTTCCCACAATTTCTACAGGAAGTTCCTATAGAAGCACAACGAGAAGCACAAGGAGGTGAAAAAATGATGGAGAAAGGCAAGGGATGGACACACAAGTGCGTGTAGGCCTAATCAACAGATTCCCACCATCAGATTCACTTTTGAAATTAGATTTGGCTCGTCCCAAGGTTCTACAGGATGTTTCCTGTAGAAATATAGAGCTTCCTGTAGAAGGCACAAGAACAATTACTTTGACCTTGATTTGAGTGCTCCTCCTGTCATGAAACGTCCTTCTTGCAACCTGCAATGTCATTGCTGCAACATGAAATTATTCAATGGAGATTAGCTTTATTTTTCTTTTTCTTTTTTCTCTTTTTTTTTGAAAAACAACTAGGGCGCCTCATGGAGGTTTTCACCCTAATTGCCTGCCCTGGGCGCCTCCAAGGGAGGTTTTCACCCAGAGATCTTATTCTCTTTTCTCTTTTTTTCAACCCATTGACCGCCTCATGGAGGTTTTCAATCAATGAGCCAATCTAAGGCGCCTCCGAGGAGGTTTTCACCTTAGATTTCTATTTTCCTCTTTTTTTCATTTTTTTTTTCTTTTTCTTTTTTTCTCTTTTTCTTTTTTTCTACCCTACCCTACTTGAAAAAACAAAATAATTTTCAAGTATAAGAATTCTTCCAATGGAGCCATGTGCACATCGAGATTAGAGAAAAAATGATGTGAAGGCTCGAAATGCATGCTTTGATAGGTATCCAGATCTCAGAGACCAAATGATCTGACTTTGAAGGGATCAAACATAGCTGAGGAAGAGAGTACTGCTGCAACTTAGTGACTGTCTGGAACCATGTCTCAATATAGCTTTGATATCCTTGGTCCTTTTGCTGATCTGGATCATTCTTCATGTCACCTTCTATCATGACTTTCTCACCTTCCTCCTTTTGCTGATCTTTCTCTTGAGTACATGGAGGGTTTGATGGTAACCATGAGGAAACTTTCTTGATCTCTGATTCTGATCTCTTCACTTCATCAAGTGAAACCCATGGTTCTTTGATCTCCTCTTCTGAATCTTCCTTTGCCTTTGGTCCGTCAATGTTGTCAATATAATCTTTGTTTTGCAACACTCTTCCTGAGCTTTGGTGAACATCATTGAGCTCAAAAGGAGTCATTTGCACATGTTGTGCCTCATCTTTGCAATTTGGTTGAGCTGCTCCATTGCATGGTTTTGGAAATGGTGCTACGGGTAACTGAGTGGAGGGGTGTAATTGATATGGAGGTGGATGGCATTGTGGTTGGGTAGGCATTTGGGGTTGCCTTGGTGGAGGGGGAGGCGATGGTTGTGGATGAGCAGGTGGTGGAGGACAATGAGCGGGATGAGAGTTGTACTGGGGCCTCAACTCCTGATAAGGTGCATTCCACTGAGGCTGTGGCTGAGCATAAGAGTGAAATGAATGAGCAACTCGTTGGGTATAATATGGATCTGTGAAGGAACAAGGAGGATATGACCAAGGAGGAGGTGTAGACTAGGAAGGATGAGCAGGGGGACCCCAAGAAGGCATGAAAGTGGCTTGATAGGGGTCATAATAGGTCTCGGGTGTCCCTTGCAGTTCCTGCTAGTAAGATCTAGGTCCATGCGGCCAACTTTGGTTCATGTAATAGAGTGATTCAGTGGCTCCTTTGGCTCTCTGATATGCAGCTTTGATTCTGGGTAAGGAAGGGCACTGATCTGTAGGATGGTATTCTTCACAGACAAAACACACTTCTATGGAGTACAATGGACATTCGTAACTAGGATGCCTTCTAGTGCACCTAGGACAAAAAATGGCCAAAGCCCTCTTGGCTTCTTCTTGCTTCTTTTGGATCCGCAAGGTATCCAGTTGCATGGCAAGAAACTGCCTCATATCACTCTTGAAATCTTCGATCTGATTTTCAAATTCATCTTTGGACAAGATGTTGCTCCCAACATCTCTGCTTGTAGCCATTTGCTCCAGAGGAATGTTTTCTTCTTCTTCTCCCCTAGAGGTTCTTCAAATATGTCTTGATGTCCACCCAGGGGTTCTTCAATCACAGCCATCGAAGAAGAGAGAAGGCTGTGTGAAGCAGTGGGGGTGTTTTGCAATCATTTTTCTAACTTATCTCTACTCCTACAAGGCATGAAATGAAATATTTTTGCTTGATTTTTGTTTTTTTCTACTTCTACTTGCAAAACTGAAATAAATTGAACTGCAACTAACTATCTCGCTAAAATGAACATGCGGAATTGAAATGAAAGTAGGAAAAGACTAATCTATTTTGCTCAAATGAAATTGCAGGAATGAAATGCTAGTCTACGCTTGCGGAATTGAAATGCTAATCTATGCTTGCAGAAATGAAATTGTGGAATTGAAATGCTAATCTACACTTGCAGAAATGAAATTGCGGAATTGAAATGCTAATCTATGAAAGCAAGAAATGCTAATCTACTTTTGCATAAATGAAATTGCATAATGGAAATGAAATAAACTACTTAGCAGAAGGTTGTAGTAGAAAATAGAAGAATAGCAACAATCACCAATACTCTGCCGCTTCCCCGGCAACGGCGCCAAAAAGATGGTGGGCTCCAGTATTGTAGCAATAATGCTACAACTCCTGGGGCTCCCTATCTCTAATTTTATCAACCCGGTAGTTCGTACAAACTTGGAAGCGACGGTGCTGTATGCACAAGTACTAGCTCTTGTCACAGCTGTCACTTGGTCAGCTGGCACAAGTCCGCTAGGGCTCAAGCCAACTTCTATATGCTCTCAGAAGAAGCTTTCTAAATGATGGACGAAGGCTATCTCAAAGGAAATTGATCTACTTTGCAAAAAAATGAACTGAAATCCAACCAAAACATGAAACCCTAGTAAACCCTAATCTGACTAGTTTGACCTCTATGATGCAATAGTGAAAGTGAAAATGTCTAAAAATGATGCCATTACTTCTAGTGATGTGAAATGCATGAACTCAAACTACTTTCATGAAAAAGAACATTGTTTTTGTATTTTTGCTTAAGTGGTTGGAGTGATTACGGTTTTGTTCTTATTAGGGTTTGGTTGTGCAGAGGTGGTGCGAAGGAAGAGAAAGCTTGGGAAAGGTCAGGAGGGCTAGGAGAGGTTCCTAGGGATCCAAAACATCATTCCACAGAAGTCCACAACGTTCAGGTGCTCGGCAACCGAGTGTGCAGGCTTCTACAGGATGTCTGCAGGGGTTTCTACAGGATGTTCAGAGATTTCTACAGGATGTTCTGAAAAGAGGATTTTGGAGCATGGATGGAGGGAAAAAGATGATGGAATGAGTATGGGGGTGAAATAGGGGTGTGAAGAGGTCTAGGACTTGGAGGATGGAGTTGAGGAGAAGGTGTGGATGGCTGGACTTGTTCCAAGAAGACTGGAGTAATGTTGCACAAAAAGATGAGAATCATGGCAAAGTAAGCGAATGAGGTAAATGCAAGGTAAGGGTTCTGAGTGAAGGATGAAACAGGTCGGTTGGATGGGGTATGTGCAGGTAAGGAAGGGTGATAGGTACTCTGCAAGTGGTTTTCCAAACTGAACGAACACACACATATAAAACCTATGACCTAGTTACTTTAATCTAATCTGACCTAACAGCAAAAGGAAATGGATAGAAGTTTATTTGAAATGAAATACGTGAAATGACTCTACAACTAAGAAATCATAAACTGAAGCATGCAATCAAAACTGATATCAAGTTCGACCACTAAAAATCCAACACTCTTAATTGCATGGTGAAGCAAAGAATGTGTTTTTGTGGGCAGCAAGGTTACATTGGTCCCAGCTCATGATTCCACTGAAGGGGAGGTGAGATCCAAAGTACTTGGTAGCCTTTTTCTAAATATATTTCCTGTGATTAACATATCAAGTAAATCTAAATATGAAAAGCTATTTTACTCATCAAAAAGACAAACTAAATAACAAAACAAAATAGCAGATTTTATTCTCGGAATGCAGCAAAACACATAAAGATAAACAAGGGAGGTACTGGGCGCTTGAGATGGGCCCAACCCCAAGAGCTACAGCCTCCCAAGAGAGATTTAGAGCTGGTGCAAAGCTGGATTCATCTTTATTAAACAAGAATGAAGAGTTACATCAAAACTGTCCACAAGGAGAGCTTGAGCATGAGCTGAAAGCAAAGCTAATCTATTGCATAAAAATCAAACTACAAACTAGCTAACTAATGGCTAAAACAAAATGACTAACTGGCTACAAAAATGACTAACCACTAGCTAACCAAAATGAGGCCCTAAGCCTTCTTATTTATACAATTTGAGGACCCAACAGTCCTCCTAAAATTTAGGGACTTGGCTACCCAAGACTTGTAGTTAACAGCAGTCCTACTTGACTTGCTTGGCTGCCCTTGTGCTCATTGATTTGGTGGCCTTTGAACTCCGAGCTGATGGTGGAGAATTCGAGGTAAGGGCCCATAAATGAGGGGGACACCTTCCTACAAATCCTCTAGCTTGTTCTCCCACGAATTTGGCTGCCAAGTGCTCATTAAGACCTTCAATTTTGTCTCCAAGTTGACCAAAAAGGCTACACAAAGCACCCATTAGACTTGTTGGCATAATGACTAAGCAAATTCACTCTATTAACGTAAAAATAATCAAAAACATGAAATAAACAAATGAGAATGGTGGACTAAGCAAAATTAGGAGGTTGAATGAGCCCAAATATTTGTCCATTTTTGGGGCTCATCACTTACCAACCCACTTATGGCATGATGCAGTCTATAGAGCTATAGGCAACACCTTGGGCAGTTTCATTATGGGAGATTACTGGTGGGATATTAAAGGTCTCTACACATATGCCAGAATATGTGTGGAGTTAGATTTGAGCAAAGGACTTTCAGACCAAATCAGTCTCAAGATAAATGACTTTGTCTGGACCCAGATGCTGGATTACGAAAACACTGCATTTCGTTGCTGCCACTGCCACCAATCGTGGCATTTTCAGAACACTTGCCCATATCTCCCAGCAAAAAAGAATAAGGATAACCTCTCCAAGCCCAAATCCAAACTATGGGCTCCTTGCTCTCCACCTCCAGTCAGGGATTCTAATTCCTCTAGCTCTGAAGATGAAGGTAGCGATGTGGAAATGAATCTGCCCCTCATTCAGTGGTCCCTCCCGCCGATGGTTCGGCGAAGTCCTCCAATTCAACAACCGCCTAGAAACGCATCCATATGACCTCCTCCTCTGATTCAGAAAAGGAGGGACCCCCTATGGAGAACCCCAATCTTCAAGTTGTTATTTCTCATTCAGCCCAGGACGGTTGGGTCAAAGTTAAAAATTGGAAAGGGAAAAAGCTTCGTGTTGAGGCTTCTGCCCATTTTGGGTAGAAGTCAGTCTTGTTTCTTCCAGTCACATGTTGTAGCTTCTTGCTTGTTTCTTTCCTTCTCTGGAACCGAGATTGATAGTCCTATCATTTTCAATTACCGGTTCTCTATCTCTCTTGTTTGTATCATCTTGTACCATATTTTGGCTTAATAGAATTAGTCCAATTCAGGAAAAAAAATATGATAGCATCCAAGTCGTATGGAGTATGGGAGGTGCTCGACAGTGTGGGAGCGATGGTATGGGAGCATATACTTTCATAACAATGCATTCATAACAATAAAAAATGATGTATTAAACAGTGTGAGGGAGGTGTTATGAATGATACCAATGTGAGGGAGGTGTTATGAAAACAACATTGAAAACAATGCGGCTCAGAGCCACAATGGCACCACAGCAGTTGAGTCTTGTCCTGCAGCAGCGTTCCCTCCTTAGCCTTCGATTTCGCCTCTGCAAATTTTGGACTCAGTGGAGTTTTGATTTGGGAGTGCTACTATCCGAATCAGAGGTGTCAATATTAGATGTTGGAATAGGCACCACAGTACACTCAAGGTGTCAGTTCTGCAATATGGGGAGAAAATAGGTAGAATAGGTAGAATAGGAGTCACAAGGGAAGGAATGCTAAAAATAGAGTTGGCTCTGATACCATGTCAGGCCAGGAGGTAAATCCTCAAATGTAATTGTATTATTCATTCAGGTTGTTCATTATTATATACAAGAGGGAGTGATTGTTTAGTTCATTTCCCGATAACTCTCCATTTTCTCTATTATTTATTTATAGTTGTTCACCCAATCCCTATGATTAGGTGTCAACAAAGAGTATAAAAACATTGATAGTTCCTATGGAATATCTTCAAATTGTGCAAAATCTAATGAAGCAACAAGTTGATGAACATGGAAGTGAAAGACAGTTAGAGGAGGGTGATTGGGTAATGAACATGGAAGCGAAAGACAATTAGAGGAGGATTATTGGGTATTTATGATACTACAAACTTAAAAGCAATCAACACTCAAGCAAAAAAATTGAATCATAAACTAGCTCCAGAATTTTACTTACAAGAAACCTGTATGCCCTAATTCCAAAGTTTCCTTCTGCTATCGTGTAACCTTGTTAAAGACATTAATGATGAGAGGTAACTCTTAAATCCTCTAATGAGATTGATATCCCCATATTTAATTGTGTACATTGGAAAAAATAATTTACTCATAGAAGTGTGCATCCATTCTTGAAACTGCTAAAAAATTCAAGTCCATCCTCAAAAGTATGTGTGTGGGGCTTGGTGCAGAATTGGTATACAACAATAGGATTGAGTGCATGTTTCTAAAAATGATTAGATGCAAAAAAAAAAAAAATCAAAAATCTTTGTACATAACTTTATTAAATGCAAAAGTGCATCTAAAATATTTGTTATAAAAGCTCATTCTCATTATACCACTATTCATTATACCACTATCCCATGATATAGTAGGGAATGAAAAGAATGTACCAATAATGCTAAAAAGTATTGCTAAAACAAAATAATATTACTTCAAAATAGTCTAAGGATTGAATAGGAAATCATAATAAAAAGGAAAAAATTGTAGGATGAAGTAAATAAAATAAAAGAAATTTCTTAAAAATTGAATGTGATTTTCTCAAAAACTAAGAGACAATGATAAAGAAAAATAAAATATAAATATCTATAATAATTTATGTGTGTTGAAACAACGAAATAGGGAAAATAAATATAAATATCTATAAAATGATGTGTGTGTTGTTAAAGATACTCATATCCAACATCTATCACAAAAAGAAATAAATATACAATGAACTTTATTCTCAATTCTATTCTCAGCCAATAAAAGAATTGACAAACACTAAATCAAATTTGACATCCCTTCAAACAACTGTCACTGTGAGGGATGGAAAATACAAATGGTAGTTTTGGGGACTTTTTGTGTAACCAATAATTACCCCCAACTCTTTTGTAGGCTCTATCTTCATCCTTTACTCTTTGGAGACATGGAAATAAGCAGAGGCTCCAAAGATATTGAAGTGTGACACATCAAGCTTTCTCCTCGAGAAATTATACTCTAGTATGATCATGCCAATAATCCAATGAGGATTCCTATTCTGTAAATACACCATTGTGTTCCATGCTTCAACCCACAATGCAGAGGTAGGATTTGGTCACGCAACATCACCTGTGCTACTCCCATAATGCTATGGTTCTTCATCTCATCAACCCCATTCTATTGTGGGTTGTGGGGTGTTGTCAACACTCACCAAATTCCTTCTTATGCACAAATTTTTTTAAACTCATTCGACATGTACTCACCTCCATTATCACTCCTGATACCCTTCACCTTCTTGCCTGTTTCTTTCTCTGCTAGTGCCTTGAACTCTAATAACTTAGAGAAAGTCTCATCCTTCTTTTGCATGAAGAAGAACCAACACTTTCATGAGAAGTCATCAATAAATATGACAAAATTTGTGTCTAGCAGTGGAGGTTGTCGAGAAAGGTCCATAGACATCAAAGTGGATTCTTTCAAGGACCACATGTTCTGTGATGTCCCAATCATGGAAATTGGCTTTTGTGTAATTCACTATCATACACCCTTTTCGTGTATCTTTTTTCTCTAATGCTCCTTTGGGGAGGTCTGTGGTAATTTGTTGCATGATCTTTAAAGTGCCATGATGGAAATGACCAAGTATTTTATGAGAAAATTCACTCACATCGTGACTCTGCACCATTTCTACCTTTGTTCTTAATGAAGCACAATCCTCCATATCTATCTTGTAGAGGTTCTTCACACGAACCTCAATATTCTTCACCTATCATGTGGCTATGTGTCTCAGGAATTCCTTTCCTTTGTTTAAGATCGCATTGTATCCACAGTCTTGCAAAACTGCAACAAATATAAGATTCTTCTTTTGACCCAAAAAAACATCACATCCTTGAGACTGAGAATGGAGCCAGACTCCCTCTAAAAGGTGACTGCACCAATCCTGGTCACGATGTACCTTCCATGATATCCCATCTTGACGTGCATTTGGAGATCCTTCTCCTCCAAATCAATGAAAGAATATTTGTTCCCCGGCATATGGAATGAGGCACCGCTTTCAAGGTACCATACACTTCCCATCATTGTGATGGCCATGCATGCAGTTAGAGTAAAATCAAGCTCAAATTGTGAAACCAAAGCTTCACCTATTGCTCCTCTTGAGGTCTTCTTGTGTATCTTCTTATGTGGACACTCCGTGGAATAGTACCCAAATTCATGAAAGTGAAAACACTTGATTATGGACAAGTCATTCTTCTTCCCTTACCCTTTATTTTCATTTCCATCTAAGGCACAATTATCCTCATCCTCGGCATTGGATGAAGTCCCATCTCTTGTAAAGCACCTTATTTCATCCGTAGCAAATCAGGCCATAAGCATTATCAATTTGGTAGTTTCTTCCTCCCATTCACCGGATCTTGGTAGTTGTGCCAACTCTTAGGTAGGCCTAGAAGGGATAGGCCCACCAAATCATCCACTTCTATAGTAACAAAAATTTTACCAAGTTCTTCGTGACATTGTGTGAAGCTGCTCAGGTATGGTGGAATGTTATCGTTCCTATGCATCTTGATATTTCAAAGTTTGTCCTTCAGTGCCAACTTCTTGTGGTCACTACCATTCTGGAACAAATCTACCAGTGCTTTCCACATTGCATGTAGAGTCTATCTCACACATAGATTTGAGAAAATATGGTATCGTACTCCCTCCAATATGATTCTCCTCACCTTGGCTACACACTTCTTCCATTATACTAGATCCTTAGCATCAAATGCTGCTAGTTTTAGAATATCATTATCAATGAATTCCTTCAACCGATTATCCTCCAGTACTGCCTCCAGCGGTACTTCCATGCAACATAATCTAAGCTTCCTTCAAGGGAATACTCGAGACTTAGTCCATTGAAAACCATATTCTTAGTCCTGGAGTAAACCTACAACATTGATCTTCAAATTTAAATCTCCTGTAATGACAAATTCAAAATATTTTCACTAGAGTGATTCTAGCTCTGATACCATGTAGAAATTAATGTGTAGATTCAATACTTCTCATGAATTTACTAAATCATGAGACTTGAAGCTACTCTACCTATTTGCGGAAGTTAATTCACCATATAGAACACAAATCATAGACATGCAAAAGGAAACATCACACACATGCACATATATTTATCTATGGGAAAACAACTACTCAAAACCCCTTACTATCTATATTTTATTAATCACATAATAGATATGAAATATGTGTGCTTGCTCAATCTTGAGCACACCCTGCAAGTGTATAGTCTATCCCTTTGCCTGACTGACTGACGCTGATCAACATTTAGCCAATTTTAAGCCCCCCCAAGCTCTTATTTCCTTGCGATGTTTCCCTAGAAAATTGGCCCATATTATTTAGGAATTTCCCATTATTGAATTGTGCAATTCCCTATGGTCCTTCATGTGACTACATGCATCACCTGTACACATGGGAATATGCTACAACTGATAGTACACTGCCTTGGAATCTCCATCTCAACTAGGTAACTCAAATTCTCTACATGCAACAATTATTTTTGGTTGATTAATCAGATAACTGGTTGATCACTAAGTGTGGTTGAAGTTCTGCTTCCATAACTTGATCTCCACTAGTTCTTATGATAGTTAGAACTAGTTAAACCGATAGTAACTCAAATTAACTAAAATAGATTGCTGCAAAATAGCAATCAAACATACTGAACTGAACTCAAGCTTCCTTGACTGGAATTAAATGAGTTAACTAAGTGACAAGTGCCATGTCATCTTAGTTAACTACCTCCAAGATTTATGTGGAAATAGAAATTTGAATTTTCTCTAGTTTGACCAAGGCAAAGTCAAACTAAGATTTTCTTGCTGCAGTTTCAACAGAAAGTGAATAGCTATTCCCATTCTACACCAAAATGAATTAGATGAGTTTTTTATTATGAAATTGAAATCAAACGAGTGTTATTTTTCCAATTAAATTTATTTATAAGAATTCAAAATGACTAGTATAGGTCATTTCGATAACCTTTGCAGGGAAGGAGACAAAACATGGCACATATTCGTCACAAAAATAATGAAATCTCCATTTTTCTCGCATTCTTTCTCTCTCCCTTTGCCTGCCTCCCTCCCTCATTATCTCTCTCCCTCTCTCCCCCGTCACTATTTCTCACTATAACTCTCCCTTCATCTCTCTTTATGTCTCTCTTCTTCCCACTCTCTCCCCAAACCATATCTATCTCCATATCCCTATGTATTTCTTCCCGATCTGTCTCTCTTTATCTCTCCCCTCCAACTCTCTCTCTCCCTTTCTCAACGCTCAAACCCCATCTCTATATTTTGGGTCTAAGGCTTGAGATTCTTCGCCTAATCATGGTCAAGGCCACATTGGACACCTCAATTGTTTTTTTGGGACCTACTACATTAAATTATTCCATAAATCATTTCTAGGGTCCTATGAGACATAAGTACTAGTGAAAACCACTTAGTGGCATAGGATCTATAATCACAAGCCAAACACATCTCTAAGAGCCCATGTGTGGTTTTTCAAGGCACTCTTCTTGGCCTAGATGGATAAAAGCTTTGTTTGTGGTTGAAAGTCCATGTTTCCATCATAGCCATGTCCTAGGATTGGAAACCCATGTTTGAGCTAACATTATTGTCCCTAGGTTCCTAAAGAATTTCTTTAGGGCTTAGGGCTAGGTTCCGCACCTCCATCCGTCCCCCCTAACCCCAAAACAATTTTCATGGCACTATGCCGAAAATCTATTGCTAAAAACCTTCTAGAGGACTCCATACTTTCTCTTAAAGGAAAAGCATCCCACAAAAAGGTCCAATTGGTGGTTCAAATCCCCATTCATGTCCCTCTACATTTAGAAGCTATCTTTATGGTTTGACAATTGAGTTTCCCCCCCAACCATGGCCAAGGCTACTTGGGATGAATCATAACTTTCATCATGACTTGTGCATGCCTTCTTCCCTATATCACTTCTAGGGTTGTGGGACATGTAGCTACTACTCAATACCGCCTTGCATTGAAAATTAAATGGTCACTTCAATAATTAATTAATGGTTGATCATTAAAGATACTAACCATAAATATACAAAATATAGTAATACATATAGTTAATAAATCAATAATTTGGTAGATAAATTACAATAAATACAGAGAGACTTATTCATATTGCAAGTTATTAATAAATAAACAAAATATAGTTTATTGTAAAAATTAATAAATACTCGTTAAAAATATTGTGACCAATAAATTTATGTCAATAAAGAAATCAACATTTATTAGTCATAATAAAATCAATTTATTAGAAAGTCTAGATTTAGTGGAAAGTAAGTCATATTTTCTTTTATGGTCGGCTCATTCGTAATAAAAACTTGAACCACCAAAGGACAATTGCAATGTAATATATATGTGAGATCGTATTATTGACACATGATCTGAAATTGTTTAAACCACCCAAAAGTGTGTAGGGCGTGTTTTGATCGTTTGTTTCAACATAAAATTGAACTGTTCAATCTCAATCTCAATCTCATAGGGCGTACTTTTGATCGTTCGTTTCAACATAAACCTGTTCGATCTCGATCTCGTAGGGAAATCCGGTAGGGCAGAAACTGTGCAATCTCAATCTCGTAGGGCAGGGCAGGGCGTGATGGCTTCAAGAGACGCAAAGAGGAGGATGATCCAAGAGTCTACTGGAGAGGGAGAGGGAGAGGGCTCCAGTAGTCAAGTTGTGGCACCATGCATTGATTCCACCAAGAATAAGAGATTCAAAATTAAGAAATGGAATGTTGTTGCACTCTGGGCATGGGGTATTATGTGCTTCCAACCTTACTTGTTGCATTTATTTATTTATTCAAAACAGAGTCGTTTTACACCAATCTTCAAACTGTCTCTCAGACAAGAATCCTTCTCGCTAAAAATATCCAATTTAACTTGAATGATTTACTATTTTATTCTAACACAATTTTAATCTAGTCCATCATCTTCTTTCTTCAACATTCTTATTGTATTCTATATATGATTATTTACATGAGCCTTAAATTCTTTAAATTTATTAATAACATATTTCTTTTGTAGAGAAAAAATCCATATGAATCTTGAGAAATCACGTCTCAATATAAAATAATATATTCACATAATGTTACAATGTTGTGTTTAGAAAACATGAAATATTAATAGAACTAGAAATCTAGAGTGAAATCAAGCATACGTTCAACCATACCCTCAGCATATAATGTTTCAAGGTCCTTATTCTATATGCCCTGATATTTGATGCCACATCATTGTCCTTGCTCTAAAGATAATGGGGCATCTATATGATTCATTTCCACCCTTGGGTATTTCTGATACTACAACCTTAGAAGCAATCAACATTCAATTAGAAGAATTGAAGCAATCAATATTTTTTTCATTCTAAATTCATTTGTATAATGTTGTTGGTTTGTTTATGAAATGTATAACTGTAATTTGATTTTTTTATCAATCCCCTCCATCGATGAGAAGACTTGGCTATAAATTTGGCCCTGTTATTTTCAATATTGCTATTGGTTGCATGTTTCACATTATACACCCACTTGATGCCAATAACATATTTTCCCTCATGTCTAAGAACATGTAAAAATTTCTCATTTCCCACCCTGGTTTTTAGTTTCACCTTATTTCTCCCATATCGTTAAATGTCCTTTCCCATATCCATACATTCAATAGCTGAAAAAAATATTTTTTTGCTGAAAACACAAATTCTGGAAATTTTACAGAATGTTGGAAAATGCAGAAATAAAAATCCTAAAAAAAACCCCTACAACTCTTGGGGAAAACCAATTCGAGAGTTCTTTCTTATTTCTGAAAAATGCTTTTACAGTGAGAAATATTCAACAAAAAAATCAGCAAGCAAATTTTACAACTTATCTCGTTTTCCGTGCCTCACAGCCAACTGGAAAATACTAGAAAACAACAAAACAAAAATAAATGTTGTACGGCCTCCTTGATTTTCATGCCCACTTTCAGCCTTAAATTTTGTTGTACAACCTACAATAAATACATTGTACAGACCTCAATTTCTGTGCAGAAAAACAGCAATACGCTGTATGGATTTCCTTGGAAAATGTGCCAGCAAACTGCTCCTCGATTTCTGTGCAAACTTCTTCCTGATTTCTGTGCAAACAGTTGTATGGATTTCTAAAAAATCATGCCAAAATCTACCTTTTACTGTGTGCTAACTCAACTGTATAGATTTGCTAAACTGCTGCCTTGGAATGTGTGCCAAGCTGTTGTCTCCTTCTCCTCCCTGTCCAGAAATCTCCCTTGCTCTCTTGCTTTCCTTCTCTCAATCTGCTCATGAAAGAATGAATGACCTTTTCCTTCTTTTCCTCTTTTAATCTAACCCTAAGTGACTTTTGGGTGATCCCTAAATCCAATGGTTGAAATAAATTGAGATCTAGGGCTGAGATTAAATGCTCATTTAAATCTCACTTTTTATTTTTTTAATTCACCCCACTTTATTAAAGACCCACTTGGTCATTTATTTCCAAAGTCACTTTTCCTTTCTAATTTTTCATTGACTTTAATAAAGTCACTTTAAAATTAGACTTTAGTAACTTTATCACTTAAAGTCACTTTTAAATTAGATTTGACTTTATAAAAATTATAAAGTCACTTTAGGAGAAAAATTAAATGCCTTTTGGACACTTTTCTCTAGGCCAAATATCAAAGCCTTAGGGAACCACGTGTCCTTCGGTACCAAATTTCAACACTCCCTCCTATCAAGGAAGGTGTTCCTCACCACACCCATCTTGTCTTTGAAGTAGTCATGCTTGCCCCGTGGTAAGGCTTTGGTAAGAATATCTGCAACCTACTCATCAGTGGGAATATACTCAAGCTTCACAGCTCCTTTCTGAACATAGTCTCTGATGAAATGATATTTGATCCCGATATGCTTTGACCTGTCATGAAATACTAGATTCTCCCTGAGTTTAATGCAACTCTGATTATCACAGTAAATCACTAAAGGTCTCAACGGCTGACCAAATAAGCCAAACAACATCTTGCGAAGCCAGATGGCCTCACAACTAGCTAGACTGGCTGCCATATACTCTGCTTCCACTGAACTCAGTGCTACTGACTACTGCTTCCGGTTGAACCATGACACTACTGCTGAAACCAACCCAAAACAGCACCTTGAAGTGCTCTTCCTATCAGAAGCACAACCTTCCCAATCAAAATCAGTATAACCAGATAGTCTCACTCCATCCCCCTGCCTGTAGTCCAGACCATAATCCACTGTCCCCTGCAAGTACCGCAAAATGTGTTTTGCAGCCACCCAGTGAACCTTCCTAGGCTCACACATAAACTTACTCATTGTGTTGACTGCAAAACAAATATCTGGTCTAGTGTTGACCAAATACATCAAGGAACCAATCAGCTGCCTCTACAATGTGGGATCCACCAACTCGAAATCCGAAGCATGAAGCTTCTTCCAGTTGGTGATCATCGGTGTTGATATGGATCTACAATCCTCCATGTGGAATCTGCTAAGGATGTCCACAATATACTTCCCCTGCCCCAAGAAGAAATGCCCCTCTTCCTGCCACACCTCCAAACCTAGAAAGTAATTCATCAAGCTGATGTCCTACATCTCAAACTCCGCCGCAACATCTCTCTTGCAGTGCTCTATGAGTCTCTCTGCACCTGTAATGACCAAGTAATCCACATACAGCATAAAAATGAGAGGCTCCTCACCAATCACAATAAAGTAAAGGTTCGGATCTGCCTCATTCTTTGTGAAACCCATCCCCTACAAGTATGTATCTATCCTAGAGTACCAAGCTCTGGGAGCTTGCTTTAGGCCATAAAGGGCCTTCTTCAGTCTGCACACATGGGACTCCTTCCCATGCACCTCAAAGCCCTGTGTCTGCTCAATGTACACCTCCTCCTGTATGAAGCCATTGAGAAATGCAGTCTTCACATCCATCTGGTGGATCTTCCAACCCATCTCTGCTGCTATCGATATAATGGAATGGATTGAAGTATATCGAGCCATGGGAGCGAAGGTCTCCTCATAATCAACTCCCTCTACCTGGGAGAACCCTCTAGCCACAAACCTCGCTTTGAATTTCTCATTGTTGCCATCTGCAGCATGCTTTACCTTGTAAAGCCATCTGGAAGTAACCACGAATTTTCCCTTAGTCCTCGGCACCACCTCCCAAACATCATTCTTCATGATAAAAGAATACTCCTCCTGCATGGCCTCTCTCCAGACCTGCTGGCTAGCTACCTCCTCATATCTAAAAGGCTCCAAATCAAGGATGACGGTAGCCATTGCCATATAGCTACAAAACCTCTCAGGTGGTCTACTCTCTCTGACCGGCCTCTTAGGCTCAGCAACAGATGTGGAATCTCTCAAGGTGTCCTGAAGCCACTTGGGATTCCTCTTCCCTGAGTTCACTTCTCTCATAGGAGAATGAAACTCCCCCTCCCCATCATCATCAAGAGCCTAAACTCCTGACTGTCTGTCTACTGTCCTCCTGCTTGCACTTGAACCTGTAGAAGCTGAGGTACCGTGTGAACTATCCATCAGTGGACTCCTTAGTGACCTGCTCTGTGAACTGCTCTGCATGCTACCCGGAGCACCACCCCTTTGGCTCGGCAAGCCACTGCTCACTGACTGACCTGACATCCTCATATATGTACCTCCGGATCCTCCTGATCCCTACCCACTGGATCCCTACGACTGACTCAACTGCTGCTGAGGGTCTAGCTAATCCAGATACTCTAACTCCTGTGATATCCTAAAGGCCATGTCCTCCTCGAACTTCACATCCCATCTGACAACAACATTCCTCTGTGTAGGAATGTAAATCCAAAAGGACTTTGAGGTCTCACTGTAGCCCAAAAAGATACCCTTCTCTGCGGTGAGCTCTAGTTTGGTCCTCTTCTCCTTGGGTATATAGGAGTATCTGATGCACCCAAAGATACGAAGATCACCAATATCAGGCTTCTTCCCATAAAAATCCTCCTCCGGAGTCATGTGCCCCAAGGCACGATGCAGACTCCTGTTCTGCAAATAAATAACTGTGTTGCAAACCTCTGCCCACAAGAACAATGGCAACCCCTGATCATGTAACATGGCTTTGGCAGCCACTACGATGGATCTGTTCTTCCTCTCCGCAACCCCGTTCTGTTGGGGATTGTAAGGAACAGTGAACTCCCTCCTAATGCCTACCTCCGCACAATAGTCAAAAAACACTCCAAGGGTGTACTCTCCCCCATTGTCCGACCTCGGGGACTTGATCTTCTGACCTGTCTGTGTCTCCACAAGAGCTCTAAACTCCTAAAACCGCTTGAAGAACTCACTCTTGGTCTTCAAGAAATAAATCGAGGTCCTCCTAGAGTGATCATCAATGAATAAAACATAGTACTCATATCCACTCAAGAAAACATGAGACATCCGACCGCACACATTGGAATGAATCAAATCAAGTATCCCAGTCACTCTGTCGTCACTGTTGGGAAAAGGGGATTTGGCAAACTTGCCCATTGCACATGCTCTACAAGTATCAAAGTGATCAGTACTGAAATCTGGCACACCTGTAGTGATCTCCTGCAAGGTCCTCAAGGCTCCATGATACATATGTCCCATCCTACGGTGCCAAATCTCACATAGCTTAGAACTGCTAGCTCTGCTGTTGGTACTATTTCTCAATGCCACAAGGGACTGGAATGCAAAGTTGTACACCTTTGCATGGCGTACACCTATCACTCTAGCTGAATTGGTTGGAGTGCCTCTGGGATACATCAACACCTGTCCTCCACTGAACAGTACCTCATATCCTCTGTCCTCCAAAGTTGAGATGGATATGAGGTTCTTCCTCATCCCTAGCACATAAAGAACATCTATCACCTTCAAGGGAGGTTTCGACTCCCTCTGAAATGTCAATGTCCCCACACCGACTTCTCTAACAATTCTGTTATCACCAAGTACTACCTCTATATCAAGGCCACTCTCTGAAAGCTCTGAGAAGTACTCACGGACTCCTGTCATGTGATGTGAAGCCCCACTGTCCACATACCAGATACCTGAAGATGCTCCGTTGATCGCTGGAAAAGCATGCTCCCTCTGAATTTGTGTGGCAGGTGATCCTGCACTAGAGGACTCATACGCAGTGAACCAAAACTCCCAATCAAAACAAACTGCAAAGTCCTCAACCTCTGCTGAAGCTGCCATGCTCTGGTTCTTCCCCTTCTTCTTCTTCTTCTCCGGACACACCACTGCATAGTGTCCCATCTTTTGACAATTCCAACACTTCACCTTGTAATAGTCCTTCTGTGTGTTACCCTATTTATCTTTACATCTGCCTTTGCCCCCACCATTTTTTGTGGAAGCCTGCTTCTTCCCTTTGCCTTTCTTGCCTCCTGCCGACAGTGCTACATCCTCATCCTACTCAACTAGCTTGGCTGCCCCAAGCTGAACTTTCCTGATCTCTTTCTAAATGCAATCATCCCAAAACCTCTCCCATGTGGGAAGGGTCTCACGTGTGAAAACCCCTTCAACAAAGTTCATCCATGAACGGGGGAGGCCATTCACTACAATCTGCACCAACTCAGTGGGTGCAATGTCCTCTCCAACTACTGCTAACTCATCTCTCACATTAGTAATCTTTGTTAGATATCCAGCTGCACTATCATTTCCCATCTTAATAGTCTTTATCTTCTCCTTTAGGACCATTTTCCGGTTCTCATTGGTACTCTGGTATAGATTGGACAATGTTGTCCACATCTCATGGGCATTTCTCTTTTTTCTCACATGAGGAATGCAATGGTCTTTGACTCCATCTACAATCAGTCTCTTACCCTTGTTGTTCTTTTTATTATACTCAGCCAACCGAGCAGCATCAGTAGGCACAACAACAGGGTTCTATGTGGTATGCACCATGATGTCCTAGACTTCTGCCTCCTCAAAGATGCTCTGCATTCTCTCCTTCCAAACGCTGTAATTTGTATGCCCATACAACCTATCCTCCACCCTCAATCCTAATGACATCCTGTTGTCCTAAAACTGAAAAATAGCACTGCTGTAGTAAAGATAAAAACTATTGTTTGTGAAAAATCAGCTTGCTGGAATTTTCTGAGTGAAAAATCAGCAAGCTGTAATTTTCCTCCTTGCTGTCCCAAACTACACTTCAGTACTCAAGCTCTAATACCATGTAAAAACTTCTCATTTCCCACCCCAGTTCTCAGTTTCACCTTATTTCTCCCATATAGTTAAATGCCCTTTCCCATATCCGTACATTCAACAACTAAAAAAATATTTTTTTGCTGAAAACACAAATTCTGGAAGTTTTACAGAATGTTGGAAAATGCAAAAATAAAAATCAGCAGGTACAAACAGCCATTTAACACATTTGAACAAAGCGATTTTTGAGCAATGTCACCCTGGAAAAACCCCCTACAACTCTTGGGGAAAACCAGTTCGAGAGTCCTTTCTTATTTATGAAAAATGCTTTTACAGTGAGAAATATTCAACAAAAAAATCAGCAACCAAATTTTACAACTTATCTCATTTTCCGTGCCTCACACCCAACTGGAAAATACTAGAAAACAACAAAACAGGACAGCAATAAATGTTGTACGGCCTCCTCGATTTTTGTGCCCACTTTCAGCCTTAAATGTTGTTGTACAGCCTGCAATAAATATGTTGTATGGACCTCGATTTGCATGCAGAAAAACAGCAATACATTGTATGGATTTCCTTGGAAAATGTGCCAGCAAATTGCTCCTCGATTTCTGTGCAAACTTCTCCTCGATTTCTGTGCAAACCGCTGTACGGATTTCTAGAAAATCGTGCCAAAAATTGCCTTTCACTGTGTGCTAACTCAGATGTACAGATTTGCTAAACTGCTGCCTTGGAATGTGTGCTGAGCTGCTGTCTACTTCTCCTCCCTGTCCAGAAATCTCCCTTGCTCTCTTGCTCTCCTCTCAATCTGCTCATGAAAGAATGAATGACCTTTTCCTCCTTTTCCTCCTTTAATCTATCCCTAAGTGAATTTTGGGTGATCCTTAAATCCAATGGCTCAAAAAGATTGAGATCTAGGGCTGAGATTAAACGCTCATTTAAATCTCACTTTTTATTTTTTAATTCATCCCACTTTAATAAAGACCGCAAGAAAATATTGGCCAACCCAGTTCTGCATCCCCTCACAATCCCTCTCCGCCCTCACCCCCCCACCCTCACCCAGATCCCTTGCAAGTCTCTGACCCTGATCCAATGAAACCCACACCCAGTCCCTCTCTGGAGAAAGGCAAATCCATATCAAATTTCAGTCCCCCCTCGTTCTCCAAAGAACAATCCTCAAAGGATAAGCCGCAGGACTCCGATATGGACACCGATGTTACTCTAGCTCTCAGGCTTCAGCAAGAAGAGGATGAGGAAGTTCTAGATGATACCACTGTTATGGAAGAAGATCAAGCGGATGTCACGATTGATGGATTAGATATCTTCACACTTGAAACAGCATGCAAACAAAAAGAATACAACTCCATTCAACCTTGGCAGATCGACAAGCTGGAAGGAGTCCTAGCCAAGGCGCAGCATAATAAAAGCCTGGGTATCCAGGGAGGCAGTCCATGGGACGGAAAAAAGCTACTCAAGGATCTCAAGAAAAGAGGACGAAAGACAGAACTCCAGCGCACAATAGCAATAGGTGAAATACTTATGGAATCGGGGCGATTCCCTAAGTTGACTAAGTTTTACAAACCCAAATCATAGTTTACATGAAGCTAATATCATGGAATGTGAGAGGATTCAACAGTCCCTCAAAACACAGAATGATCAAACACTTGATTCAGCAAGAAAAACCAACTATAGTTTTTCTGCAAGAAACCAAAAGCACCACTGATGCTATTGAACGAATCCGAGGCAAAGTTTGGGCAGGAAGCAGGGCCATCTCTGTTGATGCCTCCGGAGCCTCAGGCGGTTTAGCCATCTTTTGGAACCCTCAGATCGTCACATTATACGACCTTCACGCCACACCCCATTTCATTCAAGCCTCATTCCACCTCATTGGCACTGGCATACATGGCCACCTTACAAATGTCTATTTTCCTCAATTAGTTCAGCAAAAAATAGAACTTCTGGAAACGCTTGCTCAACTCAACGAAAACAGACAATTCCCGCTTTGGATCGAGGGCGGTGACTTCAATATAATAACTTCCATGACAGAGAAACAGGGAGGCCGAATAGGGCTCGACAGTGACAGCGAAAGCCTCAAAGACTTCATTCGAACCAATCATCTTATGGACATCCCTACCTCTAATGGAATTTTTACATGGACAAACAAGCGTCGAGGCATTCAACACATAGCCTCCCGCCTTGACAGATTCCTTCTCTCTGACAATGCAATCCACCTCGGAGGGGATTTCAATGCTTCCATCCTTCCACATGGCGGGTCGGATCACTGGCCAATTCTGCTACAATGGTCCAGACCAGGCAATCAATGCAACAGACCCTTCAGATTCGAAGCATTCTGGCTCACAAATGCCACCTTCAGAAAGGTCGTCAACGATGCTTGGGCAGCCTACATTCCGCCGCAGGGTGCCAAAATGTATCAATTCCAGCAAAAGCTAAAGAATCTGAAACATGTCCTCAAAATATGGAATCGCACAAGCTTTGGAAACATTCAGGAGAAGCGCTTCCAACTAGAACAGCAGATGAGTAAACTCCAACAAAACCTCATCCTCCAAGGCAGAACAAAAGAACAAGCACAACAAGAACAGGAACTATGGAACCAAATCGAAGAGCGCAGGAAGCAAGAAGAAATACTCTGGCGGCAAAAATCAAGAATCAACTGGCTCAAAGAAGGGGAGAAGAACACAAAATTCTTCCACAAAACCACCATTCAATGGCGAATGCATAATAATATAGCATTCATCAACAACCAACAAGGTGAAAGAATTGAAGAGCATAAGGACATGGAAAAGGAATTCACAGGGTATTTTAAGGAAATCTTAACGGAGCCCATTGGGAACAGAGAAGCTGCAATCCGAGCCATCACACAGCACATTCCAAGCATTATTACTGAGGATCATAACAACAGATTACTTCAGCCCACGACCATGCAAGAAGTCGAAGAAGCCATGGCTCAACTCAAGGATGGAAAAGCGCCAGGTACTGATGGTTTCACGGCTAACTTTTTCCATGAATTCTGGGACCTTATCAAGAATGAAGTTTGGAATCTGGTTGAAGAATCCAGAAGCATGCATTGGATCCTACCGTCCCTCAATACAACTTTTCTAGCTCTGGTTCCCAAAGGAGAAGAGCCCAACAGGCCGGAGAACTTCAGACCTATCGCACTCTGCAATGTTATATATAAGCTTATCTCAAAGGTTATTGCAAACCGGCTCAAACCTCTCCTTCCCCTGCTTATATCTCCGGAGCAGACAGGATATGTGGAAGGACGGCAGATTATGGATGGAATCATACTTTCCAACGAGGTTATACACTCTTTAAAGATCCTCAAGAAATCAGGTATGATTCTAAAACTCGACCTCTCCAAAGCTTTTGATAAGCTTAGTTGGAATTTCATCCAAAAAATGCTTTTAGCCTTTGGATTTAGTGCTACATGGACCAGGTGGATCATGAACCTTATTACCTCCCCTAGCTTTTCAGTCCTCCTGAATGGATCCCCCTCTTCTCCCTTTCGGCCCTCTCGTGGCATAAGACAAGGGGATCCTCTCTCCCCTTTTCTTTTTGTTTTAATGGCTGAAGGTCTCAGCAGACTACTCAAAGCAGCCACAGCCTCTCACAAGCTCAAAGGTATTTCCATTCATGGCCTCAATCCGTTGTCCCATCAACAATTCGTGGACGACACCATGTTATTTGGCCACCCATCCTCAAAAGAAGCTTCCATGTTTAAATCACTCCTCTCCCTCTATTCTGATGCATCCGGCACCTCCATCAACGCCTCCAAATCGCAGCTCTTCTTTTTCAATACCCCCCCCTCCACTCAAAGGAACATTGCCAGAATCTTGGGATTCACCATTTCCCATCTGCCTTCTAAATATCTTGGAGCGCCCCTCTCAGCTTCCGCTATTAAAAATGCCTCGTGGCAATCCCTCCTTGATAAGCTGGAATCAAAACTCTCTTCGTGGACCTTTCGTGCTCTCAATATGGCAGGCAGATTGGTCCTGATCAAGTCTATCCTTCAAGCTATGCCGTTGTACCTCTTCTCCACTCTGGCAGCTCCAAAATGGGTCCTTAAAGCTATTCGCAACCTTCAGCGAAACTTCCTCTGGGGCTCCACGGGCAGAAATCGTAAATGGGCCCTCGTGAATTGGAAAGATGTATGCAAACCCAAAACAGAGGGCGGTCTAGGGCTTCGAGATCCACTACAAAGCAACAGCACTATGGGAGCCTGTATGTGGTGGAACTGGCTCTCCAAGCCTCATACACCTTGGGCTCGCTTATGGCAAGCAAAATATGCTAGGGGAAGTCAATGGCAAGATCTAATCAGAATCAACCCCAGTGCCCAGGGCTCTCCAATCTGGAATGCGGCGAAGATACACAGCTGCTTCATACAGGAACATAGCTTTTGGGAAATACACTCCGGTACGTCAGCCAAGTTCTGGGAGGATTCGTGGCAGCAGCTCCCCAAGCTGGCAAATCTATTCCAGATGCCACTCTGGCATTCGTATATGCAACAAGAAAACCTCATTTACGTGCATCAATTCTGGCAGCAAACGCATCATCAAGAATACCAAACATGGAGATCTGCAAACAGCTGGCAAAGAGACTGGGCAGGTGAAACATTCTCAGACTTGGACCAGGAACTTGTGCAACGTAAAATACGCTACTCCAACCAGCAGGACAAGCTCAGATGGGGTCACAAGCACAAGGGCACTTTCACCACTAAGGAAGCACATCAGTTGCGCTACTCAAACGGCCAAGAGAATCAAGACCAAATCTGGGCACGAGTCTGGCTTCCTGGGCTCTGGCCCAAAATCTCAACCTTCCTATGGTTGCTCAGTAAGAGGCGTATACTCACTTGGGATAACTTGCTAAAACGAGGATTCATTGGGCCTTCCAGATGCCCAAACTGCAATCTCCACACTGAGACAATCAGCCATTTAATGGAGTCCTGTCCACTAGCAAAGCAACTCTGGGAGAGGGTGGAGTACTGCAACAAAAGAACAGCACCAAGGAGCGAAGATGTGACGGACAATATAAGGAACTGGGACAAGAACCCGTTTCGAAGCCAACTACTCAATACCTTATGGGATCTTACTCCAGGTTTTATGTACTGGCTGCTCTGGAAAGAGCGTAACTCACGCATCTTCAACAACTCCTCCAGAACAATAGACGCTCTGTGGCTCATCTATAAAAGAAATGTCCAGGAAACCTTAGCTATCAGAACCTGGTATGACACTGATATGCCAGAAACGCAACAAGAAAGGGATATTTTTAAAGAATGGAATCTCGACCTTTCAGCCTTTGCAAAGGTCATCACACGCCCCCCCCGCGGCCCCACCTCTCCGTCCTCTTGGTCCCCACCGGCTCTCAACTCTTTCAAGCTCAACTTTGATGGAGCAGCAAAGGGTAATCCTGGTCCGGCAGGCTATGGAGGAATCATCAGAAGTCACACAGGCACACCCATGCACATATATTATGGCTCTCTCGGCAAAGATACCAATAATGTAGCGGAAATGGAAGGACTTTGGCAAGGGATCTGCTTCGCAGAGCAACTTCACTTCTTCCCACTGGAGGTTGAAGGCGACTCTCTCATCCTAATCAATGCAGCCAAGAAAATCCAAGCAGGAACAACAGCGGACAAGGTAGCGACCAGCTGGAGACTCTTGAGCAGGTTGGAATCCTTGGAAGCAAAGCTTACAAATCCACATAGCTTTACCTTTCAGCATGTGCGAAGAACAGCAAATAAGGTAGCCGATAGACTGGCTAACCAAGGAGTTTCCCAGACATCAACACACTTTTCAGGACCCCTGGACATAGTTGAAGATGAACAACTCAAAAAAGACTGCATCACCTTGGTGCAAAAGGATCTCTCTCCCCCGGATGCGGGTGGTTGCTAGACACATAGAGACTAAGGCTCGTCCGCAGGGCAGGTGTCCGCCCGGACAAGCCACGCATGCCAGGAGGACACACCCTAACTACACCAACACGCAGCATTTAAGGAGGGCAGTTAAGGTTGATGGCAGTGGCGTCCCATCGACATTCATTGCGCGTCTTGAGAAGCGAAACATGGCGCATCATAGCTGTAAACTCTCAGACATTCTCCCGCATTTCCCGTCTGCTCCTGTTCTGGTCTTGAAGGAGGTGACGGAGGTTCATCGCTTCGGCTCCCACTCAGGCTCTGAGAGCGATTGTGCCAGTTTAGCAGCCATAGAGTTATGCAATTGGCGGGCTTACGAGCAAGCTAGTTGCGAACCCGAGAGTTTGGTGGTGCTGCGTACTTGGGAGACTGGTGGTGTTACAAACCCGCATCTCACGTCGGCTCCTGTTCTTGTTTCGAAGGAAGTGGTGGAGGTTCATTGTCTCGGCTCTCATTCAGGCCTTGAGAGTGACGGTCAAGGTTCTGCAGCTATAGAATTGGGCAATTGGAGGGCTAGAATTCGGTCAGGCAGTGAACCTGTGCAAATAGTGGTGTTGCAAACCAGTCATCCGCAGTTTTGTTGGGGAATTGAACGTCCTATACAGAGGAACAGTATGCAGCGTAATCGTGGAAGGGGTAACAGTGGAAGGGGCGGCTACAGTGGAAGAGCCCCTTGGACTTCTTCCTCAATTGAAGAAACCTCTGAGCACAGAAGACCGAGAGGAAGGCCCCCGGGCAGAGGCAGAATGGTGGAACCTCCAGCGAGAATGGATTGTGGGCACACGGAGCACCCAATGGTTAGATACCGCCTTCCTTGTACCTTGGCCAATTCCACTTTTTTCGTGACTGTTTCAGTGGAGCACTGCAGCAATCCTTGGGAAGATGATGAAGGCAATCCCCGTGCCAACCCTCCGCGTGTTCCTGGGATTGTTCCCACTTTGGAAATGGAATTCCCTACTGTTGAGATGCTGAGGCCCATACATGACCCGGGAGCAGGCCCGAGTGAACCTGTTCGTGACTATGGTGCTGGCCCAAGTGACCGTGGAACGCGCAATCCTGGTAAGGCTATCCTCCAGCCTCCCTGCTGCAAGACGGAGGATGGACCGCATACAACTGATGAAGACTAGCATGCCCAGCTCGCGCTCCAGGTTTTACAGCAAGAATTTTTCTCTATCAGCTCCCTTCGCGGTCATATATGTGTCTGTCACTCTGTCACTATGTAATTGTGTCGGTTATCTGTTCTCTCTATTCTGTGTTGGTGTTCTTCACGTGTTTATGTTGTTTGTGTCCATGTGTCAGCTACATGAGTGTTGCTCTAAGTTTCCATCCTATGTAATCCTGGAATGAATACTCCTGAGTCTACTGTCTGTCCCAGGACAAGTCTTACAGGGCCGCGGCCCTGTTGTAATTTTGATGATGTAATTTCGCTCTTGCTGTAATATAATAGTTTAGCCTTACTTAAAAAAAAAAAATAAAGACCCACTTAGTCATTTATTTTCAAAGCCACTTTTTCTTTCTAATTTTTTCATTGACTTTAATAAAGTCACTTTAAAATTAGACTTTAGTAACTTTATCACTTAATGTCACTTTTAAATTAGATTTGACTTTATAAAAATTATAAAATCACTTTAGGAGAAAAATTAAATTCTTTTTGGACACTTTTCCATAGGCCAAAGATCAAAGCCTTAGGGAACCACCTATCCTCCGGTACCAAAATTCAATAGAACAACCTCCCAAGAATCATTTTTCATGATGGAGTCATACTACACTATGGCACCTACCCACACCTACTGGGAAACAACCTCTTCAAAAGAAGATGGCTCAAAATCAATCAACTCTTACATGAGTTCCATATATTCGATATATATGTATGGTGACCTCCTTTCTGTGAGTAAAAATGAGGGGTTTGTTAGGCCCCTATACTACTAGGATAACCCCTTCTTGTTATGTTGGCTCTGATTATATTATGACGCGTTAGACTCCTATATATACAAAGGAGGTCTTTTCATTTGTATCATGCAAGAATTGTTCATTTATGTAATGTAAAGGAGGTTGCCCCTTGAAGAGGCTGAATTCTAATGCATTGATCTATCGTTTCTATCTTTTTGTGAGCTAGTTTCATAACATTTGGTATCAGAGCTTTGGATTCTAGGCTTTTGCTGCTTCAAATTGATCATCGTGGCATTTTCACTATAACTTTTTTCTGTGACATTTCAAAAGAGAAAAAAAAAAAACCTATTTGAGATGAAATCGCACTGAACCTTGGGTCCAAATTTCATAGATTTTCGCGCTATATTTGTGGAGATATGATCTGAGGAAGTTGTTCTTTTTGTAGACTCCTGATTTACATTCCAAACATGTGACCTAAGGAAAATCGTCATAACTTTCTCTCTGAGCATTGAATTGAAATTTTGTAAGAAGGTACAGAAAGAGGATGGACTGTAGTTTCTTGTATATATTTTTCAAAGCCAAAGGTTGAAACAGTGACATGTGGTACGTTGTACAAGTTCGCTCTACTAAACTAGTCTATAATCAGGTCACTATGGGATATTTGGCATAACTCTTCCTTGGAGAAATGAATTTGGATCAGACTGGTGGTATTGGAAAGAGGATGCATAGGGATACTGTAGGTTGCAATTTCAGAACTGGAAGAACCTTAATTACAAAGTTATAGTCATTTCAAGATCGAGATCCTAAAATAAAAAAAAGGCGATATGAGGAAGTTTGATGGCAAGGATCCGGTAAATTGGATATTTCAGATGGAGCAATATTTTGATCTACATGGTGTACCACTATTACAAAAGGTATGTATTGCATCTTCATATTTAGAACTAGATCAATTTTTATGGTATAAAGGGTTTTCTTCTCGTAAACAACTTGTTACGTGGTCAATTTTCATGGAGGAAATGATAGCACATTATGAGGATACAAAGAGCAACACCTTCTTTAATGCAACACCACAACAATTGGAAGAGAAAAGAGAAAAATGGCTTTGTTACAATTGTGAAAGCAAATGCACTAAAGGTCATAAATGTGCTAAGAAGAAATTATTTTACATAGAGTGTGAAGAGGAGGAAGAAAAGGATCAAGAAACATCAAAAGAAGGGGATATATGCTAGGACCCAACCGTAGAGAAAGAAGAAATGAATCAGACCATATCTTTTAAAGCATTGGCAAGAATTACCACTCCTCAAACTCTCAAGATAGAAGGACATATCAAGAAGAAAAAGGTGCAAGAAGTGAAAGATCACATCAAGAAAGAAGAAATGAATCTAACCATATCTTGTAATTCATTGGTCGAAATTACCACTCCTCAAACAATCAAGATAGAAGGACATATCAAGAAGAAAAATGTTGAAGAAGTGAAAGAACACATCGAGCATCAAGAAATGAATCCGGCCATATCTTGTAAAGGATTGGAAGAAATTACCACTCCTCAAACTCTAAAGATAGAAGGACACATCAAGAAGAAAAAGGTTCAAGCAGTGAAAGATCACATCGAGCATCAACAATAAGTTCTCCAACTTTTAAAGGATAATGCCACTTTGGTGCAAAATTGAATGAAACAACAGGTAGATCAACATCATAGTGAAGAATGTTTTGATATAGGTGATTGGGTATTTTTAATGATACATCTCAAGCAAGCTACTCATGAGAAGGAAATGTTGGCAATACTACATGCACTTAAGAAATGGTGACCTTACCGAATGGGAAGACACTTCAAAGTAAAAATGGATCATGATAGTCTTAAATACTTTTTAGAACAACTATTATCTTCAGAAGAATAGAAAAAATGTGTCACAAATATGATGGGTTATGACTTTGACATCATCTGTAGAAAATGGAAGCAAAATTTTGTTACAGATGCACTCTCAAGAAAGGATGAGGATGTGGAAGCATTGTGTGTTCTATTTCTATTATCCAACTAGATTGGATAAACAAAGCAAGGGATGAATGGAAAAAGGACGAAGAAGTATGGCCACTTATTCAAAAGTTTCAAAAGATCCCAATTCAAACAATATTGCCAGAAATTGAAGAGGAAGGAAAAATCATATTGGAACCTGGAGCAGTCACAAAAATAAGAACCCCACAGCTACGAAAACATTCAATTTCAGAGTATCTCATCAAATGGAAGAACTTGCCCACTGAATATTCCACATGGGAGGATAGGAATTTTATACAGAAGCATGAAGAACTACTCAAGCATTGAGGACCACACTTTTTGAAGGAGAGCGGCATGTTAGGTCCCTATTCTACTAGGGTAACCCCTTATTGTTATTAGTACAACCCCCTTATTATATTGATGTACCCATGTAGTGCCTATATTGTTACTATTGTGCCCCATAGAAGCCCACTTTTGTTATTATTGTGCCCTTACATTATTATTGTTATATCAGCTCTAATTATATTATGACCCCTTAGACTCGTATACATAGAAATGAGGTCCTTTCATTTGTATCATCCAAGAATTGTTCATTTATGTAATGTAAAGGAGGTTGCCCCCTCGAAGAGGCTAAATTCTAAAGCATTGATCTATCTTTTCTATCTTTCTCTGAGCTGGTTTCATAATAGGGTCTTTCTGTAGCCTACAAAGACCCCCTATCTCTTGTGGGCTCCAACTTCTTCCTACTATCTCGAAGACATGACAATAGACCTAGTATCCAAAAATGTGGAAATGGGAGACATATGGCTTCCTCCCATAGAATGTCTCTTTAGGTGTGATCATTCCAAGAATTTTTTGAGGGCTCCTGTTTTACAAATAAACAATTGTATTGCATGCTTCTTCCCACAAGTATAATGACAGTCCTTGGTCATGCAACATTTCTCTTGTAGCCCCTACAATGCCTCTATTTTTCCTCTCTACCACCCAATTTTGTTGTGGGTTGTGAGTGCATTCAAATCCCTTCTAATAATCTATGTGGCACATAATTATTTGTAGGCATTAGACATACTCTCCTCAATTATAACTTCTCAAGCATTTAATTTTCTTTCCAATCTCATTTTCAGCTAAGGCTTTAAATTAAACAAACTTTGAATAAACCTCATGTTTCTTCTTTATGAAATAGATCAAACAATTGCCGGAAAATCATATATGAAAATCACATATTACATGTTCTTTGTAGTTGATGCGATGGAAAAAGGTCCACACACATATGAGAAAACTCACTGGAAGATGGCTTCAACTCTACTATCTCAGCCCTAGAAGGAGGATTTAAAATATTTTGTAAGAGTGCATCCCTTGCAGACATCATGTCGATATCTTGGAAATCGAATGGTGATCTGTTTCATTATTTTCAAAACTCCATAGTGTAGGTCTCCCACATGCCTATGCCATAGCTCTCCAACATCTCAACCCTAAACATGTTCTTCCTTGCTGATCAATGCAGTGCATGCATCCACCTCTAGCTTGTAGATATTTTTAACCCAAACACCATTTTTTTTTACTTGTCTAGCAACAACACGCTTCAGATAAGCCTTCCTTCTTTTGAACACCACATGATATCCTCTATCTTCCACAACAAATACATAAATTAATTTGCTTTTCATATCAAGCACATACATTAGATTTTGTAAGGAGAGTGCCAATCCGTTTGTTACTATACCTCCTACATATCCAAGTTTTGTGAAATGAAACACCAGATTTTACGTACCATATAATGCCTCATACAGTACTCTCCATGCATGCAATGAGGGTGAAATCTAACTCAAATTTTGATGTGATAGCATCTCTTCCTACTCCTTTTGTAGGATTCTTACTACATTTCTTATGTGGACACTTGGTTGCATAGTCTCCATGCTCATGGCAGTGAAAGAATTTAATTTTGCTGAGGTATTTCTATGTTTCATGGATTCTAGTTGGATTCTTCATTCTAACAATAAAAATTTGAAGTTACTCAAGCCTCAATCCACTGAAAGACATTGTTCTTGCACTGAAGAAAATCTGCAACACAAAACTCTGTTATTTGAAATTTCTCTAAGATAAGATCAAGAACTTGGTTTCTATGTAGTTTTCAATAGCTTTGATACCTTTTATAAATAACTTTAAATTTGCAGTTATTAATGAATTCAAACTAAAATAATAGACACAAATTTATTCTACTCAATCTGTGGAATGGAAGACATACAATAGAAACACATGCAATCATTCAATCACAATGAACATGGTTGTTTTACTAGGGAACCCAACTAGGAAAAACTCCTCCTTTATTTGTATTATATCAAATGAGAGAATGACCAATTACAACGATAACTTCAATCATCGAATCTCAATCTGCACTACAATACTGATCTCCTGCTTTTCCCACATTGAACAACACTTAGCCAAAATAGGTCTCCAAATTCCTCCTATTTCCTTGCACAATTCCTTCTCCTAACGAATAAACAACTACTCTTTCCTTACCCAATTCTCGAGGAAATTCGCTCACCTACTAATGCAAACATTGTACATTCATTTGTATAGAATAATAATTACATTCATGCCATTTTTTCCTCCACTAAACTGGGCAATTCGAATTGCATGCATGACTAGAGCTATTTTTAGTACATTGACTTGTTAACTGAGAGATAAGTGAGTTAAAAAAATAAACTACAACTACTCAACTAAACTCATATTGACTCTATTCATTATTAGATCTCATATAACTAGTTTTCACTAACTATAAATCTACTAGATTGCTATATCTTATCAATCAACTCATGCAGAACTCTAAATTTTGCCCACAAACTCAAATTGACTAGCTTAACTCCATCTCCCCGCCACACCTCCAAGCTAAGAAAGTAGTGCATCAAACCCATGTCCTTCATCTTGAACTCTGTTGTAAGGTCCTCCTTGCAATATTGGATCAACCTCTCATCTCATGTCACTATAAAATCATCAACATACAGAACTAAGATGAGAAGAATGTCATCTACCAAAATTTAGTAGACATTGGCATCTGCTTCACTCTTAGTGAAGCCCATTCTACTAAGGTTAGAATCTATATGAGTGTACCAAGCACGAGTTGCTTGCTAGAGACCATAGTGGTCTCTTATGAGTGTACACACGTGTTTCCCTTTAAAATGTCCCAAACCCTTGAGTTTTATCTCATGTCAGGAAGTTTTAACACCCATTTGGGGGATCCTCCACCCAAACTGTGCTGTCAATGAGAGTATGGTCCTGATAGATGAGTATCCTGCCACAGGGGGAAATGTCTCCACATAATCAATCCCCTGCACATATTAGAAGCCTTTGGCTACAAATTTGGACATATACTTCTCAATACTACCATCAGCTACATGTTTCACTTTCTACACCCACATGTAGCCAATAACATATTTTCCCTCATGTCTAGGAGCAAGCTCCCAATCATCATTTATCAAAATGGAGTCATACTTCACCATGGAATCTACCCAAACCCGTTGGGAAACAACCTCTTCAAAATAATATGGCTCATAATTAATCAAATCTGACATGAGTTCCATATATCCAATATATTTGTCTAGTGATCTCTTCTGTATGTGCAAGGATCTAGGACCTCCAACTTGCTCTTGAGCTTACTACACCAACCTGTTTTCCTCCCCGGTTCCCTTCTTCCCTTCTTTGGAAGGCTTTGTGTGAGTGGGTGATCCACTCATCCCACTCTCTTCTCATCCACATATGGTTGCTCTACAACATCTTATGGATTTAACTGAGGCTACTCCTTTGGATCTAGAAGCTTCTCCTCTGGTCAAATGATCAAATCTCACTCTATAGAGCTTCCCATGGCATTCTTCTCATAAAATCTCACATCCCTCTAACAGCCATCTTTAGTGAGGGCATGTACAATTGGTAAATATGAGGTGTCTTTGTTTAGACTTCAAATATCCCCTTCTTTGTAGTGGTCTCCAACTGCTTTTTGATATCTTTGGAGACATGACAATAGACCATGGATCCTCCTAAAGAAAGCCTCTTCAAGTGTGATCATTCTAAGAATTTTGTGAGGGCTCTTATTATGCAAATAAAATATGCATTGTATGCTTCTTCTATAGGTATGGTGGTAGTCCTTTCTCATGCAACATTTCTCTTGCAGCCCCTACAATGCTTCTATTTTTCCTCTTTTCCACCGCATTTTGCTATGGGTTATCAGGTGTTTCAATTCTTTCTAATACCCTCCTTGGAACATAATTATTTGAAGGAACTAAAAACATAGTTACCAATCAAATGAGAAATATTACCACAAAATGAGAACTCTATGCCAAAACCCAAAAAAAAACATGAAGAAAGAACCCAAAAATGGAAATTGTGTATGCGAGAACAATGTTTTTTTTAAGGGTAAATTTCCAAAATTTCTTTCAAATAGAAGTAAAAACTATTTTTTTTTGTAAAATGGATGAAAAAACACCCTCAAAACAATAGGTATTGATGCTAGAACCAAAAAAACATAGGTTACAGTTTTGACACTTTTTAGCAACAAAATTAAAGATAAAATATTAGGACTTTGAAAAAACGTAAAATTCCAACAATTCTCGGACATGATGTTAAAGATAAAATATTGTGTCTCAAAGCCTTATAATTCCAACAATTTCCATCCATGTTGTTAGCGATAAAATATATTGACTCTGAAAAACCCTAAAATTGTATTTGTTTTCAATAATAGCATTAAAAATAGAATATGATAACTCAGATTATATGACAAACTATTTTTGAAAATGAACAAGTAAATTAAAGATTTATTAAGATAACTCTTTAGCCATAAAAATCAACCATAAAAATGAAGCGTCCCGTTTTAATGAGGCATTCAAATTTCAATATTTAAAAAAAAATTATAATGATAACAATAAATAATATCATGGCAATATCACTATAGAATTTAAAAAGTCCACATTAATTTCTAATATTTCTTTACTTTTAATCAAAATATCAACTTTGGTAGATTCAATATAACATACATTATTTTTGTAATTCATTATTGCATTCACATTGCATTGTGGATATTCTAAAGAGATAAATTCTTCATAATTAAAACATATAATCCAACAAACATAGAAATGACTCATAACTTCATGTAAGATCATATGTAAGTGAAAATATTTATTTCAAGTTACCATGCAAACATTATTTACATAAAATGTCTTAGACATTTATTCAAAATCACCCATAGGTTCTGGCACACCATTAGAATCTACATCTTCAGATGAAATACTGGATGCAAATGAATATGACGCATATTATTCTCTTTCATCAACTAGAGCCCCATCTAAGTAAACATGCATGCCCACCATTTCAGGTTTCAAATGTCTTGTAATCTATGACTAGGTTCAGTAGACTCCCATCTCAACATTGTTTCTTTTGGTAGCAACTTCTTCAAAATCTCTATGGTCCCGAAGCAAGGAGTTCCTCTCTTTTCTAAATTGAAGTCATAGACAAATATGTCAACATCCTCTAATTTTAAGAGGGATGTGCAGTGATGATTTATATTTGTACCCTTTCTCTTTCTCTTTCTACCAATTTGTTTATCAACTACCATCTCTAGCTTGTACACACCATTGAATGGGTGGGTATTTGTGGCGTACTAATGTACTTCAACAACTATAATATCTTCATTTCATTTGATGACCTTTATGACCTTGGAAAACCATAATGGAAAGCCAAGTGGATCTCCATATGCTAATACTGCTATCATGCAATCCTCCTTAACATCCTGCCCAGAACCCCTATAAAGGTCTTCCATGACATCACGTTATGCACGTGATCTTCTAGAACCAATATAGATTTCTCTTTCCTCTACTTGTGGAGAATTCATAATACCTTGAGATTGTTGTTGTTCAATATTTTTCCTTTCCTCTTGTTCATTTGGAATATTTTGTGGCCAAATAAATGGAACCTTCAAAAGTGTATCATCATTTACATTATACAAATGAACAATTATTAGATGATACAAATGACAAGTCCTCCTTTCTATATATAGGATTCTAAGGGGTCATAATATAATAAGAGCTGACATAACAATAATAATGAAAGGGCACAATAATAACAATAGTGGTCTTCTATGGGGAACAATAATAACAATATGGGGACTACATGGGCACAACAATATAATAAGGGGGTTTTACTAATAACAATAAGGGGTTACACTAGTAGTATAGGGACCTAACATGCCCCTCTCCTTCAAAAAGTGTTGTCCTTAACACTTGAGTAGTTCTTGATGCTTCTGTATAAATTCTTGTCCTCCCATGTGGAATCTTGAGTGGGTAAGTTCTTCCACTTGATGAGATACTCTGAAATTGATATATTTCATAGCTTTCGATTTCTCAGTTTTGTGACTGCTTCAGGTTCCAATGCTTCTGAACAATTCTTAGATAAGCATGAGACCCCTATGCTGAAATATGTTGTTTAAACCTATAGATTAGATATTTGTGATATGTTTGACAAAATTCTTGTCATGGCTAGTAGGGGTCCAGAATAGCCATTGTCATTTTTCTTGCAAACGCATCATCGATATGTTGTGTAAATTCATTCCCGAAAGTGTCATTGAGTTGTGGGAAGTGACCTGGTCTCTAGGCCTAAAAAAGTGGCTCAAATCCCAAGGAAATAGGCACAACACTAGGTAGAAGAGTCCTTGGACATAGGCATACCGATGTTGTGGATGTGTCCAAAGGCCCTTGGATGCATGCATGCCCATATCAAGGGAGCGGTTGGGAGTTTAATGGTTCAAAAAAATAGTGGGACCCAGGGGATGGCTACGTAAGAGTTCAGGATGGTTCGTGGGAGTCCTATTGATGATGTGGAAGGTTTGTATGGTGTGTTTTCATCGGTTCCACTTCCCTAAGGTGACTTAGGACATCGAATCAGATCACAGTAACTTCTCATTACATGTTTATCTCGGTTTAATGGTTATATGGGTAGATGTGCGAGGAGGGTGTTAGACACCCCATATAAGCAGCGAAAGCAAGGATTGATATGATGGATGAGTACCTTGCTATAGAGGCAAAGGCCACCTCATAGTCAATCCCCTCAACCTGAGAGTATCCTTTGACCACAAATCTCTCCCTAACAATGTAAACTCTAAAACGGGAACTCATACTGTTACCCATTTTGTAGAGATAGCAAAAAAGTTACCCGATTTTGAAAAGTGGTGATGCAAAACACACATGTTTTTTAGAGCATAGTTTTCGACATTATAAATTTTTTTATGTACATTGCGTTTTAGAATGCTAGTGTTTTTTATGTTGATTTAAAAAAGTGGTAATTCTACACCAGTCCCCTTTTTTAGTAGGCTTTTATTTTTTATTTTTTATTTTCTAATGTGTGAAATGTAAATAGTTATTTTGCAAATTTAATAATTTTTAAAGTGGTTGTTTTCTTCATATATATATATATATATATATATATATATATATATATATATATATATATATATATATATTTGTAGTGAGGTTTTAATTTATTTTGCATTTTTAAATTAGAAGGTCGATATTTTGAATTTTCAATATTCTACAAATTTATACATCGTTAATTAATTTTTCAATCCACATGAAATAATTGTTTCTAAAAAACAATATTTTTTAACAATGGACATAAAATAACCATTTTTAATATAAATATAACTAAAAAACTACACGATTTGATAATTTGTTTCTAGAATTGACATGTCAAAATCACAATTTTTATATGAAAATTTTAACTAAAAATGGTTAAATAATAGTTTTTTTATGAATTTCATGTCAAAGAAATAATAATAATCACTTTTTATTTCAAAAAATAATGATTAACTTAAAAATTAATGCGAAAATCACATGTTACAAATATTGAACGCATAACAACCTTAATTGACTGTTTATTCTTCTCATAAAATTTCAAAGTCAAAACATTACAAGTATAACTACTTAATAGTTACAAAAAATGAGCTTGATTTCCAAGCATAACTTAAATTTTGGAGATATTTGTGTATGAATTATTTTACTTCTATTATGAATGTTGCGATTATGTTATGTTGAATACTGGGTTTATGAATTAATGCTATACTGATGTGCGAATCTATGCATTTTACTTTGTCATATGAATGCAAGTAAGAATATTTGTTTACGCATGATAATGATAATGCATGTTGAAGTTAACCAATACTTAAGCTAATCAGGGTAGACACAGAAGTAATGATAATTACAAAGGCACCTAAGCGTCTAAATTGGCTATTTAGGGTCTTCAAAGGATGATGAGAGACTTTCGTGAAGGCTTTGAGGACGAATAAGAGAAGTACATTAATAAGCCCTAAAGGGCTTATCGATCTACACAAAGGCAGAGAGAAGGTCTAAAAGTGACATTGCTACCATCTCAAGGTGTGGAAACTTGATTCCTATATCCCCCTGTAATGCTTCGTGTGAGACTTCAGTCTGCGCTCTATGGATTGATGACGAAAGGGCTAGTAGTGTAGAGATTTGCTTGGCTACTTAATGTTGAAGCTAGGTCGGGGCTCATCAAGCCAACATGATCAACTTTTATAGACAAAAACGTAAGAAAAGAAGAGTCTCAAGCATCATTAGGATTTTGAATTGTATCTGGAAAAATCCCTACTATAATCCCTTAGGCAGCAAGCTCACCATCTGTAGCTTACGCTGAGATTCATAGCCAAATTGGAGGATCTAAACAGATCTTTTAGGTTATAGAAAATTTACATTTTGATCCTCTACAAGAGGGAAAATCATGCAACTTAAGAGAAGGAGAGGGAGAAACCAGTGGAAGTGCTAAGGCAGGACCACAGTTGTCTGAACAAGGATCTCCTATGATCCCATATCTAGGAAATGCTGCAAAACCAACTCAGAATGGGAATCCTCCGCTTACCCGAATAACACCCCCTGAAATCGCTAAAGGATATTGGCGCATTTTCGACCAAATGGAGAGCCAAATACCTCAAGGTCGGACCTCGACATTGGAATACCCCATAGTTGACCAAGTGGCTAATGCCCTGATGAAAGATATTCCCTTGCAAAGCACCCCAACTTTCATTAGCTGATCATAGAGGATCTGGATGCCTTCTTATTCGAGTTTGATGTCCTCTGTAGAGGGTATGACTATACTACCGACCCTCAAAAATTAAAAGTGCTCCCTTCTACTCTAAAAGGAGCAGATTTAAGGTGGTTCATGGGTTTAGGTGGATGTCCTATTAAATCTTGGGATGATGTGAAAACTTCTTTCCTCACAAGGTACCAAGACTTCTACAAGAATAGGGAATTAAAAGATGAAATATTTAAGATGGTTGCAAAGGATAATGAAACTCTAGAAGAATATGTCTAATGGTTTCACTATAATTTGCAAAGATCCCCTCACACCACTTTAGCAAAAGAAGTCGTGAAAGCCATCTAAATTAAGGGAATGAAAGAAGAATGGATAGAAACTCTCAATTTGATGGGGAAAGGATATATTTCTCAAGAAGATTATGATGAAAATGTTCACCTGTGTTCAGGTGTTCGTGAGGTAACACACGTATCAGGTCAGGAAGCCGAGATCCTATGATGAGAGGAAGAAAACTGCACAGTGGAGGTGTAACAAGAAGGGAAATTGGTAACTTCCTAGAAGACTTCAAGACGTACACCCTGGGCACCCTTACAATGCAATTGGATGTCTTGCAGACTAAACAGAAACAATCCTTAGTAGAACATAACTTGGTCGTTGTTTGCCCACACTGCCGAAAGAAGCACAGCTAGCGGGAGTGTCCATTGGACATGGTCCAGACATGTGCTATATGCACCAAGGACCACACCACTGAGAAATGTCCATCACTTCTGGGCCTAAAAGAATTTTTCAAAGCAGGAGAAGAAAAGACAGAACTAGTATACTTTATGAACCAGCATCGACAGTGGTAGGCCAAACCCACAGGTATGTCACAAGACATAGCCCAGTTCTTTCCTTCTTCATCATTTAATCAGTAGCAGAATTCCGGGGCAACATGGCAAGGCCAGTCACCTTACTTGAATTGGAAATCACAACCATTTCCTATGACACCTTGGCCAACCCAGTCCTCTCCAGGTAATGGCTGCCCACATTCTCCTTTTACTTCTATTTGGCAAGGTAATCCATATCCATCCCAGTGGTCTGCCTCTACTTCACAAAATCTAAAATGGTCTCTGAATTAGCAGCCACCTTTAGGGATAACCAATATGCCTATGGGGACAGGTCCTCAACCTCAACCTACATTATCAACCCCATATCCATTGTAGCAAAATCCTCAGCCCCTTCTGCATCCCTAATTTTCAGCCCAACTGAATCCAAATCCCAATAATAGACCGATTTAGCTAGTGAAAATTGTCAAAAGATCAGACTACAATATTGAACAAAAAGAATATAATGAAATCAGACTAAGATCAGGACACATTATCACTCCTGAGGAAGATAGAGACTAGTCATCAATTAAGTTAAAAAGCCCACCTGTACATACACCATCGACTGTGACTGACACAAAAATAAAACAAGGAGAAGATACAGTTGAGCATAAAGACCCTAAAAAACTCATAGTTACTTCTCCCCCGTTCCCTGAAAGATTAACAGTACCTAAACCAGGTGTTTATCCATACTTTGATCTTACAGGGGAACTAAAAAATATTTGCATTAAAATTCCTCTCCTCCAGGCCATCCAAGACATTCCTATTTATGCTAAAACAATTAAAGAGCTATGTGCAAAAAAGCCTATGAGGAAAGCAAAAGCTCCACCCACCATTCATGTTGTAGGGACCTTGTCTGATTTTCTTTTGGGAGGAGAAACTCTGATAAAATATGAAGATCCTAGGAATCCCATAGTTACAATTCAAATATATGGCTGCTCCTTTCCAAACACACTTGTTGATTTGGGTGCAGCCATTAACATCTTAACATTAGAAACCTGTAAGACACTTGGTATTACAGCTCTGGAACCAACCACCACCCTGCTAGAACTTGTCGATCATTTGGTGGTGAGACCAGAAGGAACTTTGTAGGATATTACAGTTTCTGTTGATTCATGGGAGTATCCAGTAGATTTTCTCGTTATAAACCCAAAGAGTCGATTAGATGGGCACCCTCTAATTTTGGGCCGACCTTGGCTGGCAACAACTAATGCTTATATAGGTTTTTGAGAAGGCAGCATGACCATTGCTAAGGGGGATGTTGTAAAAAATCTTGTTCTATATCCTCCTACCAAACCAAGTCTGCCCAATGTAAAAATACATAAAAAACCACCCACATACCTAGAAGAATGCATTCGTTCACTGCTTACAGTAATAGAGGCACTTGAATTCAAGAATCAGACTGAAGATTATGTAATCAATAACTTTATTAACCAGCCAGCTAATATGAACAATCTAAAACATCAAATGTTGAAAGAAATTATTGACAATGAAGCCTCGGAAGACCCTCTGAAAGATATTGATGATCAGCATATCCAAACAATTGTTGTTCATAACAGCAAGCCTGTTGAAATTGAACCAGGCAAGGTTTTAAACATTAATGATAGCTTGGACAATGACCAACAGCAAAAGCTCATTCAAGTCCTGCAAAAATATAGAGGGGATTTTGCCTGGGACTATCCAGACATGAAAGGCATAGACCCACAGTTATGTACGCATCATATCTACATAGGAAAGGATGGTCATCCTATCCGACAACCTCAGCGGAGATTGAATCCACACCTCAAAGATATTATAAAATAAGAGCTACAGAAGCTGCTAGATATGAATTTCATTTATCCTATTTCGGATAGCAAGTGTGTCTCTCTGCTGGTAGTTGTTCCCAAGAAAAATGGGAAGTGGTGTCTCTTGTGGATTACTGGGAATTGAACAAGGAAACACAGAAAGATCACTTCCCTCTTCCATTTATTGATCAAGTCCTTGAAACTTTGGCAGGGAAACAGTTATTTTATTTTCTAGACGACTTCAGCGGCTACAATAAAATTCAAATCGCCCCTGAGGACTAAGACAAAATGACATTTACTTGCCCATGGGGTACATTCACTTACAGAGTATTACCGTTTGGCTTGTGCAATGCCCCAACTACATTTCAAAGAGCCATACTCAGCATTTTTGTTGATCTGATAAATGAAGGACTTGAAGTTTACATGGATGACTTTACCCTGTATGGGGACGACTTTGATCAAGCACTACAAACATGAGAGAAGGTTTTGGAACGATGCATCACCAATAAGCTATGTTTAAGCAATCTTAAGTGTCACATGATGATGAAAAAAGGCATAATCCTAGGACACGACATATCTGCAGCTGGGATATAGGTAGATCCAGCAAAGATACCGGTAATTTTCCTACTACCTACACCCTATACTCAAACGGAGGTACGTAGCTTCCTTGGATATGCAAGTTATTATAGTAGTTTTATCAAAAAACATTCACAAATTGTTGTGCCTTTATATGATTTAACAAGAAATGTTGACTTTAAATGGTTTGATAAATGTGACACAACTTTTACATATTTGAAGAAATTAGTTTCGACGGCACCAGTATTGCGTGAACCCAACTAGGAACTGCCTTTCCACATTTCTACTGATGCGTCAGATGCAGCAATAGGTGATGTCCTCGGCCAAGAAGGGGATAGAAAACCTTATGCTATATATTGTATCAGTAAAAATCTTACTGCTACTGAACTTAATTATACAGTAACAGAAAAGGAATTCTTAGCTGTAATTTATGCCATAAACAAATCTAGACATTATATAATTGGATATCAAGTTTTTTTGTATACTGATCATTCTGTCATATGATATTTAGCTAATAAACCTATTACGAATGGTTGAGTGACTCGCTAGTTGTTACTGTTGCAGAAGTTTGATATCACTGTCAAATATCATCTGGGGAAAGAAAACCCAGTTGCTGATTTTCTATCTCAAGTTCCAAAGATAAATGATCCATTGGCAATAGACGACCAGTTTCCAAATGAACATTTGTTTGTTGTAGCAGTCAAAATGCCATGGTATGCAGATGTAGCAAACTATCTGGCATCAGGAAAGTTGCCTAGACACTTGAAAGCAAGGGAAAGGAAACAAATTATCTAGTGCAGTGCCTGATTTTCTTGGATTGGCGAATTCCTTTTTCATACAAGGTCTAACATGTGTATACGCATATGCATTCGTGAGGATGAAATTTACAACATCCTAAAGACTTTCCATGACGAGCCCTGCGGGGGACACTTCACATATCGTAGAACATGACATAAGGTACTACAAATGGGCCATTATTAGCCCATTATTTTTAAAGACACTAAGAAATATGTCTAGGCTTGTGATAGCTGCCAAAGGATGGGCCGACCTGGCCAATCTAATGAAATTTCACTATAGCCCCAATTGGTAATAGAACCTTTTGAACGATGAGCATTGGCTTTCATTGGCCCATTTCATTCGCCATCAAACCAAAAGGCCTACATGCTAGTTTCCTCATACTATGTAACAAAGTGGGTAGAAACAATAGATTTGCCCAGGGCCACAAAAGAAGTTGTAATTAATTTCCTTTTGGGTTATTTGTGCGATATGGTTTACCTCAAGAAGTGATAATAGATGGAGGAGGACAATTTGTAGGACACAAAATTATAGCCACTCTAAGGAACCACCACATAACACATAGAGTCACTTCTCTGTATCACCCACAAGCGAACGGGTAGGTCGAAAGCACCAATCAGATCATAGAAGAAATTCTAACCAAAACAGTTTCGACACATCAACGGAACTGGGATACTAGACTTTCAAAGGCCTTGTGGGCCTATTGCACAACTTGCGAAATACTACTAGATATTCTCCGTACCAACTTGTATTTGGAAAAGAACCTATCTTTCCTATTGAATTTGAAATAAAGACTTTCATAACAACCCAGGAAGTGGGATTGGATCTGACATAGGCCCAAACCAAATGAATTCAACAAATAAATGAATTGGACAAGGCTCAATTACTTGCTCTACAATGCACTACAATTATTCAGCAGCAAAGGGCAAAGTGGCATGACAGACTTATTAAAAAGAATACGTTTTAGAAAGGAGATTGGGCGCTCCTCTATGATTCTAGATTCCAAGACTTTCCAGGCAAGTTACAAACAAGGTGGCTTGGGCCTTATGAAATTCAAGAGGTACATAACAATGGCACGCTTACTCTGACTACCATTGATGAGTCTGGCCATTCTTTCAAGATGAATGGACATTGGGTGCATATTTATCACAAACCACTCACCAAAGAGTATTTTCGTCAATAGGTACATGATGATCCCACTATGCAAATTTTAGCTACAGGGAGTGATGTCCTGGCAGCTTTGTTTTCATAAAAATGTATCTTTCTTCAGTGGTAAATAATTATGTATATATTCCCTTATGGTTGGTTGTAATTTAGTTAGGCTTTACCATGTAGAAATGAGAAGTTCTCTTGCTTTTTTTCGGTGTGTTTAATAATTGTTGTTTAATCGATTGAGCAATTGTCGGTCAATCCATTGAACGACACCGATCTCTTTTTTCTTGTTTTTGTTGTCCAATCGATTAAACGATTGTTATTTAATAAATTGAACAACACTGATTTCTTTTTTGTGTCTTTTTGTTCAATCAATTAAAAAGCATTGATTTCTTTCTGTGTGTTTTTCTATTCAATCGATTGAATGATTGTTGTTCAATCAATTGAACAACACCATTTTTTTTTAGTGCTTTGTTGTTCAATCGACTGAACGATTGTTGTTCAATCAATTGAACAACACTGACTTTTTATGTATGTTTTGTTGTTCAATCCATTGAACGATTTCGGTTCAATCATTTGAACAACACTGATTTCCTTTTTGTGTGTTTTGTTGTTCAAATTGATTGAACAATTTTTGTTCAATCAATTGAACAACACCGATCTTTTTTTTGTGATTTGTTGTAAAAATCAATTGAACGATTGGTGTTCAATAGATAGAACAAAACCAATTTCTTTTTCGTAGTTTGTTGTTCAATCGATTGAACGATTGTTGTTCAGCCGATTGAACGATTGTTGTTCAACTGATTGAACGATTTTTGTTCAAATGGTTGAACAACACCAATTTCTTTTTTGTGTTTTTCTATTCAATCGATTGAATGATTGTTTTTCAAATCGATTGAATAATTACTATTCAATCGATTTAACAATTGTTGTTCAATCGACTGAACACACCTGATTTCTTTTTGTGTGTTCGTTGTTCAAATGATTGAACGATTATTGTTCAATCAATTCAATAGCCCTCATTTTTTTTTGTGTGTTTGTTGTTCAAATGATTGAATGATTATTGTTGAATCAATTGAACAACGCTAATTCTTTTTGTGTGTTTTTTGTTCAATCAACTGAACAGTCGTTGTTCAATCGATTGAACAATCGATGTTCGATAGAATGAATAGCTTTGATTTCTTTTTGTTGTTCCATCGTCGATTATTGTTTTCTTCCATTTTCTTCTTCTTCCATGCTTTGAATGAAAACCATCTGATTGGATTTGAAATTTGTACCTAAGATAAGAAAAAATAGTAATATTAACACCATTATGACTTATGAAACCTTTTGATGGTCATATTTATTCCAAAGCTGACATGGTGCATCTATACAATGACTGGTTGAATATCTTTTCTTTGGACACATCATAAAATGATTTATTATCTTCTACCATGCTGGTCTATATTTTATACTTTAAAATGGAAAAATCCCTTTGATATGATTATATAGGGATAAAAGCATAACTTTCATTGGAAATTTTTTACTTCTTACCCTATCCCTGACTCTTAAGGAATAAATAAGCCTCCCTCCCTTTACAATAAAAGCATGAAAATATGAAAATGTAGCAAATATTGTCTTACAGAGGATAAGGGGTCTCAGTACGAGCTAGCCTACTGTTATCTCAAAATCAGATCCTGATAGGCTGCTGGTCAGGTTGACTCTAAGTAACTATTTCAACCTACTTTAGGCTGAGGTTTAGCCTCCTCAACCTGAGAGGGCTCTCTCTTGATGGATTAATGATTTTGATTAAAGATAAAATGGCTAACTCTTATAGAACAACTGTGAAAAATATGAATGGTGGAAACACGTTAAACAAAACTATCCATTGGGCTTATGGAGTCAACAACACCTCAATATAACAATGAACTCAACCCTACATGGAAGTCAGGGCATTCAGCATTTAAACATTCAGAACATAAACTCATATGAGACCACACAGTTTATAAATGTATACAGGAAGTCAGAGCACATTCAGTGAATTCTGAGTGATTATACATCCATACCACTGTAAGAATTAAGAAAAGGACAACATCACATATTCTGAACATAAAAAATCCTTCATGAATCCTGAGAAGTAAAGTCAAGCATGTATTACTGAAAATGAGTCTTACATAGGCCAAATACAAGCTTTTCCATAAAATTTTCCAACCCCTAATACATTATTTATTCTCCCATATATATATTTCATGTAGATTTCTTCCTCCAGCATGAGGGGAATTCGAATTCCTCCTAATTTGACACCTATTGACACTTAAAACTAACTATTTAATACAAAGGACAGCTAACTAGGAGTCCTAGAGACCTAATACAACTAGGAGTGTAACTCCTTATTATGATTACAACAACCTTATCTAAACATTTAAAACATTATTTGACACCTAAAACTCCATGAAGTTGAATTTGATGGTGCTCATAACCTTCCAGTTGGCCCTTGATGACTGATCCTTTTGTTGTTCCTAGAAACTAGGAGACTGTCTCTTGCTCTGTTCTGGCTGAAAAATAGGTCTTGGGACAGAGCTCATAACTTCTCATAAAAAATGTATTTCGAAAAACTGAAGGAGGATTTTTTGAACCAATCCATTCTGAACAAAAACCTCTCTTGGTTTTTTGAAACATCTTTCCTACTACCCAGAATGAGTCTTTGAAAAACAGGTGTAAAAATATGCTTGTGAAAAACTGCACCTACAGCAGTTTTGTAGCGCAACTTTGATCATTCATTTCTCTCAAATAATAATGGATTTGAAGAAAGTGGAAGAGGTTTTTGTACTTCAGAATCTTAGGAATGAAAACCTCTTTCACTTTTCAGAGATGATTTTTTAACTGCTTGTTAATCCCCTTGGAAGTCGACTGCTCTTTTCATAACATAAAACTTTGGAGTTCATAAAAGTCTTTCCTTTCCTTGTTTTGCTTTTGCTAGACACTTATACTTCGTGAATGCTCCATTTCAGACCCTCCTCTTCAAATAATATTTCCCTTTGTCTTACAAAAATGGTCCATCAAATCACAATATGTAGCTACAGCAATTTCGTAGTGCACTACGAAACTGTTGTGCATTAGGCATCACTTACAGCAGTTTCGTAGCGCGCTACGAAACTGCTTTGTAATTTCCAAAACACAGCTTACATGCCAAATTTGACTGTCTTGAGCTTCTTTATCTTGAAATGTCCTTCACATCTGCCTTGAAACTTGCTTGCCTTGCTTGAGCCTTCAAAGAACTTTTATGTATGCTGACCCTGAGTTTGCCAAGTGCTTCTTATGCATGAAAGGAGCATGACAATAACCAAGAACAAATCTTTCTTACCTTACCCTTTTCCTTTGAAATTTGTTTAGTGATAACAGTGGCTCCACTTGGGATAGTGTGCTCCTTTAGTACACTAAGAACTCGCAAATCCAGTGCTTTATCCTTTTATGACAAACTAAAATTTGCTTGACAAGTGTTCCCTTTAAGCTTCTTGAGCCTTCACCTCAGGCTTAAGCTTGATGACCACTGTAGGAGAAAAAAATCTATATTTACTGAAAAAATGCTCAGTCAACTTTGAGCTTATTTGCATTTTCCTACCTACCTACTAGCTGCAATTTCCACTTTAGGTCAAGCAACATGATATTTCCAATAAAGCCAATCAATTGTCCTTTCTGATATTGGAGGCTCTTGATTGCATTCAACCTCAAAATAACCATGATAGTGAGATGACAAAATCAACTTATAATGTATATGATCTTCATAATGCAAATGAAAATGAAATACTGATGTGCAAAACTTTGCCATGTATTCATTTATAGGGTCAAAGAAAACATGGTTATTTTGATAATCATCATAACATTCTATCTCTTCAGACAACTGATCCTCAGCCACACAAAATTCCTTTGATGTGCTATCCAACTGCCTTTCTGCATGATTCTCATAGACAATGTAATTTTTCTCATTATTGTGATCATTATTTGAAGTAAGCTGCTGCAAGGAATTACAAAATTGAACAACCTTTTCCTCTGCCTGAGGGCTATAAAATCTATTTTCCAGTACTTCTTCTTGCTGTTTGCAATCAATTTCATACTCATAATGATCTGAAGCCTGACAAATCTGCTGCATCTCTACATCAATCTCAGAGGATGTAATATGATTTTCATAAGTAAACCCCTGCTGATCTTCATGCTGCATTTCATGAGATGTTATACTTTCTTCTTGGTGTTGAAATGCATTGTTATGAAGAGCCTCTAAAATTTCTTCATCCATAAATTCATCATCATCATAACAATCCTCCAAGTACTGAATAAGACTTAAAGAATGTCTACAGCAATCTTTGAGCAACAATAAGGAAGGATGACACTCTTTATACATCTCATAGAATTCATCATGAAAATTAGCAAGCAAATATATTGAACCATTTGCCAAACCTTTATACCAAGACCATGCCTTTCCTTCTAAAGTGGTCATAAACATCTTCATGAGACAATCTTCATGGAAATGAACCTGAAGACTGCGTACATGCATATGGAACCTAACCAAATGAAGAGCAGCATTGTCCTTCTTTTCATCTTTGAATATTGGAAGATCATCTAACCAATCAACCTTTGGCATAGGATTTGGAAAACCAGGGATATGAGACCGATTCATAGGAGCATACCTGGCATTCATTCTTGCAGTGGAACTCATCTTGAAACTTCATCAAACTACTGATCTTCTAGCAGTGGAGTCACCTTCCAATTTCTTATTCGATGTGTGGAGTCGCCAAGGTAGTTTTGCAGCCTCAAAAAGATGTTTGAGCTCCTGCTACCTTCAAAATTTCAGTCTCTTAATTTCGGGAATGAATAGACTTCAGGCTCCCGGCAGACGCACCAAAATGTTATCTCAAAATCAGATCCTGATAGGCTGCTGGTCAGGTTGACTCTAAGTAACTATTTCAACCTACTTTAGGCTGAGGCTTAGCCTCCTCAACCTGAGAGGGCTCTCTCTTGATGGATTAATGATTTTGATTAAAGATAAGATGGCTAACTCTTATAGAACAATTGTGAAAAATATGAATGGTGGAAACACATTAAACAAAACTATCCATTGGGCTTATGGAGTCAACAACACCTCAATATAACAATGAACTCAACCCTACATGGAAGTCAGGGCATTCAGCATTTAAACATTCAGAACATAAACTCATATGAGACCACACAGTTTATAAATGTATACAGGAAGTCAGAGAACATTCAGTGAATTCTTAGTGATTATACATCCATACCACTGTAAGAGTTAAGAAAAGGACAACATCACATATTCTGAACATAAAAAATCCTTCATGAATCCTGAGAAGTAAAGTCAAGCATGTATTACTGAAAATGAGTCTTACATAGGCCAAATACAAGCTTTTCCATAAAATTTTCCAACCCCTAATACATTATTTCTTCTCCCATATATAGATTTCATGTAGATTCCTTCCACCAGCATGAGGGGAATTCGAATTCCTCCTAATTTGACACCTATTGACACTTAAAACTAACTATTTAATACAAAGGACAGCTAACTAGGAGTCCTAGAGACCTAATACAACTAGGAGTGTAACTCCTTATTATGATTAAAACAACCTTATCTAAACATTTAAAACATTATTTGACACCTAAAACTCCATGAAGTCGAATTTGATGGTGCTCATAACCTTCCAGTTGGCCCTTGATGACTGATCCTTTTTTCTGTTCCTAGAAACTAGGAGACTGTCTCTTGCTCTGTTCTGGCTGAAAAATAGGTCTTGGGACAGAGCTCATAACTTCTCATAAAAAATTTATTTCGAAAAACTGAAGGAGGATTTTTTGAAACAATCCATTCTGAACAAAAACCTCTCTTGGTTTTTTGAAACATCTTTCCTACTGCCCAGAATGAGTCTTTGAAAAACAGGTGTAAAAATATGCTTGTGAAAAACTGCACCTACAGCAGTTTCATAGCGCAAGTTTGATCATTCATTTCTCTCAAATAATAATGGATTTGAAGAAAGTGGAAGAGGCTTTTGTACTTCAGAATCTTAGGAATGAAAACCTCTTTCACTTTTCAGAGATGAGTTTTTAACTGCTTGTTAATCCCCTTGGAAGTCGACTGCTCTTTTCATAACATAACACTTTGGAGTTCATAAAAGTCTTTCCTTTCCTTGTTTTGCCTTTGCTAGACACTTATACTTCGTGAATGATCCATTTCAGACCCTCCTCTTCAAATAATATTTCCCTTTGTCTTACAAAAATGGTCCATCAAATCACAATATGTAGCTACAGCAATTTCGTAGTGCACTACGAAACTGTTGTGCATTAGGCATCACTTACAGCAGTTTCGTAGCGCGCTACGAAACTGCTGTGTAATTTCAAAAACACAGCTTACATGCCAAATTTGACTGTCTTGAGCTTCTTTATCTTGAAATTTCCTTCACATCTGCCTTGAAACTTGCTTGCCTTGCTTGAGCCTTCAAAGAACTTTTATGTATGCTGACCCTGAGTTTGCCAAGTGCTTCTTATGCATGAAAGGAGCATGACAATAACCAAGAACAAATCTTTCTTACCTTACCCTTTTCCTTTGAAATTTGTTTAGTGATAACAGTGGCTCCACTTGGGATAGTGTGCTCCTTTAGTACAGTAAGAACTCGCAAATCCAGTGCTTTATCCTTTTATGACAAACTAAAATTTGCTTGACAAGTGTTCCCTTTAAGCTTCTTGAGCCTTCACCTCAGGCTTAAGCTTGATGACCACTGTAGGAGAAAGAAATCTATATTTACTGAAAAATGCTCAGTCAACTTTGAGCTTATTTTCATTTTCCTACCTACCTACTAGCTGCAATTTCCACTTTAGGTCAAGCAACATGATATTTCCAATAAAGCCAATCAATTGTCCTTTCTGATATTGGAGGCTCTTGATTGCATTCAACCTCAAAATAACCATGATAGTGAGATGACCAAATCAACTTATAATGTATATGATCTTCATAATGCAAATGAAAATGAAATACTGATGTGCAAAACTTTGCCATGTATTCATTTATAGGGTCAAAGAAAACATGGTTATTTTGATAATCATCATAACATTCTATCTCTTCAGACAACTGATCCTCAGCCACACAAAATTCCTTTGATGTGCTATCCAACTGCCTTTCTGCATGATTCTCATAGACAATGTAATTTTCCTCATTATTGTGATCATTATTTGAAGTAAGCTGCTGCAAGGAATTACAAAATTGAACAACCTTTTCCTCTACCTGAGGGCTATAAAATCTATTTTCCAGTACTTCTTCTTACTGTTTGCAATCAATTTCATACTCATAATGATCTGAAGCCTGACAAATCTGCTGCATCTCTACATCAATCTCAGAGGATGTAATATGATTTTCATAAGTAAACCCCTGCTGATCTTCATGCTGCATTTCATGAGATGTTATACTTTCTTCTTGGTGTTGAAATGCATTGTTATGAAGAGCCTCTAAAATTTCTTCATCCCTAAATTCATCATCATCATAACAATCCTCCAAGTACTGAATAAGACTTAAAGAATGTCTACAGCAATCTTTGAGCAACAATAAGAAAGGATGACATTCTTTATACATCTCATAGAATTCATCATGAAAATTAGCAAGCAAATATATTGAACCATTTGCCAAACCTTTAAACCAAGACCATGCCTTTCCTTCTAAAGTGGTCATAAACATCTTCATGAGACAATCTTCAGGGAAATGAACCTTAAGACTGCGTACATGCATATGGAACCTAACCAAATGAAGAGCAGCATTGTCCTTCTTTTCATCTTTGAATATTGGAAGATCATCTAACCAATCAACCTTTGGCATAGGATTTGGAAAACCAGGGATATGAGACCGATTCATAGGAGCATACCTGGCATTCATTCTTGCAGTGGAACTCATCTTGAAACTTCATCAAACTACTGATCTTCTAGCAGTGGAGTCACCTTCCAATTTCTTATTCGATGTGTGGAGTCGCCAAGGTAGTTTTGCAGCCTCAAAAAGATGTTTGAGCTCCTGCTACCTTCAGAATTTCAGTCTCTTAATTTCGGGAATGAATAGACTTCAGGCTCCCGGCAGACGCACCAAAATGTTATCTCAAAATCAGATCCTGATAGGCTGCTGGTCAGGTTGACTCTAAGTAACTATTTCAACCTACTTTAGGCTGAGGCTTAGCCTCCTCAACCTGAGAGGGCTCTCTCTTGATGGATTAATGATTTTGATTAAAGATAAGATGGCTAACTCTTATAGAACAATTGTGAAAAATATGAATGGTGGAAACACGTTAAACAAAACTATCCATTGGGCTTATGGAGTCAACAACACCTCAATATAACAATGAACTCAACCCTACATGGAAGTCAGGGCATTCAGCATTTAAACATTCAGAACATAAACTCATATGAGACCACACAGTTTATAAATGTATACAGGAAGTCAGAGAACATTCAGTGAATTCTTAGTGATTATACATCCATACCACTGTAAGAATTAAGAAAAGGACAACATCACATATTCTGAACATAAAAAATCTTTCATGAATCTTGAGAAGTAAAGTCAAGCATGTATTACTGAAAATGAGTCTTACATAGGCCAAATACAAGCTTTTCCATAAAATTTTCCAACCCCTAATACATTATTTCTTCTCCCATATATAGATTTCATGTAGATTCCTTCCTCCAGCATGAGGGGAATTCGAATTCCTCCTAATTTGACACCTATTGACACTTAAAACTAACTATTTAATACAAAGGACAGCTAACTAGGAGTCCTAGAGACCTAATACAACTAGGAGTGTAACTCCTTATTATGATTACAACAACCTTATCTAAACATTTAAAACATTATTTGACACCTAAAACTCCATGAAGTCGAATTTGATGGTGCTCATAACCTTCCAGTTGGCCCTTGATGACTGATCCATTTGCTGTTCCTAGAAACTAGGAGACTGTCTCTTGCTCTATTCTGGCTGAAAAATAGGTTTTGGGACAGAGCTCATAACTTCTCATAAAAAATGTATTTCGAAAAACTGAAGGACTATTTTTTGAACCAATCCATTCTGAACAAAAACCTCTCTTGGTTTTTTGAAACATCTTTCCTACTGCCCAGAATGAGTCTTTGAAAAACAGGTGTAAAAATATGCTTGTGAAAAACTGCACCTACAGCAGTTTCGTAGTGCAAGTTTGATCATTCATTTCTCTCAAATAGTAATGGATTTGAAGAAAGTGGAAGAGGTTTTTGTACTTCAGAATCTTAGGAATGAAAACCTCTTTCACTTTTCAGAGATGAGTTTTTAACTGCTTGTTAATCCCCTTGGAAGTCGACTACTCTTTTCATAACATAAAACTTTGGAGTTCATAAAAGTCTTCCCTTTCCTTGTTTTGCCTTTGCTAGACACTTATACTTCATGAATGCTCAATTTCAGACCCTCCTCTTCAAATAATATTTCCCTTTGTCTTACAAAAATGGTCCATCAAATCACAATATGTAGCTACAGCAATTTCGTAGTGCACTACGAAACTGTTGTGCATTAGGCATCACTTACAGCAGTTTCGTAGCGCGCTACGAAACTGCTGTGTAATTTCAAAAACACAGCTTACATGCCAAATTTGACTGTCTTGAGCTTCTTTATCTTGAAATGTCCTTCACATCTTCCTTGAAACTTGCTTGCCTTGCTTGAGCCTTCAAAGAACTTTTATGTATGCTGACCCTGAGTTTGCCAAGTGCTTCTTATGCATGAAAGGAGCATGACAATAACCAATAACAAATCTTTCTTACCTTACCCTTTTCCTTTGAAATTTGTTTAGTGATAACAGTGGCTCCACTTGGGATAGTGTGCTCCTTTAGTACACTAAGAACTCGCAAATCCAGTGCTTTATCCTTTTATGACAAACTAAAATTTGCTTGACAAGTGTTCCCTTTAAGCTTCTTGAGCCTTCACCTCAGGCTTAAGCTTGATGACCACTGTAGGAGAAAGAAATCTATATTTACTGAAAAAATGCTCAGTCAATTTTGAGCTTATTTGCATTTTCCTACCTACCTACTAGCTGCAATTTCCACTTTAGGTCAAGCAACATGATATTTCCAATAAAGCCAATCAATTGTCCTTTCTGATATTGGAGGCTCTTGATTGCATTCAACCTCAAAATAACCATGATAGTGAGATGACCAAATCAACTTATAATGTATATGATCTTCATAATGCAAATGAAAATGAAATACTGATGTGCAAAACTTTGCCATGTATTCATTTATAGGGTCAAAGAAAACATGGTTATTTTGATAATCATCATAACATTCTATCTCTTCAGACAACTGATCCTCAGCCACACAAAATTCCTTTGATGTGCTATCCAACTGCCTTTCTGCATGATTCTCATAGACAATGTAATTTTCCTCATTATTGTGATCATTATTTGAAGTAAGCTCCTGCAAGGAATTACAAAATTGAACAACCTTTTCCTCTGCCTGAGGGCTATAAAATCTATTTTCCAGTACTTCTTCTTGCTGTTTGCAATCAATTTCATACTCATAATGATCTGAAGCCTGACAAATCTGTTGCATCTCTACATCAATCTCAGAGGATGTAATATGATTTTCATAAGTAAACCCCTGCTGATCTTCATGCTGCATTTCATGAGATGTTATACTTTCTTCTTGGTGTTGAAATGCATTGTTATGAAGAGCCTCTAAAATTTCTTCATCCATAAATTCATCATCATCATAACAATCCTCCAAGTACTGAATAAGACTTAAAGAATGTCTACAGCAATCTTTGAGCAACAATAAGGAAGGATGACATTCTTTATACATCTCATAGAATTCATCATGAAAATTAGCAAGCAAATATATTGAACCATTTGCCAAACCTTTATACCAAGACCATGCCTTTCCTTCTAAAGTGGTCATAAACATCTTCATGAGACAATCTTCAGGGAAATGAATCTTAAGACTGCGTACATGCATATGGAACCTAACCAAATGAAGAGCATCATTGTCCTTCTTTTCATCTTTGAATATTGGAAGATCATCTAACCAATCAACCTTTGGCATAGGATTTGGAAAACCAGGGATATGAGACCGATTCATAGGAGCATACCTGGCATTCATTCTTGCAGTGGAACTCATCTTGAAACTTCATCAAACTACTGATCTTCTAGCAGTGGAGTCACCTTCCAATTTCTTATTCGATGTGTGGAGTCGCCAAGGTAGTTTTGCAGCCTCAAAAAGATGTTTGAGCTCCTGCTACCTTCAGAATTTCAGTCTCTTAATTTCGGGAATGAATAGACTTCAGGCTCCCGGCAGACGCACCAAAATGTTATCTCAAAATCAGATCCTGATAGGCTGCTGGTCAGGTTGACTCTAAGTAACTATTTCAACCTACTTTAGGCTGAGGCTTAGCCTCCTCAACCTGAGAGGGCTCTCTCTTGATGGATTAATGATTTTGATTAAAGATAAGATGGCTAACTCTTATAGAACAATTGTGAAAAATATGAATGGTGGAAACACGTTAAACAAAACTATCCATTGGGCTTATGAAGTCAACAACACCTCAATATAACAATGAACTCAACCCTACATGGAAGTCAAGGCATTCAGCATTTAAACATTCAGAACATAAACTCATATGAGACCACACAGTTTATAAATGTATACAGGAAGTCAGAGAACATTCAGTGAATTCTTAGTGATTATACATCCATACCACTGTAAGAATTAAGAAAAGGACAACATCACATATTCTGAATATAAAAAATCCTTCATGAATCCTGAGAAGTAAAGTCAAGCATGTATTACTGAAAATGAGTCTTACATAGGCCAAATACAAGCTTTTCCATAAAATTTTCCAACCCCTAATACATTATTTCTTCTCCCATATATAGAGTTCATGTAGATTCCTTCCTCCAGCATGAGGGGAATTCGAATTCCTCCTAATTTGACACCTATTGACACTTAAAACTAACTATTTAATACAAAGGACAGCTAACTAGGAGTCCTAGAGACCTAATACAACTAGGAGTGTAACTCCTTATTATGATTACAACAACCTTATCTAAACATTTAAAACATTATTTGACACCTAAAACTCCATGAAGTCGAATTTGATGGTGCTCATAAACTTCCAGTTGGCCCTTGATGACTGATCCTTTTGCTGTTCCTAGAAACTAGGAGACTGTCTCTTGCTCTGTTCTGACTGAAAAATAGGTCTTGGGACAGAGCTCATAACTTCTCATAAAAAATGTATTTAGAAAAAATGAAGGAGGATTTTTTGAACCAATCCATTTTGAACAAAAACCTCTCTTGGTTTTTTGAAACATCGTTCCTACCGCCCAGAATGAGTCTTTGAAAAACAGGTGTAAAAATATGGTTGTGAAAAACTGCACCTACAGCAGTTTCATAGCGCAAGTTTGATCATTCATTTCTCTCAAATAATAATGTATTTAAAGAAAGTGAAGAGGTTTTTGTACTTCAGAATCTTAGGAATGAAAACCTCTTTCACTTTTCAGAGATGAGTTTTTAACTGCTTGTTAATCCCCTTGGAAGTTGACTGCTCTTTTCATAACATAAAACTTTGGAGTTCATAAAAGTCTTTCCTTTCCTTGTTTTTCCTTTGCTAGACACTTATACTTCGTGAATGCTCTGTTTCAGACCCTCCTCTTCAAATAATATTTACCTTTGTCTTACAAAAATGGTCCATCAAATCACAATATGTAGCTACAACAGTTTCGTAGTGCACTACGAAACTGTTGTGCATTAGGCATCACTTACAGCAGTTTCGTAGCGCGCTACGAAACTGCTGTGTAATTTCAAAAACACAGCTTACATGCCAAATTTGACTGTCTTGAGCTTCTTTATCTTGAAATGTCCTTCTCATATGCCTTGAAACTTGCTTTCCTTGCTTGAGCCTTCAAAGAACTTTTATGTATGCTGACCCTGAGTTTGCCAAGTGCTTCTTATGCATGAAAGGAGCATGACAATAACCAAGAACAAATCTTTCTTACCTTACCCTTTTCCTTTGAAATTTGTTTAGTGATAACACCTACCATGATCATAAGGATGTAATAGGTGACATTCCATTATGGCCACCACACCAAGGTAATGACCTTCTTGATAGTTACAACCATCAGAAGGACAGGGAGTCTCATCACGAGCCAGCCTGATCACTTCGTTATATCCTGGTGAATGGAACTATGATTATCTAGTTACCATACTAGCATAGTGGTCTCTTTATATCTTGGATAAGGAGAATCATCTAAATAACTAAAAGGAGGACTCTGGCTCATTCTTAGGGTTAAAAAATAACACTTTCGAGGCTATGAACACCTTTTGGTAGCAGTGGCTCTGCTTGTGGTATTGAAGTACTATGTTACAATGTCAAATATTCTCTATCCTATTACCACCTATGGATTCATCTCTAAAGGATAATTTTCCATTTGAATAGCATTTCTAATTCAATTAACCAACATGCATGGTAACCTATATCTTATATGCATTATATCATTATTGTCTAATCTCTTTACCGACAATCATTAATACTCATCACAGGTCATGCGTTTGTCACCTTTCCACCTAAGGTAAATACCTATTTAGATAATGGTATAAATATTTGTTTTATTCTTCTTTTATGAGAATTTCAAATCTTTTGATGTGTACTACTTTGATTGCCTTTATCGTATTTTACGCCACTTTTATTTGATTGTTTGTCTACATTTATGACTTATCGACGCTTTCTCCCTTTTCCATGCTTAGTAGGCATGGACACCATTTTTCGATTGGAGGGGGAATGGTTTGTGTTATGAATAGCATGTGTGATTATTTATGGATATCTCGTGTGATAATTATTAAACTGATTTCTGGTTAAAAGACTGTATTATGAATGTGTGTGTGTAATAATTATCAAACCATTTTCTGATTGGAAGGGGGAAGGCAACCATTAAGGGTAGCATACGAATTAATTATGATCCTTCACCAAACATTGTTGACAAGACAAATAACATAATTTCCTTTGATATTAACTCTCAAAAAAACATCATTGTTCTATCAATAGCTTTAATTTTCTATGGTATTGTTCCAAACAGTGAAAGGAATGCATACAAAATTTCAAGTGAACTAGCCATTGAAAAACAATAGCCATGGGAGGAAAATACATTCGAAGTGAACCCACAGTGCTCAGGGTATCAGACCAGGCTCGTGCGATTCTTGAGCGCGTCAGCTGGCTACAATACTTGACCAGATTGCAGGGATTTCACGAGGAAATGACACTTGAATTTCTACAGAATTTACAGAATGGCCGCACCACAGTGAAAAGAAGGAAAATAACAGTCTCTAAGGTAGTCATAGCTGAAGTCTCTGGACTTCCAGCAGAAGGAACGAGATGGACGACAAACATGTTCTTCTGCAGGATGCAGTGACGGTTTTCTAGGACCTAGATGAGCAATTGGTGTGAAAAGGAAAAGGGATTCACCCTACATCTTTAAGAAAACTATGGCAGGAATTGGTATCCATTGTGGAGAGGTATATTACATGCGACGGATGTCAGGATGGGGTAAAGCCTCGTCAACTTAAACTATTAGCTATTTTGAAACAGAAAATCACAGTTAATTTGCCATTTTATTTAAATTTTGTATTGCATGATGTTGCTCATTGGGTCAGAAAGGAAAAGGACCCACATCTAGTCATCAACCATCATGGGCTGATCAAATTAATCATCATTCATGAACTGGCCCAGCAACAGCTAACTTGGGATAACCTTGTAAATCCTACTTTGACCCCACCTGTAGAAAACCCAGAGATTGAACAGTAGGGGGCAAGAGTGACAGGTCTAAAAAGGACACAGAAAAGAAAGAATCCCTCTTTAGCCTTGGGCCCAGCAAAGCGAATATGCTCTACGAGGGTAAAATCGCAGTGGCACACCCTAATTCAAATAGAAGGAGCAGGGCCATCTCACATGCCCCCTCCAATTCCACAAGATGACCCTTTTCAGGATTATGAGGAAGAGGTTGCCCGAGTACTAGAGAACATGGGGACATTCTATAAAGGAAGAGAGCTATCAAGAAATTCTGAAGGACAACATTATGCCCCTAACTAGTCTACCCCTACCGGTAGTTCTAGTCATGATGAAACCTTGCCATGTACTAGTAATTTTGAGGGACATATGGAAGTAGTTCCTGTCGTGGCGGAAAAAGTCGTTTGTGCGGACACAACTGACCTCCCTAGGAGTCTAAACTCTCTAGCGACAAACAAGACAAAATGGAGTGATCTTTCTCTAAGTATACCTTTTAAAACATGAAAACTACAAGTGTTTAGGCTTACCTTATTCCAAAACGCTGTTGTTGTAGTCCGTCCTTGCCGATCCGGATGAGCTCCTCCTTCACATCAATTCCTGCAACCACAAACAATCAAACAATTACCAAGCACTTGCATTTCATATAATAAAACATATATTCAACATGCAGACCAAGGAACACATGAAATAACTCATTAACACAAGCTATTGAGAAAAATAAACCAGTTTGTATTAATAACGAAACAAAGAAACTCTTACAACCTGGCCTTGGTGTTGTGCAAGTTCCTCCCAGGGTCCATCAAGGGTTTTCCTCTACTTTGACAAAGCTCACCCACTTCCAAGTAGAATCAAGCAAAGACAATCTCTCCTCACAAGGTTCTAAATGGGAGTCCTAATTCCTGCAGCATTTACCCAAAGAAAATGTATAGCTCCAACCTCTCCTCCCTCTGGCTCAATGCCTTTATTTATAGTGCTGTAAAGAGGTTATTCAGGTCCACCATCAATGGGATAATCCCCCTCTTTGGGTGGGATAGCTCCCTTATTGATGGGATAAGTTCCTCCTTAATAGGGATACATGAACCAACTGGAGGCGCATCCATTTCATCAAACCGACCTCTAGAAAGTTCTAGAAGTAACCACAAGTAACTTTTTTAAGATGAAACTTGCGCATTTTGCCTTTTACAGAAGGACGCACCTGTCCCTTAACATACAGAGCGTCCAAGGACGCAGCTTTTGTGAACATTGTAAGCGTCCCCGCAGGTAAGGCTAGAGAGAACCTGCGACCCCAGAGATAAACACATTTTTTACAAGACTTTCTCTCTTCTTTGAGTTTGAGATGGATAGCAGAGGCATAAGACTTGCCTAAGAGGGTAGCATGACTGTTGATTTGAGCCATACTAACTGTAAGTAGTCATGGTGACATTTTTTAGTGTAACAGATTGCCCCCTAAAGTGCGAAGCCTGGAATAGATTAGGGTTTTGTAATTCTAGGAAGGGTGAAGCGCTTTATCATTTCAAGGATTGTCTTGTGGATGACCTGGTTGGAACCTGCAATTTTCAACACAAAATACATGTATAAGATTATATCATCACTGAGGTAGGCATTCCCATACTCAGATTCAAAACTTTAACTAATGGACTAACTACTCTGATACAGGAATGATCTTGCAGTACATCATTTTTATAGACTTTTGTAGACACAGTATGGACGCAGCCATCTGTTTATGATTAGTCTACATAGATAATGAATACAAAACTCCTCGCAGCCTGGATGGTGGAAACTAGATCCAGGGTCTTCATTTCTACTTCCCGAATTGGTACGATTCTAGCCATGCAAATAAATGAGTTGATGTCGAACATGTTAGAAACCACTTGATTACCAGTCGATGATGTAAACTGTTAACAAGCATGAGAGAGACCACCAGTAATGTCAATGGTTCTCAAAGTACCAAGCACAACCCGTGAAATGTGAATAGATGTTTTGATGTCGAACACTTCACGGAATCCTTTGATCGAAAGTCAATGATGTAAACTGACGTCAAAGGCGAGAAACCTGCCATTGATGCATGCAGACTTCAAGGTACTGTCGATTCCTAAGTCATCTTTCTAGATAATGTGCTGATGTCGATAGAAAGCGACCCGTTGCAGGCAAGCCCGCAACACGAAATCATTGTTCAAGTTGAAGAAATGTTGCTGTAAGGACTGACTCAGGGATGGTCAAATGGATGACAAGTATTTTGCAGATGAAAGTTTTGCTTGCAGACCTCTTGAACACATAACGACACGACAGATGGCTTGGTGACGAATAACTCAAAGTTAATCCCCGGAACCCAGCTAAAGACTTTCAAAGTGGTTTGATCAACTGTGAGGTAAAAGATTTCCCAACCCAGGTGAATGAAAAGTGTCGTGTTCAAGAGTGGTAATAAAGTTTCTTCTGAGACAAAAGGTAACAAACAGGTTCATTCTTCTCTCTTTTCCCCCACCATTTCTGGCAAGTACCTCTTTATTTTTAACAAGCTTGAGGAGGATAACATATGCTTGATTATAAGCTCATCCTTCGGATGAGTCCAACCTAGTTTTGATTCGAACCCTAGGAAGGAGTGGTTCGTTCCCGTTTGTAATTGAACAGGTCATTTACTGTGAAATGTTTAACGAGCCCAGTATAGGAGAAACTCGGCGTTTTTCAATTTTAGAGAGTCTGAAAAAACTAAAGGAGACTCCACGTTGAACTTTTTCGTACATTTGTGTCCCTCAAGCCCGAAAAAGTATAAAATAATACCTGGGGGAACCGCTTGATCTTGCGACCAAGGAGTACTTTCATAATAGTGTCGTTGACCTGAAAAGTAAAAAGCGATCAAGGACACGTCGTTTTATTTCCTTATCGAGTTTGAAACGACAAAAACCCGGCAATCTTTTCCTGATTTTGCGGTCAGAAAAGAGCTAAAAGGGGACCGTCTTTTAATTCCGTTTTAACGAGTGTAAAAGAAACGCTCGGCAATCTTTTCATGTTTTAAGAGTCTGAAAAGGGCTTAAAAGAGAACTCCAAGGTTTCACTTTTTCGTAAGTTTTAACGAGTTCGAAAAAGGGATAAAAATGTACTCATGGTTTTCACTTTTTCGTAAGTTTTAACGAGTTCGAAAAAATGATAAAAATGTACTCATATGGCCGACTTTCAATTTAATTTACGAGTAGGAAAAGACGGAAAGATCTCGGCATTTTCATTTGTTTTACGAGAATGAAAGATAGCAAAATAATCTCGGTATTTTCATGAGTTTAACGAGTCTTGAAAATAACTGAAATTGACTCGAGATAGGTTTCATTTTTACAAAAGCTTGAAACAGAGAAAAACTATGCTTCAGAGTAGTTTCATTTTTACACAAGCTTGAAATAGAGATAAAACTGTGCTTGATGCCCCCTAAGCATAACTGCTAGAGTGCATGCCCCCCTAGCTTCATTTCATTCAACCATTTGGATGAAATGAAGGTTTAGTGACGAGATCATTTAAAAGACTTTGACCTAAAACTGTAAGAAAATTATGCAAAACACCGAAACAACTAACCTAAATATACAACTTAACATTTACGAGATCTAGTCAATCTCTCGACTCAAGTAGAGGAGGATTTGTTTCATTTTTTAACGAGCTTGACACAGGAAAAGAACTATGCTCGGATTCGGTTTCATGTTTACACAAGCTTGAAACGAAAAACTATGCTTGTTACAAGTTCACATGCCCCCGGCATAATGATGCAAATCAAGGTACATGCCCCCCAAGCTTCATTGCATTCAATGAGGTGGATGGAATGAAGCTTTACTTTCAAAATCTTGGAAAGACTTGTGGGAGTTGTTTCATTTTTTAACGAGCTTGAGACAAGACAAGGAACTTTGCTCATAACTACTCTCTACAATCCACCTAACAAAAACTTTACTCTAAAAACCTTGATTCATTTTTTAACGAGCTTGACACAAGACAAGGAACTATGCTCTAAAAACCTTGATTCATTTTTTAACGAGCTTGACACAAGACAAGGAACTATGCTCTAAAATCCTTGATTCATTTTTTAATGAGCTTGACACAAGACAAGGAACTATGCTCTAAAAACCTTGATTCATTTTTTAATGAGCTTGACACAAGACAAGGAACTATGCTCATAACTACTCTACAATCTGCCTACTTAACCTACCCTTGTTTCATTTGTTAACGAGCTTGACACAAGACAAGGAACTATGCTCAAAAATTTCGCATGTCCCCAGTTTAATGATGCAAAATGAGGTACATGCCCCCCAGGCTTCATTGCATTCAACCGGCTGGATGAAATGAAGGTTTACTTTCAATATTTAACTTGAAAAGGGAGTTGTTTCATTTTTAAGGAGGTTGACACAAGAAAAGAACTATCCTCATACCTGATTCATTTTTTAACGAGGTTGACTCAGTAACAGGAACTATCCTCGTACCTGATTCATTTTTTAACGAGGTTGACTCAGTAACAGGAACTGTCCTCGCACACACTTACTTTCTACAATCTACCTACATGTCCTAAAACCTACCTGATTCATTTTTTAATGAGGTTGACTCAGTAAAAGAACTATCCTCATACCTGATTCATTTTTTAACGAGGTTGACACAGCAAAAGGAACTTTCCTCGGACACACTGAGCATGGCTTCTAACTGGAAGAAAGACATGTCAATGGACACACCTTGATCATGGCTTCCAAGAGATCTTCATCAGAAGGAAGAACAGTTCTTTGGAAGGAACACATATCAAGGGACTCAAAAGGGATAAGAACATCGTGTTCAAGTAATCCCATAGAGTTTTCCATGTCAATTACCGGATCTAAATCAACAGTGAGAAGCTCACTTACATTGGTAACTGAAAACATGGGATCAGTTGCCACATAATTAACCCGTGGCAGGGTAGATACCACTTTAGAATCAGGAACAGTTAGGGGTGTCATATTATTGGTAGTTGAAACAAGACTAGGGAACGAAAGCTGGTCTACAGTCACAATACTGCCATTGTGAGGGAAAGACATCACGCGAAAGAGTGTCGATACGACAGCTTTCATTGCATAAACATAGTCTCGCCCAAGGAGTAAATTGAAATCCAAGGGACCTCGAACTACCATAAGATCAATACAGACAGTTTTACCTTCCACTGTAATGGAAAACTTAGGAAGGATCCCTAAAGGTTCACTAATGGTTCTGTTAAAAGCTTTCAGATTCTGCGTAATAGGTGCAAGCTGAGGGGAACCCAAAGCTTTCCAAACAGTTGAGGATAAAATACTAACAGAAGCACCTTCATCTACCTGAGTACGATGTATGTCCCTACCACCCGCCTTGACAATGATTTGGAAAGGGATGGAGGAAGGAAGACGAGGTTCTGTCAGTCTATTCCAATCAAAGGAAAAGACCTCAGTACTTGGAGGGGGTTCTGTAGAAACAGGTGAAATGCCCCCTGGCATAGAAGAATCTGATGTAACAAGAAGAACATCAGCGGTATAAAATTTACTCTCGAAAAGGAGAGTGTGATCGACCGAATGTGAAATTGAATCGACCACTTGATCAACTAATGGATCATCAACCTGAGTGACATGAGTTTCACTCTCCAATGGAAGAGTGTGATCAATCATTCCGTCAGTTGACGGCAGGTTGGGAGAAAGTTTACGGTAACCAGTTGGAAATTCTTGCTGTGGAACAGTAAGTTTTTCCAACAATGTTGAGGCTTCATCCATGTGAGGGCAAATGTGAGTTTGATGACTCCCTTTGCATAACTTACAAGGAAACCTAACTTTACCCTTTTTCCCAGGAACCTGACTATCACTGGTTGATGGATCAACGAAAAGTTGATGAGATTTTTCTGACCATACTTCCAAGACCTTTGGAATACCAGGACAATTGACAAGGAAGTGGTCACCCTTACAAAGCCTGCAAGGGTATTTGGGTTTACGATGCATGACGGAATTTTCCTCAACACAACTAACACTTACAGCCATGGTTGGTTGGTTGACTTCTTTCTTATCTTGCTTCTTCTTCTTCTTCTTCTTCTTCCCTTTCTTCTTCTTCTTAGCCTCCTGGTTACTAGCATCAAGGCTTTTACCAGGCGAAGAGGAAGAAATGGAGGAAGAAAAATTAGGCGAAGAAGGTAAAGGGTCAACAGAAGGTTGGTGATGTTGAGATGGTGAACTCTGTTGAGGTGAAGCATTCGGTTGAGATGGAACAATTGGAGTACTTTGGGCCAACGAAGTTGAAAATAACCATATCGGTAAACCTATTGTAAATCCAGGTAATGACAAAGTAGCCATATAAGGAGGACCAACATTTCCAAAGTAAGGAAAAGTACTAGGATTCTCATTAGGAGGGGTTCCTAGGTTGATAAATTCCGGAACATTTGCCATTATATTCAACTTCAGTGAATTTTATTAACAATTTAAAACTAAAATTAACAATTCACAATTCACACTTAACAACTAAAATTCACAATTCACACCTATGGTCTCTAAAAGTAAAAACAAACAAATTAACACGCGCTATCAAATCTAGGAGTCAAACCACACACAAACAGTAAGCTCTCCGGACCGAAAACACTAGTTGGTGATGAAGCCCAACCTCGCAGAATTCAGTACAGAAATGGTAGGTGGAACAGTTACCCCGGCAACCTGCTTAATGAATAGACCGACACAAGTTCCTCCACTTTAACCGTCTCGAAGTGAAGTGAACCCCCCGGAAAATCCAAGTGAGTATAACCGACGTCTGCTCCAGGTACAGTGGGACCTTCCCTCCACCGTCACCTCGGTAGAACCCTAAAGATTATGGTCACTAAGGTCACCAACAGTAACAAATACACCTGGGGGAACAGTCTAAACTCCGACAGCACGCAAGGGCAGAGTAGCAAGCTCAATCCCCTTACCGGCTCCTTGACAGCAATCCAAGGTTTACCGATAAGTGACCCCTGGCTCCTCGACAATGGTTAATCCGAGGTTTACCGTTTGTAATACGTACTGTCTGGCGTCGTTCCCAACGAGGGGGGAATGATCCCCTCACTGGTTCGGACACGAGCTCGTGCTTCTCCTTTAAGAGGAGCTTTCCCAGAGTGCAATTGAAACAATTGGATTTATTCTACTCAAGATAAACTATCTGTTTGGTTTTGTAGTCTTGGAGAGTTAAGTACTCACCTACTCCAAGACCCTAGCCTAAGCTATGTTGGTGTTTCAGAGCCCTAGAAATGTAAAAATTACTAGATGAATTTTAATTAAGCGCTGTGTTATTAAGGCTGTTATTACTCAAATGGGTAAATGGAGATGAAACCAATGGTGTTATGACCCGACTCAACTGAATGCAATCGAATATGATAATGCAATCCTTTCAATTCGATGAATCCTAACTAGAGTAAGGAGAGAGTTTCCATTCACTTCCAACAATGCAAAAAATTGATCATTAAGAGAAAGTTTAACAAATTCTCTAATGCACTAATTTCATCAAGAAAAACTAATGCAAATCAATTCCAAACCAATTTTTATTTTTATTTTTGTGTAAATTCAAATCAAAGAAAGCTGATCTAAATCTACGATTGATTTTTCAGAATGTAAACTATGCAATTGTAATCTATGCACAATTCACATGAAAAGTATGCAAATGTAATCTATGCACATTTTTCATTCATATTCTGAAACTGAGAACTCTAATTATGCAAATGTGATCTATGCAAGAGAATTCTCAAACACAAGATGATTCTAATGTAATCTAAGAACCAATCAAGTGCAAGTCGAGAAAATTGGGTGAGAGTTCCAAAGATCAAAACATAAAAACACTCAAAGGCGATTAACACTCATACACAATTTAGCCCCCCCCGGCGAATGAGGGGGAAATTTTTTTGCAAAAACAAAAGCAAAAAGATGCAAAATTGTGAAAAGACTGAGAGAAACCTCCAAGTAATGACCAAAGGAAATCAAATTAATAATTTCTCAAAAAAGAGACTCAAAACACCCAATTGATGAAAGCTAAAAGCAGGAATGCTAATGAAACAAGTTCAGGTGAAAATTTTTGACAGGGTACTAAAGGATCTGGGCAGAAAACACTAAGAAAAAACAAAATCTAAAAGCAATTAAAGCAAAAATGGAGTTTTCCTAAATTTTTACAGGAAGACGCAGGCAACCCGTTAGAACAGGCGCGGGCCCGCTCTGTGCAAACGGCAACAGCGCGTCCAAAGACGCACTGTGCAGTACTCAGAGGGTGCGTCCTTCTGGAAAAGTTAAGAAAAACCAAATCTAACTAAATCTAAAGCTAAGCCACCCAAATACTAATTCTCACAGTCAAAAACCAGAAAATAAAAATGATTTTCTCAGAGCAAAGTTCACACAAAGGAAAAGACTTTCACATTAATGGATTCCCCAGCGGAGTCGCCAATTTGTCGTGGCGGAAAAAGTCGTTTGTGCGGACACAACTGACCTCCCTAGGAGTCTAAACTCTCTAGCGACAAACAAGACAAAATGGAGTGATCTTTCTCTAAGTATACCTTTTAAAACATGAAAACTACAAGTGTTTAGTCTTACCTTATTCCAAAACGCTGTTGTTGTAGTCCGTCCTTGCCGATCCGGATGAGCTCCTCCTTCACATCAATTCCTGCAACCACAAACAATCAAACAATTACCAAGCACTTGCATTTCATATAATAAAACATATATTCAACATGCAGACCAAGGAACACATGAAATAACTCATTAACACAAGCTATTGAGAAAAATAAACCAGTTTGTATTAATAACGAAACAAAGAAACTCTTACAACCTGGCCTTGGTGTTGTGCAAGTTCCTCCCAGGGTCCATCAAGGGTTTTCCTCTACTTTGACAAAGCTCACCCACTTCCAAGTAGAATCAAGCAAAGACAATCTCTCCTCACAAGGTTCTAAATGGGAGTCCTAATTCCTGCAGCATTCACCCAAAGAAAATGTATAGCTCCAACCTCTCCTCCCTCTGGCTCAATGCCTTTATTTATAGTGCTGTAAAGAGGTTATTCAGGTCCACCATCAATGGGATAATCCCCCTCTTTGGGTGGGATAGCTCCCTTATTGATGGGATAAGTTCCTCCTTAATAGGGATACATGAACCAACTGGAGGCGCATCCATTTCATCAAACCGACCTCTAGAAAGTTCTAGAAGTAACCACAAGTAACTTTTTTAAGATGAAACTTGCGCATTTTGCCTTTTACAGAAGGATGCACCTGTCCCTTAACATACAGAGCGTCCAAGGACGCAGCTTTTGTGAACATTGTAAGCGTCCCCGCAGGTAAGGCTAGAGAGAACCTGCGACCCCAGAGATAAACACATTTTTTACAAGACTTTCTCTCTTCTTTGAGTTTGAGATGGATAGCAGAGGCATAAGACTTGCCTAAGAGGGTAGCATGACTGTTGATTTGAGCCATACTAACTGTAAGTAGTCATGGTGACATTTTTTAGTGTAACAGTTCCTCCTATGGAGAAGCCCCTTGAGGCAGAGGTTCGTGCAGGGGAAACCCTCGAGGAGGAAAATCAAACAGAATCTACTACTCCACTAGAACCCCCAACAAAGGAAAACCCTATAAAAGAAACCTTGGAAGGTGAAAATCAACCAGGGGGCAATATTTTTATGAAGTTCCCAGAGGACGAGGCCCATATAAGAGAAGACCCTAAAAATGATAATTTCTCAGGAGACACCATCCCATTGGAGTCCCCTGAAAGGGAAGCTCATGAAGAAAGAAACCTAGAATGTGAGAATCCATCAGGAGACACGGTTCTCTTAGAACTACGCCCTGATATTAGCACAATTCCACCTTAACCTAAAGTAAATACAATGGTTCCACCACCGATCAAGGACCTCACAACAAAGAAAACATATAAGGATAGATTGAGGAAGATGCTCAAAAAGTACAGGAAGTAGAAGAAGACAATTAAGCAGCTGAGAGAGTGGTTGAAGGAAGCAGTTAGGGTCCGGAAAGTGAAAACAAAATTGGAGACTGTAGGGACCCAAATAGAACACTACTCTTGGGAAGATATTGAAACCCAAACCGAGAACCATTTGATTTGTTCAAAAGAAACCCAAATAGAGCAATGTCTTTTAAAGAGTAGTGAAATGTAGATAGAAGATCCTTGCATTTGCCCAATGGAAACCTAAATGGATTTCCCCACTACTGATGTTGCTGTCCAAACCAATTCTATAGAAAATATTTAGGAAGACTTCCATATGCCCAAAGGAATAGCTGAAGTTGTTGTTCAAACTGATACTGGAGAAAACACCCAAGTTGATTGTTGTATGATCCGAGAAGCGGCAGAGGCTATTGTCCAAACTAACTTAATGGTAACACAGGATGATGAAGTCTAGACAGAGGAAACACCTAATTACATTCCTCTGGTAAGGGAAGTGGTCATTATAAAATTCAAAAACAAACTAGCCAAGGCTCAGCAGGAGTTGGCTCAACATAAAGAAAAAGTAGTGCCACTACAAGTCCACCAGGAATTGCGAAAGAAATTTGAGGCACTTACTGTCACAGAGGATGAGACTTTCACTAATTACAAGGATGAACAGAAGAAAGTCAAAGAAGTACAGGCCAAGCTGCAAAAAGCTAAGGAGAAAATGGAGATTGTTTGCTCTCTCTACTCAGATGCCTTGTCATGCTGAGCACCTACCACCAACTATGCACTATTTCTACTAGAAAGATACCTCTTATTGAAGGTTAAATTTGTTAAGGATGGAAAATCAACAGAAATAAAGACCACTCCAAACTTTTTCAAGTGTTTCAAAGAACAAAATGAATAGGTACAACGCCTTTTGTGTGAATTGTACATGCATAATTTTTTCTTAGAGGATGACTTAGATAGTAATCCTGGCCCCTTTATAGGGGATATCCAATTTCAAGCTTTTCATTCCTTTGCCACTAATAAGATTAAATGGGCTAAAGACCATAATACTTTTCAAAAGAAGGAATATCGCATAGACTTATCGGTTAGCAGAGAACCCACAAAACCTCTACGCCTCTTTGTCCAGCACAAATAGTTCATGAAAGGAACAGGTGTTGTGGTTCAATTAGGACCACTTCATACTGACATCATACAGGCAAGGAAGGAATAATTTCAGGAAACCAAAGAAGCTTTGTCTGTAGCTAGACAAATATGGGAAGCCATTAGTAACAATGTCAGGAATAGAGAGCCATTTGGATTTAGAAATTTCAAAGCTGCCTCGACTCACCTACACAAATACAGCAATATGGTCCTAAGCATGGGCCCTGATTGGATAGGGTGTCGATACAGAAGTCTGATTATCTGGTATCCTCCTAATGGGTATCATAGTGATTATAATATTCCAGATCACTGAGTGAACCAGGCTTTTGCAGTGCTCAAACAAAAAAACGGTTTTAGGTTGTATAAGGAGGAAGTATATCCTACTTACTCCTTGACTCAACTACACCTCAACCATCTTATTGCATGAGGACATGTGAAAAGGTAAGTGGGGAGTACGTTGGGTCAAGGAAAAGGCATGTTTTCTCCTCTTAATAGCTTAATTAAGCATTTGTCTTCATGTGTTTATCTTCATTTTAGGAATAAATCTAGAAGAAACAATAGCAGAAGCTGGGTAAAATCAATTATTAACAAATTGGATAAATTTGGCACAAAAAACTAACTTTCACTATCTTTTTATGCAGGGATACAGATTGGACGACTATTGTTCAAACGACAGAGTAGCAGCAGCCAGGAAAGGAAAATGACAGCGTCTTGAGTAGGAGGGATAGTGGAAGAACAGGAGGACCAATACTATTTTGTGATGAAATCAAATCGAGGATTGTGAAATCCTCAGGATCCCCTGATGTTGAGGATTCGCTTCTATCCATTTTTTTTTTACAAAAGTTATATAAAGCCATGAAGCGAATTGAACAGCTAGTTAGGAGTTTTGAGATTGTAACTATTCTTTTTGAACACAGATATTTTCATATTGTGATGTTGTAACTCTATTATTAATTTTAGTGACGAATACTGTGTTTCATCCATAATCATATTCTGAATATCTCTTAGCAGGGACTTCTGGAGACTTGGGCCTAGTCAATAGGAGATTTGTTGCTTCAATTGTGTTATAATCATTTCTTTTTATTTTTATAATTGTTCATTATTGTTAGTCTGTAAAGTTAGCGCTATTCTGATTGATGTGAGGATTGATGATTCTGGTTTGTGTTGTTGTTCAAACGAGACTCTAGATTTAGTTGTGTGTTACATTTGTGTGATAATATTTATTGAATTGATTATGTTGGTTTAAACATTTGATTGTTGTTCATTATCACAGATCTCAAGGTTATAGTTGATTGATATCCATGAGATTTTTACCTAGTTACTTGTTGATTGGATTGGTGTAGTTTTCCTTCATATCAAATGAATTAGTTTCAATACCAATTAGATTGTTAAGAGTGATTCTTTCTACTTGTATTCCGATTCAGTTTCTTGTAGAATAGATTAGGTATATTTGAGAATGTTCTAAAGGTTTCTTTTAGAGTTATTTGGATTGAAATTAGAGAAATAGATATTAGTGATTGCAATGATTCCAATCATTTCATTATGGATTGACCTATGAACTCACTGCATATACAATGCTGACACTCTTGAAATAAACAGACTTACCCTGGGTTGATGATTAATGTAGGTATTAATATTTCTTTTAATAAGACATCTTAGTGCACCAACACCTTGAACTAATAATGCATCATCTGCTTTTCTATACTTCTCAAGTTTGGATCCAACTTTTCATAGAACTTTTTCTAGAGCATTATTTCCAAGAATTACTTTACCATCTTTGTTTTTCATGATAGATTCAAACTTGTTCTTATCTACAGTCATGTGATGAGAGCATCTTATGTCTATGTACCATTCATCTTCATCTTAAAAATAGCAAAGAGCAAGGCCACACCTTATTTGTTCTTCTTCATTTTTCTTAATATGATAATTCTTGGTGGATACATCTTTCTCAGGTCCTTGAATAATAATATTCTTGTCTGGTTACTTAACCTGTTGTTTGTGAAAATGCATTGACTTGTTCCTGAATTCTTTTGCTACATTCTTAAACTTGTTACAAGTATAACATCTTACATGAACATAAAAGCAGATAGAGGAATCATAATATTTTTATTTCATATTCCTCCTATTGTAGTTAATAGCCTTATGACCAAATATGTTGCAAGCAAAACAATATCCCTTAAAGAAACTTGAGTACCTAGGAGTTGATGATCTTCTTGTGAAGTGGTTATTTGCTTGATATCAAAATAGTTTACTTCTGAAATTTGTTGCAGCATGTCCATAATTATGACATATAAAGCATTCAACATTATTTAGAGGACATAATCAATTAATGTTTCTATTATTGGGAGCAAATAGTTTCTTTTGAAAATTCATCTTCCTTGGATGTTGATCCAGTTGACTTCTTATCTCTTTATCGAGAATTTCATATTTTTGTAGAAATTCCTTGTAGATTCAAACTATAGATTGTGATATGCTAAAACAATTGATTTGAATCTACTCTACTCATAGCAGAAAGAATAATTGATCGAAGAAATCATGAAACAAAAAAAGGAAGAATTCAATCACACATAACACAATAATTTTCTAGGGAAAGCCATAGATAAAAACCCCTGTTATATCTATATTGCATTAATCAGAAAATTTGAGAAGATTAAAATGCTTTACTCAAGCTCGAGAAAACTATGCACTATCACAATTTCTCTCTTTGCTTCACAAACAAGCTCCAGCCAATACTTAGCCAAAATTTTTGCCTTCCAAACTCCTATTTCCTTGCATTGGTCCCTTTGGAATTAGCCCGTATTTAATTGGGAAATTTCTCATCCATAACTGTGCAATCCATTAATAGGTCTTCCTCTTATTGCATACACCATCAGTTTAATTTGGATGATTATACAACTGATTGTACATTATCCCTGAACTTCAATCTCAACTGGGTCTTTCTCTGATCTGACATGCATGAGTTAATTATGAGTGAATCTTTAGTTTACTGGTTGAAGAGTGTTGGTTACACCCCACAACTGGATCTCCCACTAATTCCTCCATCAGTTGGAACTAGTTTAACTAGATTTAACTTAGTTAAATTGAATTAAATAATTACAACTCAAAAGAAATCAACTTGGGCCACTAAAATTTAGGAACCACTCTACATGGCTCTAGATAGACTCCCAACTCGAATTAACTAAGCCAACTAAGTCAAATTAACTTAGTTAACTATTACGAGTTGATATGAGAATTAGAATTACAATTTAATTCCTAATTTAATTTAAGGACAAAATTAAATTAAGATTTTTCTTGATGTTATTTTTAACATTTCTTGTTTCTATTTTCAACACTCCCTCTCAACAAGAAAAGAATTCAACTCTATCCTAATCAAGTACCTTTGGAATGTTCTACATGCAAATCTTGCCACGGTTGATTTTGTTGTTGCAACATCTACAACCAAAAAAATCATCCAAACAAAATAATTTGAATCAACTGAGTCTACAACTGTCTACTAGGAAAAATTGTGCTACTATTGACTCTACTACTAAGAGTTCTTGCTTTGTATTCCTCAGTATCAGAATGACATTGATCCTCCTGCTACTAAATATTGTGGGCCCTTGTAGCAAGGTAATGATCCATGAGACAAAAAACACCTCAATGGATCTTGCCCAATTTTTGAAACTCTTGGACTAAGGTTTATATCACCCCACCTCACACTTGGAGGTATGGCTACATGTGCTCCCTCTGCCCACTTGGCTTGAAATTTCCCCCTACTAGAGGTCTCTGATTAAGTGGATGTCTCCACTCGGTCTCCTCCCTACTTCTCCAATTGTGGCTGCTCCACAACTTGTTGAGGTTGCATGTTGAGAGGTAATTCATGCTCCCTCACAACCACCAAGTCTATAACCTTGCCTTTATCCTCAATTCTTTGAATGCATGATCTAAGTCTGATCTACTCATATTGTTGTTGCTACTACTCTACTATTGCTTCTGCACTGTTTTTGCAACTACGGGAATAATTAGTCTGATCTTCCCAGATCCTGAAGTACTAGCTTCCATAAGGTTGCTCCCTCTGAAACTAGACTCCCTCTGAGTCTCAATCTCCTTATGGGAAATATATTTTCTCCTCAATCGACCAATATCAATGATCACAATTCCTTTTGTGCCACTAAACATTAGCTCATTGATCTTCCCACTATCAACCTTCTTTCTCCATTAAGAAGTCTACCCATAGGGTCTTATGGATCTACCTTGAACTAGAGCTCCATCAATCTACAAAGACAACTTTGAATTCTTCTCTTCGAATGTGATTTCAGCTTTGATACCATGTAGATATTTCTACAAATATAGCTATGATACCATGTAGAATTTTATAAAAATCTAGCTCTGATACCATATAAAAATTTATACAAATCTAGCTCTGATACAATGTAGAGATTAATGTGTAGATTCAATATTGCTCATGAAATTTACTAAATCACAAGAATTGAAGCTACTCTACTGATCTGTGGAAGTTAATTCACCATATAGAACAAGAATCATAGACATGAAAAGGAAAAATCACACATGCACAAATATTTATCTAATGGAAAGACACAGCTAAAACCCCCTGCTATCTGTATATTGCATTAATCAGAAAATTTGAGAAGATTACAATGCTTTGCTCAAGCCCGAGCAAACTTTGCACTACCACAATCTACATATCTACTTCACCAACAAGCTCCATTGAATACTTAGCCAAATTTTTTGCTTTCCAATCTCCTATTTCCTTGTGTTTTTCCCTTGGGAATTAGCCTATATTTAATTGGGAAATTACTCATCCATAAATGTACAATCCATCAATAGGCCTTCCTTTGATTGCATGCACCATCGGTTTAATTTAGATGATTATACAACTGATAGTACATTATCCCTGATCTCCAATCTCAACTAGGTCTTTCTCTTATTTAACATGCATGATTTAATTATGAGTGAATCTTCAGCTTACTGGTTGAGCAGCGTTGGTTACACCCCACAACTAGATCTCCCACTAATTTCTCTGTCAGTTGGAACTAGTTTAGTTGAACTTAACTCAGTTAAACTGAATTAGATAATTACAACCCAAAAGAACTCTACCTGGTCTCCTAAAATTTAGGAACCACTTTACATGACTCTAGATAGACTCCCAACTAAAATTAACTGAATCAACTAAGTCTAATTGACTTAGTTAACTATTACAAGTTGCTATGAGAATTAGAATTAGAATTTAATTCAAGGACAAAATTAAATTAGGATTTTTCTTGATGCTATTTTTAACATTTCTTGTTGTTATTTTCGACAATTTTGTATTGTTATCCTTCCATATCCTTGCACAAGCATATGAACTAGATTCTCCTTTTACAGTTTCATGAAAACCAAGACTAGATTTAATGGAAGGAGACCTTTGACTACTAAGAATTTTACACAAAATCTTAGTACTATATTGACATCTCAAATTTTATCTTTTTCTTCTAATTTACCTTTTAGAATGTTTACCTCAACCTCCTATTTTTGGTACTTTCCTTCCTTTTCTAGATATTGCTTCCTCATTCCTTCTTCAACCTTTATTCCTTCTTCCACTTTCTCTTTTAATTTGATAATCTCTTCCTTCAACTCATTATCATGTTCTTCCGAAATACTTGAAGTAGCTCTTCATTTTTCTTGTTTGACTTTTCAATAGCTAATCTTAGAGAGACAATATTAGCATCAAGTCCTTCACAATATTGTTTAGATTCTATTGCACCATTTACTGATTCAACATGATCCTTGTTCTCATATGCCTACAACTTGTTCTTAATAATGTTAATCCTTTTCAAAGAAAAATCAAGTTTTCTTCTAAGATTAAGAACATACTCTAACTTGTCTTCTTCTAAAACAGTAACTCCATCTGTGATCCGGATTTAAACAGGAATGCAACAAATTACAGATATGACCATAAATACAGAGATGCAATAGAAATAATACTTCATTTCGTTGATGTAAAATACTGAAATATGCTTACAAACAGAAATGGAAATAAACTAGCTCGAGCAATGGTAGCTTATCTTTGAGAAGAGATGTGGCAGCTACATGCCTCTAAACTGTCTTACAATGAGGCTCGAAGGCCTATTTATTGTTGAGAAATAGTGGAAAACCCTAAACATCCAAATACCTAACCCTTGTGTTGTGACCATCAACAACCCCCCTTTCTTTTATTAATGTTAGCAATAACATTAATAAATGGGGACCCTTCCAAAAAATCAAATCTTAGCATTTAATGTTGCCTTTTGTTTTTAGAATAAAACAAGATATCAAAATAGGACTTGCTAAAACATGTAAATTTACCTTTTTATATTCCAAGCGCATGAAACATCACAAACTATGTGTTACCTTATAAAAAGCGCTATATGACCACTAGACCTAACAAAAACTTTATAAGCGAAAAGTCTCGAACATTAAGATAAGCTTTAAAAAACCCGCTTTTAAATTATATTATTGCATCGCAAAAGATTACAGTAGGCATCTCTTATGAAAGTAACTCCTCGAAAATGCGATCCATGAGAATGTGAGATCATAAAGTCTTACAAACTCATCACATCGCAAATACCAAATCTGTGACGCTACATTATGTAAAACACCCTAATATCGCAAAATGTTATAAGCCTCTCGCAAATCGCATATCGTGGCTGCCTGACGAAACAATGGTTTTTAACGATAAAAGGTTCTGTGATATTGCGAAGCAAATCGCAAAATTGCTTTTATCGCAGATCTAAGGGCTCAGAGTTCTATGATAGTACTTTCTGTCGGTTCGATGCAAAGTTATGAATATTAAATTTTAACTTAACGGTCTGCTAGTGGTCATTTGTTAAAAAATGGTTCGGATCAGGGTAAAGGACCATTTGATGCAAGGTGATATCTTTGATATGATTGAAGAATTAAATCTTTCCTGTCACCTTATTTTTGTCTTTCTATTTGATATTTCCTGTATTCATTATCATCCTTATCACATCCTTCCTCTCTACTTGCAATTTTCAGGAAGACTATGGAAAGCGTAATACACGACGATATGGGAAAGAAAGGCAAAGCACCTGCATCTAAGAAAACATAGATAACTCTGTTATTCACAGACACCACATGTACTAGGGATGTAGAGATATCTACCTGCAAAGCCATGTACAAATTGTTAGAAGAGGAAAACTCGAGAATTATGAAGGTTACAGTTACAGCAGATGGACGTGGCTCTTCTAAAGAATCCCTAACTAAGCTTGCATTCTTGTTCCTACACCATATTGCTACGAGGCCGAAGATACTCCCCAACACAGATATGCTGAAATGGATTGATCACACAGACATATCTGATAGAGAGTTCAAGACACCCGATCATCTAGTCATGGGGTCATTTGCCCCAAATAATCTGAGACGCATGTATCACTTGCCAAAACCCCAGGCTAGCTACAATAAGCAGTTTGTAGAAAAGTTTGCCAAGGAGGAAAAAGAATTGGCAAAATGTACAAAGCAATGGTTGAACAACAAGGAAATATTAAAGAAGGATAAAAACTATATGTATGCCACTGGCTCTCTTTCTTCTCCTTACTGTTTTGTCGCTGCATTGTTGTGTAGACTATTTAGGAGACCAGACATTAATAAGTTTTCATCATAGTGGTTACCTCTATTGGATGCGGCTACCAATGCCACCATAATGGATTGGGCCCAAATTTTATCAGATAATTTAGCCTCTGCTATTTTAGCATATTGAACTAAAAGAAGTTTTACTTCAAGGGTTTATCCTCCATTCTTTTTTAGTGCCTATGTCATGGACGCCATTTGTTTTTCCTCTGATTTTCCTATTATGGGATGGAAGTAGACAGTACAAAATCCTTTTCCCATTTAGGTTTATCACAAAGTATTGTGGGAATCCAATTTCATCCCACATTTCTACAAGATTTGTCATGGAGTTATGCTCCCTATTCATAAAATACTCTAAAATAGAGACGCCCCAAGATTTTCCCCAGAAGATGAAGTTGACATTCTACCTGTGGGAAGGTGGTTTGGAGAGGAGTTGTTCACATACATTAGGGTGTTTGGCAGCATTGCTTCACCCCATGTACTTCCTTTTTACGTCCCCCATAAACTAATGGCCAGGGAAATAGCCTATCAGACCTGTGGCGTTGGGGGAATGAACAAAGTGCTGAAAGATTCTAAAAAGGCCATTTGGCCTATATTCCCTGTAGTATACAGAGCTTTCGCATTATTTGACTTAGGTTCATGCTTTTAAAGAGGTTGATAATATGCTATGTTTACAACTACCAAAGTTTCTGGGGAGGCAATATGATCCCTTTGGTCTTGTAAGTAATTTTACTATAGCGGTTAAGATAAAAGTGTTTACCAATGAAGAAGATTCCTCTGATGATGTCTTTTTGTAGAAGCACACTTTTAGATAAGTTCTACATATGGCACAAATTTAGTTTAACCAAGAAGAACTTCAAAAGTTTGACAATTACAGAAAATAGAGGTTAACAAAGGTCCCTTTGGACCAATTGCTCATTGAACCAATAAGGGAGCCTACTCCCAGTGTTAACATAAGTGGTAGTTCAAAAGAAGAGAAGTATAAATCAAATTCCAAAAGAGAATCAGCTGAAAATTCCGATGATCAGTCCAAGAGTGAACACAAAAGAAGTGAAGGGTCAATTAGAGACACAGTTCAATCTATAGAAAATCCTAACCAACAGGTTTTGTCCCTGAAACAAGTTGAAGTTCCCACTCCCCTTACAAAGCCAACAGAGCCACTTGTAGTGGATCTAGAAGGGGAATAGGAGAATTTTAATAAGTTAATCAACACTGAGGAACAGAGCGTAGAGCCACTAACAAACCTAAGAGAGACAGCCACAGAAATGGTGGTAGAAGGGGCTATCAATACTCAGGAAACAGAGCATATTCTTGTTGCTCCGTCGTCTGAAATTGTACTAGAGATAGAGGAGATTCCTCCTCTAGACATATTTTATAGCCCACAACATAAGGTTTTTGTCAGGAGGAAAAGAAAGAGAAGGAAAATAGATGTCATGCTTGCTCCAGAGGATGAACCTCTGGATGTTTTGTGGAAGGACCCAACTACAAACCCATCGAAAAATATAACTAGGCTCTCTCAGATCGTAGGAGAGTATGCTTCGGCAACAATTGATAAAGAAACAAAAGTTCAAGTGCTACTAAAAGAAAAGGAGGATAGGATTTTGTTTTTAGAGCAGAAACTATAGCAAGTTAGCATCAGTCAAGAAACAGAAACATAGCTAATAAAACTCTAGCAAGACTTCCAGCAGATGCAATTGAATCATCAAAGTAGTTTGGCCAATAAAAAAGAACAGTTACAAGCTATGATAAAACTGCATAAGGAGGATCCCAAAATTGGGGAATTTATCACAGAAGCACTCACTCTTAATGCCCATCTCTTGCAACAGGAAGAAATACTATGCCAAAAGATCTCGCAATGGAATTCCCATTGTGAAACGAGCGATAATATTACAAATCAACAGGAAGAAATACTCTGCCAAAAGATCTCTCAATGGAATTCCCATTGTTAAACGAGCGATAATATTACAAATCAAGTCGTAGATTTATGACTTGATTATGATTCAATTTTTAAGGTGGTCTCAAACTTCTTGAACTGGAAAAGATCAGAAAAAGGTAAAAGAGCTTAATTTCCCAGAATCGACGAATCGTACAAAGAAATTTTATTTGAGAAATGGGATTCACAGCTTAAAGAAGCAGAACGGGAGATGGAAGAGGCAGCGACAGTAGCAAAAAGTGTCATTGAGTGCATAGATGAAAATATGCACAAGGCCAATTTGATAACAAAGACTACTCTAGGATTCCTCCTAAAGGCACAATAGCTTCAAACAAAGTGGAAAGAAACAACAGAGGAAAAGGCAGAGGCAATTAAAAAGGTAAATAAGTTAAACTGGGACACATAGTGGCAATACCTGGTAAAGCCACATAGCCAATGGATGACCCTAAAATGCCTCATAACCTCTGCCGAGAAGATAGTGCCAGCGCTATTTAATGCCGTATTTGCTGGAAAATTAAGAGCTAAAATCGACCAACCGGCACTCTTGAAACGAATGCTGGACATTTGCAATTTAAAGGATCAGATACAGGATTTATCATAGATACAGTTTTGTTTTGTTTTAGTTCCTTTTTGCTTAAAATGAGGCAGGTGGTTTAAACCTTTTCATCTATTTTTGTAATATTTATTTTTAGATTTCATTAGAGTAGTATTTAAACCTCTCTCATGCATTTAGAGAGGGGTCTAGAGTTTTATCAAAAACAATTCTTCAGAATGTGCAATTTGCCCCCCCACTGAGGGGGTTTTGAAAAAATGAATGGAACGATATTTATTTTTATATGAGTTTGATGTCTGCTACTGAAATGCACTTTTTACTCTTAGTGGATGTTGAGTGATTTGAAGATAAATCTATATTTCTGCAGCTCATGAGTAGAACTTATTACCAATGGTATTTTTTATCTCCTGATACTTTTTACTTATGTGCCAAGTGATAAATATATTTTCAGTTATTGATATATGAAAGTTTGAATCTTTAGTTGTCATTATTTCACTTCTATATGGTGATAACTTATCTTTTTATGTTGAGTATATGAATAACTCTTATGCGATATGTTTCTCATAATTGTTTCAGCTAAATTTTTATACGAAACAATCATTTTTAATGGATTCTTTTCTCATGTCTATTGAATGATTTATATTACTAATTGTTGTTAGAAATTATTTTAGATTGCATAAGTGAAACATTACTCCTGGAATAGTTTAAAGTTAGGTGTTTTCTTCCATTAGAATAGATTGCATATGATAGTTAAAGGATAGATTAGATTTAGAACAAGCATTCACTCCATAAAACCCCAAAAAAGAAAAACATCATCCCGTTAGCACACACGTCATAAATAGATTGGAAAACTAGTCCTGTCATCCCCAGTCGGAGCCACTATTCCAAACAGAAAAGGAGCTGCTTTAAGGTCTAGACCGGGTGGTTATCCCCCTTGCTGTAGACCTAATTTTTCGAGCCTTCAACATATTTGGTGCTAGAAGGAGGGCCTGGTTGTGAATGGCAATTAAATCTACATCTTCACGCCATTCTAAGAGTAAACTCCCTCACCAACACCCTCAGCTTCTCATTCGCATTCCAAATCTTCCATCGCTAAACCAGAAGTTGAAAAGAAAAATACAGAGGACATTACTGAAATCCCAAGCAAGCCAGATCATTCTTCTTCAGATCCTCCTGACTTACAAGCTTTAATTCATAGGTTACAAGGAATTTCTTTATCTCAAGAAGAATCTAAGTTTTCCCAAGGTAGTGTCACTTCTCATTTGACCCCAACTCAACAACTAACTAGAGTGCAAAGCAAAAAAATAAGAATCCCACCAGTTGAGTTTCCTTTACCAAGTCGTAAGAAAGCTAGGAAAACACCAATAGAATCTCAGAGTGGGGTTCTATCATCATCTTCATCCACCATCCCATCCATATCATCACAAGTTCATTCATCCATCCCTCAACTCCAGATCGTAGTTCACACAGGTACCGGAGCAACATCCTCCTCTACCCAACCACCTTCAACTACTGCAACTCCTCCTCCTACTCATACTCCAATAATGGCAGGAAATCCACCACCAAGGCCATGGGCTAATCCAGGAGCTGTGAACATGCCTGCACCCTTATCACAGTTACCAACTCATCCTGAGAAATGGCTCCCCAAGTTCAATCCTGACGATGGTCTAATAGCCAAAGAGCACATAAATAATTTCATGATGTCCATAAAATTAAATGGAGTAATGGAAGAGGACGCAATTGTACGATTATTCCCTTATATTTTAAAAGGAGCAGCAGGGTCATGGTATTTTTCATTACCATCGTGCTCCATTAATAACTGGGATACATTTCAAGATCAGCTTTTAACAAAATTTGGAGGTGATCGATCTACAACAACTTTAATCGATGACCTCTCCAATTTGAAAGCTGAACCAAGAGAACCAATTAAGGATTTCAATTCTCACTTCAATAAATTATTAGACAAAATACGAGCAACATCGAAGCCCATTAATGAAGTCCAAAATGAATGGTATATTTCCGCTTTGCCTTCAAATTCAGCCATCTTTGTAGATAGCGCTGCCAAGCCAACGTTAGCTGAAAACATGAAAGAGGAGATAGTTGTAGAGAAATGTATCCTAGTCATAGAAAAGAAAAATTTTGTAGATGAAAGAAAGTCTTAAAAAGTGTCTTTTAGAGATGACCCTAAGAAAAAAAATCAAAAGACCCATTCGACCTGGAAGGGTTATAGAAAGTCTTGAAAACCATGTCCAACGAAATGGTAGATATAAAGAAACAAGTAGCAGAAACCTTTTCCAAGAAACCTTATAAACCCTTTAAAATAAATCCTTCAACTGATCCAAAACCTCCAAAAGCTATAATAAATGTAAAATCAGAAGGGGAAGAGGAAGAAGTTTCAAATGAGTAACATACCGATGATGATGAAGTTGTAGAACTACAAGGAATGTGGGACTTCATTCTTTCGGATGAAGAATATCAAGATGCATTACTAGTTACCACTAGAAGTAGAAATCAACTTGATCCCCCACAATCTAGTGCTAAGAAAAAAAATCCAATTCTGACTCCTAAGGATAAAATCATAGGTAAGAAGTCCTCACCAAAGGCTACTCATACAAATCCAATCCAATCTGATTCAACAACTCCATATAAAATGATTATCATCTCCGATGGAATGGAGTATAACATTGTTGAATACATGAAGAAGATTAGGGCTAATATTACTTTTCATGAGCTCAGTAAATTAAAGCATCAACAAAAATTGCTCTTAAAAGAGATTAATGCAGTACCAATTGCGCCTCTACCTTCCACTGTAATTTCACAAGCTACTCATGAAATGGGAAGACTTTCGACTAGTATGTCAAATAAATTCGATCCAACTGACATTGATTTGATTGGAGGAATGTCGAAATCCCATACTCCACCATTTCTTCTTACCTTTGAAGTTTTCAATAAAAAATTGCATAACTCTCTGATATTTTTTCTAAGACAGTTTGCGCAAAGCTAAATGTCCAACCTCAGAAATCTGCAGTGCGCATAGTACAGTTGGATCAGTCTCAAGTCGAGGTTATTGGTGAACTTAATCAAGTGACCATAAGGCTTTCATCAAATCCAAAGGTGTGCCAAGTTATTGATATACTTATCATAGATATTCTTGAATTTTATGGACTAATCCTTAGCATGGATTGATCAGAGAAGCTTCATGGTTACTTTGCGACCCACTAGTCTCATATGTGGCTCCCTTATAACGGTAAACCAAATCAGAAAAAGGTTGAGCGAGAAAGACACCAAAAGTATATAGTAACGGAGTTGGAAGGAGAAAATGAACCTATAGCGTACAACAGCAATATAATTGGAAATTATTCCGTTGATTCATTCTTAGGGAATTTCAATGCTCATACTTCACCTTCTTTAGAAAATTTTGTTTTATCTCAGATAGAAAATTTCTCTCAAACCGACACTTCTAGATGCATTAATTTTGTAGATAGACCTATAAATAAAAATTTGTTTTGGAGATTATTTTTTTATGGTTCTAATTCTAAAGATGGAGAAGGAGCAGGTTGTATATTAGTCAGTCCGAAAGGAGAGAAAACCATGCTAACATGTAGACTCGAGTTCGACTGCACAAACAATACTGCAGAATATGAAGCATTAGTTCAAGGGTTATACAAGACAATTGGGCTTGATATCAAATATCGGCAAGTCTTTGGAGACTCTAAGATTGTTACTAAGCAAGTAAGAAATATTATACATTGTCTATCAGGACACCTGAAGCATTATCAATCGTTAGTACAAGACCTGACTTCACACTCCATAGCATTTAATATATCATCTATTCCCAGAATCCAAAATGCTAGTGCTGATCTCCTTGCTAATGTGGCTTCCAAGCTCATTCCATCATAGGACTATAGTCTAGACAGATTCTCGATTGAATTAATCTTTAGACCCTCCATTCATGATAATATTACCAACTGGAAAGTTTTCAACAATGACCCTAATATTGTAAATTTTCTAACCTTAGAAGGCCTTACAATAATCAGATAATTGATGAAGACCAACATGACAAGCAGATGGAACAAGGAAGCAGCAATAACGCTATACCTAAATCCGTAGTCAAGTTGGAGGACCTATATGACTTGAAGGACAGGTTCAAAAGGTCCACCAATTCAAAACTTCAAAGTTCAACTCTAAGATATGAATTAGTGAATCTGGGGACTGACATAAAACCACAGAATGTCAACCTAGGTCTTGGTATAAAACCCGAGGAAAAGGCAACTTTCATTCGACTGTTAAAACAATACAAAAATGTCTTTACCTGGAATTACGATGATCTCAAAACTTACAACACTTCAATTATACAACATACAATTCTGATGATCGTTGATGAAAAGCCAGTCCAGCAGAAATTAAGGAAAATACATCCTAATTTGGAAATCCAGATTAAGTCTGAGTTGAAAAAATTACTGAAAGCCAAGATTATTTTTTCTGTGAGGCATTCCAGACGGATTTCCAACCTGGTACCAGTCAGAAAGAAAAACGGAGATATCTAGATTTGTATTGACTTTCGAAATCTACATAAAGCCTTCCAAAAGGATAATTTTCCACTACCCCCTATGGAACAGATACTACAATCGGTTGCAGGGTCTGAACTGATGTCCTTTTTAGATGGCTTTTCAAGGTATAACCAAATCCTAGTCTACCAAGATGATCAATTGAAGATCACATTTAGAACAAAATGGGGCACTTGTGCATATCAAAAGATATCGTTTGGATTGATTAATGTTGGTGCCACGTTTCAAAGGGCCATGGACATTGCATTTTAAGGATTAGTGAATAATTCAGTGGTGATTTACTTAGACGACATAACAGTGTATTCTAAAAAACACAGTAGTCACCTCAGAGACGTAAAACAGATCTTCCAACGATGTCAAAAATATGGGATCTAACTTAATCCAAAAAAGTCATTTTTTGCATTAAGTGAAGGGAAGCTTCTCGGATTTATAGTGTCTAAAGCTAGAATCCATATTGATCGAGACAAAATTAAGGAAATTTCTGAGATATCCCTACCCCATAACAAAAAAGCGATGCATTATTTCCTTGGTCAGATTAATTTCGTTAAAATATTTGTTCCCGACTTTTCAAGAATCGTATCACCTCTCCAATCCATGATTAAAAAAAAAAAAAAAAACTCTCTTTTCAAATGGGATCATGCAGAACATGAAGCGTTTGGTTTGATAAAACAAGCGATTATAAATGCCCCATATTCAGCGACTCCAAACTTTTCCAATCCTTTCACTTTGTACACATTTGCCTCTGAGAAATTGTATGCTGCAATACTCACACAGGCCAACCAAGATAAAGTTGAAGCCCCAATTGCCTTCTTCAGTTCGAACTTGCAAGGAGCTAAATTAAATTACTCCAATGTTGAGAAACAGGCTTATGCTATATTCAAAGCAATTAAACGCTTTAGACCCTTCCTTCTCAAGACTCATACGAAAATAATAGTATCATTTCCAGTGGCAAGAAATATTTTGGTACAGAAAGATGTAGGTGAAAAAAGGGCAAATTGGGTCACAGCCCTGCAAGAATATGATGCTGAAATCAAACCAGCAAATATTGTAAAATGTCAAGGTTTTTGCAGGATGTTGGCTGGAGCATCGCACATATCAAAAACACAGTCTCCAGACAGTGAAGTACAAATGCATGAGGTAAGCCTAAACGACACTGAATCAAGATATGCAAATATCATATTTTACTTAAAGAATGGATATGCTCCTTCATATTTGAATCAAACAAAGAAATTAGCCCTGAGGCTAAAAGATAAACGATATCAAACTGTAAATGATGTACTCTTTAGGATGAATTATGATTCTATTCTCCTTAGATGCCTTGAGAAATCTGAAGCAAAAAAAGTATTGCATGAACTTCATGAGGAACCAGCGGGAGGACATTATGCAGGTGATGTGACAGCACACAAAATCTTGCGCGCAGGCTACTACTGGCCAACCTTATTTAAGGATGCAGAGAGCTATGTAAGAAGATGTCAAGTTTGTCAAACTGCTGCTGGAAAACAGAGGAAACCATCATTTCCATTACAACTGGTCAACATCGATCAACCATTTGAACAATGGGGATTAGATATAATAGGTGAGATCATTCCTCACTCTTCTAAACAGCATAAACACATCCCTACTACTACCGATTACTTTACTAAATGGATAGAATTAGTCCCACTCAAGTCAGCCAATTCTGAGAGTATCATCGAATTCATAGATCAATTCATAATTACAAGATGTTGCTTACCTTCTAGTTTAATGTTCGACAATGCATCATATTTCTCAGGTAATGCTATGACTGAATTTGTGCTCAAAAGATGTTTTAAGCTTAAGTATTCTACCAATTATTATCCGCAAGGAAATGGGTTGGTTGAATCAACAAACAAAAACCTTATTAGAATCATTAAATGGACTATTGATCAAAATCATAGAAACTAGCATAAGTCTTTAATGTACGCTCTTTGGGCAGATCGAATAACTCAGAAAAATTCTATTGGCACTTCTCCTTTTAATTTAGTTTATGGGAAATAAGTGGTCCTCCCAACAAATCTAGCTATTCCTTCTTTAGCCTTAGTTCAATTCATTGAAGAAAATCCTTCCTCATCATTGCAATTAAGACAATTGCAGATCCTTAAGCTTGAAGAGGAACAAGAAAAGGCCAGAATTACCCATGCACATCATCAACAATTAGTAAAAGCTTCTTTTGATTCAAACATAGTATCTAGAAAATATTTTCAGCTTGGGGACTTAGTATTAAAATGGGATAAAGTCCATGAAGAGAAAGGAAAGCATACTAAATTCCAACGAATGTGGCTTGGACCATTCCAGATTGTTGAAATCATAGGTCCATCAACTTTCATGCTACAAGAATTAGCAGGGAAAAGATAGTCTTTACTTGTTAATGGGTAGATCCTTAAAAAAATATTTCCCATAGAAGATGATCTCTTCTATTTTTCGTAAATTATGTAGGTTTTAACCCCGTATAGTAATTACCTGCATACAAATTCTAAAAACACAGAAAATAAACAATGCGAGATCATAACACATAAAACACATATACACAGAGATTTTCCCCTGGATCCCAAAACCGGGACTACCAGCTTGATTTTTCATTATGTTCCTTTCAATGTTACAATACATATTGATACATGCCGAAGCATCCAATACCATGGACCAAAAACCATCACGTCCAATACCATGGATCAAAAACCATCGCATCCAATACCATGGACCGAAAACCATTGCGTCCAAAAAAAACATGTGCGAAAATCATGCACAAAACCATAGGTGGGTCCGCCCAACCTAACATAGGGTCCAAAACCAAAATTTTCCGGGGTGTTGCCCTAGACCCCATAAAGTGGGGTTATGGGTTTCCTTCAAACCCCCTGTTAACTACGTGGAAAGAATATAACACAACCCAACATTCTCCCACTTCTTGTTTTCTTTCCACAAGGGGCCACAAGAGAGCTTAGTCATTTTTCCAACCCTAAAATGCCCATTGTCTTTCTACACCAAGAGAACTTCTCAGAGCTCATAGATTTTGTCAATGCATCTGCAATATTCTTCAAAGTGTCCACCTTTACCAGCAACACCTTTTTGTCTTCTATCATATCCCTCACAAAGTGATACTGAACATCAATGTGCTTTGTCTTTGAATGATATGCGGGGTTCTTTCCAAGAAAATTGCACTTTGGCTGTCACAGTCTATCCTTGTAGCTCCCTGTACTAACCCCATACTTGAACACAATCTTTGCAACCAAACTGCTTCCTTGCTTGCATGAGTGGCTGCCATCTATTCTGCCTCTGCAGTTGATACTGCCACTACACATTGTTTCTTACTCATCCAACTTACTGCACCTCCAAATATGTTAAACACATACTCACTTGTAGATCTTCTCTTATCCAAATCTCCAGCCCAGTTTGCATCAACAAAGCCACGAATATCCAAAACTCTATCCAATCCTGGTCTTCCTCGGTAGCACAAACCATAATCACTAGTGCCATGTGTTAGCGCTTGAAATTTCACCTCAGGCTGAGAAAGGTAAACCTCAAGGCTACATCAAACCATTTAGCCTCGTAGCTAGCCCTACGGGGCAGGAGAAGGCTCTCTCCGATCAATCTCGGCAGATCTTCAATGGGATGAGATGACCAACAAGGTAACACTGATATTAGGCTAGTAAACTGATTTAAAAGGTTGATTTGGGGTTTTTTGGGTTTTTGGTGGCAATTTGAGGAATTGCAATTTTGGGTGCGGGGATTTGACACAGTTTCTGCAGGGGGTTCCTTGGGGCGAGGTAGGAGACCGTATTGATGCCTTTGATTGAGATGGATGATCAGGAATGAAAGATGAGGAGATAAAGAGAGCAAACAATGACTTTGAATTCCCTTTAGACAGTAGAAAACATTGAAATTAAAAAAATTTAAAAGCAGAGCATGGCTAGCATGAATTCATACTTTAACACTTCATTTGTTTAATGTGCAGCAGTAAAGAAAGGAAATGAATCACATAACAAAGCTTACAAGAACATTGAGAAAACACACCATCAACACATGAGTCCACAAGAATCCCAAAGATGACTGCAAAACCCTGGTCTTCCTTAGCCAAAAATTGCAGAGATACAGTGAAAATATACAATGATAGCTTCTCCCTCAAGAGTCCAACCATGAAAATGAGCAAGAAAGTATATAATATAGATGATCTAACCTCTTTCCCTGCCTCCATGGGTCGAGCTCACTATCCTAGGAGCTGTTTCAACCACCTCTAAACTAAGCACTACAAAATAGGCAGTCAAAACAACTTGCCTCTATAAACTTGGAAACTAGTTCATACATTCAATTTTTACCCTTTACATGAATAAATCTTCTAGAAGAGTTACAAAAAGGTAAAAGTGTCTAAAAAGTGTCACAATTACATCAAAAAGGACCATCATTAACCTCAAAAAGTCAAACCAAGTCAAACTGTGCTTTTCCGAGCTGTTACAGTGAAATCTGGCAAAGTTTGCCTGACGGGTCGCGCACACCTGCCTGACGGGTCTCGCACCTTTGGAGCTCTGTTTGAGGCACTTGCAGGTGTCAGAATTGGGTGTAGGATAGCTCGTTGGAAAGGTCTGTGAGTCTACTTTCCAACCCAACTAGAATTTTTGGATTTGGAGGTCATTTGCCTTGTCAAAACTTAATTCTCCCAAGACTGGTTTCTGCAACTCAAAAAAGGGGCAGAAAGTCAAATTTTGCATGTATTTTGACCTTTTGGAGGCCCAAAACTCCATAAAAACTCAAGTCCATCCATAGGCATATGTAACTTTGCATGAAAAATCTAGAAATGTTGAGTTTTTGCAAAAAGGAGCTGCCATGACAAAGGGTCTCACCGGGGGTGAGACCCGTTGAGGAGCCAAAACCTGTAAATTTCCAAAAATTGCCAAAATTACCCAAAACTTTCAGAATTTTTTTGGGATTTGAGCTGTGGCTAGGCTAATGAGTGCCATGATCCTTGAGTGAAGCCTCAGCCAAGATACGGAGGGGATTTGGCTTCTTTCTCTGTTTTTGGGCCTCGGTCAACCTCCTTTGAAAAACTTTCATTTTGGCTTTGCATACATGCATCCTTGCCCAATAATGATTTTTCATATTCCTCAGCAGCTTTTTCTCTTGGTTGGCCTTAGCCAACAGCCTCTCTAAGTATGCATTCACTTGGATGAGCATTGACTCTCGGTCTGCAGGCAATGGATCACCGAGTCTTCTTCGGTTCAAGACTCGGTCACTACGAATCCTCCATAGCTCATCAAGTGCTTTCTCCTCCTCCAGTTGTTTGTTCCGCTGCTCCAGGTAAGTGATAGTCCATTGGGCACCCTCAAGTCTCCTCTGCAAAGCATCATTTTCAGCTCTCAGATGCTGAATGATCTCCTTTGCTTCTCGGCTAGGAGAACTGGCCTCAAGATCAATGACCTCGGTGTCTGGGACTCCTGATGGACCCTCATGAATCATAGGCTATTTGCCCCTCTGTGCTACCTGTGCTGATGAAGAGAGCGAGGCCCCTTCCACCTGATGTGGAGATAACACTCGCTGAGCTGATGATGAAGGCAAGACCCCTTCCACCTGCTGTGGAGATAGTACTCGCCTGGCTGCTGCAAATAAGGCCCTTGGGCCTTTCTGATAGGTGACCAGAGGTGTGGAGCTGACATGTCGGGTGACCGGAATATCAGGCTGCTGAGATGGTCCTCCCTCCTCATGAATGACCTCATGATGTGGCTGGGGTGGCACTGTGAAAAACTCACGAGAGATAAACTCCTCCCATGAGATGCCCTGCTGTGTCAACTGATGCAAGACTATGAGCTGAATCAAACCATAATGACATAAGCTCCTGTACTGCTGGGCCGGGGTCTTCCTCTGCAACATGGGCACCATCTTCTGAATGTTCTGAAAGAAGAAAACCGGGATGTTCATCATCCTCACTCGGGTGAAGTGCATCAAGAGGCGAATGTGATATGAGTACACCTGTGAAAATCTGCCCTCACAGGTAAAATAGTGCATAATAAGCCTCATGATGGGAGCATACTCGCTCCGGAGAAATCTGAATGGAAAAACACCCGCTAAATGTCTCAAGAATGGTGGCCGGACATAAGGCTCAAAGTGAACAGTATCTAGCAACTTGCGCTTAGGCCACACCTCACCAACATTCGGTATCCCTGTAGCATGTGAGATCACCTCGGGTGTCAATGTAAAATCTACCCCTGCTAGATTGACATGTCCATCATGCAAATGTAAAACAAAGAGGCGGGCCAACTCTCTGTGATGTTGAATCCGGGAGATCCTCTCACAAAACTGATAACAAGACATGTACTGAAAACAAGTGACTGCCATAGGACAAGCCTGTAATTCTGCCAAAGAGGTGGGCTCCTCTCGCTTATGATGTCCACCCTTACCACCCCTACGAGGCCTCCTCTGTACCTCAACCTTTGTAGATGATGAATGGTCATCACTTTGCTCATAAGTTTCAGTTTCTGACATGGTTTAGGAGCAAAGTGGACAAACTGAACTGCTGTCTATGCCTGCAAAAAGTGCTGAACTCTATGCTGTTTCAAGGGGAAAAAGACATGAGGGAAATGTTAGGGGAGGGATCTTTTAACAAGGAATGGGAATATATAAATATAACAGGGAATTTTTAAGGGAAATGTTGCAAATCATTATGCATATAGGAATACATATTTATAATTGGGAAATCATTTGCAAAGATCATTGCATATGGGAAAAAACATATATGAAAGCATGTATTAATAGGGGAAATAGGGAAACCATGCACAAAACATGCTGACATATTTACCAACATTTTTTGTTATTTACACATGCATATGGTGGAGGAGAACTAGGGTTTTGAATTTTGTTTTTTGATGCTTTGGGAGAGGGGTAGGGTTTTCATTTTAGTGATTAGGGATGGGGAAAGATTTGCATTTCATTTGTAAAATAATATGGGAAAAGAGATGAACATATAAGTGTGAGTGAAAGGGAAAGGAGGGAAACAAACCAAAGGGAAAAATAGCTTGAAACAACACAAACCTTAGCACAGTTTGCTCATTAACATTGCAGCCATATAAAGGAGTTTCACTTGCAAAATTTTGATCATTTTAACATGTTCATGACATCCACCATTCATAACCAGCAACCATTCCATGTTTAGAGCACCTACCTCGAACAATTTGATAGCTTGGAGGGCGTTTGAGGGAATTTGTTTGGAGTTTGCAGCAAAACAGTCCAACGGGTCGCGCACCACGCCCAACGGGTCGCGCCCGTTGTTTTTCTGAACTGTGGGAGACCCTCTGACGGGTCGCGCGCACCCAACAGGTCGCGCACCTGGCTCGACGGGTCGCACCCCTCTCTGCTGCCCGAAATCGCTCTGTCTTTGCTCCTTTCATTCAATCACTCTCTCAAACCTCTCTTGCAAGCATTAGGATGCACAATGAGAGTGAAAGGAGGGAATTTGGGCTTTTATAAGTTTCATTTAAAAAAAAAAAAAATCATAAACCCACTTTCTAAAGTTTATCTTTGACACTTTTATAACACTGACTTTTGGTTTCCTTTATCCTGAATTTGACATCATTGAGTGCTTTGACTTGATTCTTTTTGCAGGTAGATCATCTGAGGGACCTGGGCAAGGGGACCAGGGTTGCACTTTGTCCGCTGAAGACTTTTGAAATTTCATCACTTATTTACAAAAACTCGGAAAATGACCTTGGCTTTAAAAACAGAGTTTTTAAGTCCAAGGTGAAAATTCACTGTACAAGATAAAAATATCGAAGAAACACGTTTGCAAACCTCCCTCTGGCTTGCTGAGTACTCATGGATTTTCAAAGACATGACCTTGCAGAGATAAATGACCAGCTCCTCCATCAGGGTTATGGCATGCCTAACGGGATGCAAAATTTGACACTGATGAGACACCTATGAATGCAAATGCAAAGAGCTTTGATCGCTGATGGAGGGCTTTCAAGACCGACACTAACATTGGCTCCAATGGGGATGGTAGCTCCTTGGAGGTACCAAGAACCTTAGACCTCTGGGAGAGCAGACCAGTGCTTTATTCATTGGGCAATGGAGTCAACTTATTAACATGTGACCAAATTTAAAACAACTTTATTTGACTTGGACAATTGACTGAAATTCTAGACTAACTTTGACACTAACTCACTTACTTTATGCAGAAAATGAACTGACATGAAACAACTTGTAAAACTCACACCAACTAATCACCATTTTCAGAATTATAGCCTTCACCGCGGGCCCCAAACTGAAGATGAGAGATCAGTTTCACACTTGCTGCAGAATGAAAATAAAATGGTAATTACAATGAGAGTGATTAGAGCAGAAAATGCTCAAGCATGATACCTTTTGAGCAGCCGGCCATTCACCGACCCACCGAGACATTCATCACCGTTCATTTCTTTGAGAAGAAAAGCATTTGGACCACGGTATGCTGCAATTTTGTAAGGACCCTTCCATAAGTTGTCGAATTTTCCATGCTTCCCTTTATCTTCATTGCGGGCATCCCACCGCAACACAACATCATCAATCTAAAACTCATCTGCTTTGGCCTTTTTGTCATAGATTTTCTTTATGCGCTCATGCAACTTAAGGGAATTCTGGTGAACCTCTTCTCGTGTCTGCTGTAAATGAATCATTTGACTGATCCGTCGTTGCATAGGATCCTCCTCACCACTAGCTTCTTGAAACAACTTGGCTACTGGAACACTAAGTGAAGTAGGAAACACTGCATCTATTCCATAAACAAGTTCAAAAGGTGACATGCCAATTGACTTCTTTTGACTTACCCGATCAGCCCATAATGCATTTATTAACTTCTTGTGTCAGCTCTTCTTATTTATTTCCAGCAATTTCTTTATGATGTTTACTAGAGATTTGTTCGAAGATTCAGCCAGCCCATTACCTTGCGGATGGTAGGCGATTGAATGCCCCAAGCTGATGTTATATTTATAGCAAAAATCAACCAACTTCTTCGATTTGAATGCTGCTGCGTTATCTGTAATCAACTTATGTGGACAGCCGAAATGTGACAAGATATTATTTTCAAGAAAGGAGATAATTACCGAATCCGTGGCTTGCCGGGTAGGAATGGCTTCTATCCACTTTGTGAAGTAATCTGTGGCGGTCAAGATCCATCGATGCTGCCCGGAAGATGCTGGGTGGATTTCGCCAATAAAATCCAAGCCCCACTGCTGAAATGGTGCGCTGATTTCAACCTGCTTGAGGGGCAATGGCTGTAATTTCTGCTTTCCTTGAAAAATTTGACATTCATGACAGCTCTTTACCGCTTTATACACATCAGAAAATAAAGAAGGCCAATAGAAACCAGCTCTCAAGATCTTATTAGCCGTGGTCTTCCAAAATAAGTGACCCCCACAGTCACCTTTATGGAAATCATCTACTGTTGTCTTAGCTTCCTCTTCGACCAAACAGTTCAGCAAGATGCCACCGGGATCTTTCCAATAAAGTGCAGATTTGATGATGCAAAATTTGGCAGCCTTTAGCTTCAATGTTCTAGCTTTGTTTCTAGGCATTCCCGGAGGTGAAGATAAATTTTGAAGCACATAAACTATATCAGCATACCAAGGAGAAGACACAAAGATATCGGACACCTGTAGAACTGAATTTTCTTCATCTTCATCGGACAAGGCAGCAATCAAATTGATATCAAGGACGTGAAGGTTTGGTTCAGCCATCAACTTAGCAAGACCTTGACCTTTAACCAACTTGGTAGGCTTAATTTCTACATCATATTCTAATAGTGCAGCGATCCACTTACCCCTTCTTCCTTCTGGTTCCATTTGCACTAAAACATCCTTAACAGCTGCATTAGGAACATATGCTAAAATATGAGAATTCAATATGTAAACCCGGAAATCTTTCAAAGCTTTGATCAGCGCCAATGCTTGCTTCTCAATGATATTATAATTCAGCGCTCCGTCTCTTATGATGCGGCTGAAAAAAGCTATGGGCCTCTCAACTCCATCTCTCTTTTGCATTAACACGGCTGCCAATGTATGCTCAGAGGCAAATGAAAACAAAATGAAATCTTGTGTATAATCTGGGCTGATCAAAGTTGGGGTTGAAGATAAGATTACCTTTATCAAATTAAAAGATTTCACCGCCTCTTCGGTCCATTTGAGCTCGCTGTCCTTCTTGAGCATATTTGTTATCTCTCTAAGATGTTCAGCAAGATTGGGGATGAAACGACGCAGAAAATTCAATTTACCATTGAAGGACTGAATTTCTTTCTTGCTACGGGGCTGCTCCACTTGCTGAATTGCTTCCACTCGTGCAGGATCTATACGAATGCCGTCTTTAGAAATGATATGGCCCAGCAGCTTGCCTTCGCTCATAGCAAAAAGACTCTTTTTCAGATTCAATGAGATGCCATATTTTCTGCACTTTTGAAACACCTTAGTCAAATGAAACAAATGCTCTTCATCTGATTTAGAAAACACGGTCAGAACATCAAGATAAACAACTAAAAAGACATCTTTCTCATTTGCAAAGGCCATGTCCATTGCCTGCTGGAATGTGGCACCCGCGTTCTTCAATCCAAATGGCATCTTGGCATAATGAAATGTACCCCATGGAGTAGTAAATGTTGTCTTGTCACGGTCATCTTCGTGCACCAAAATCTGATTATACCCGGAGTAACCATCAAGCAATGACATCCTTGATGCCCCCACAACCCACTGCAATATGTGGTCCATCTTGGGCAGCAGATAATTGTCCTTTAATGACACCTTGTTCAGATTTCTGAAGTCTATACACAAGCGAATCTCACCGGTTTTCTTCCTCACGGGCACCAAGTTTGAGATCCAATCAGAAAACCGGATTGGCACTATGATTCCAGACTTATACAACCTGTTGACTTCCTTCTCAATCAATGGCAGCAATTTAGGATTAATTCTTCTCAACTTTTGCCGGAAAGGCTTTTGATTTAGCTTTATGGGAATGGTATGCTGAATAATGCTTGTGTCATAAGTTTTCAAATCTGAATAGTCCCATGCAAAAACATTAGAATACAGAGACAATAATCTGATATACTCTTGCTTTACTTTAGGCGGCAATGCTTTTGAAAGCTTCACCAACTTTGGATTTGCAGCTGTCCCAAGATTTACATCTTCAACTCCTTCATCCGTAGGCCTCAAAGTTGGCTTGCGAGCCACATCATCTTGATCGAACAATTCTTCCAAAGGAATCAATCCTTTAGGAATGTAATTGTCCTTGAGCTGCAACACATCCATCTGATTTACTCCTTCAGCTTCCGTGTCTATCGAAATTTCTTCAAATTTACCCTCAACTTGCAGAAAATCTTTGATTTCTTCGTCATCTTGGAAAACTTGCCAACACCTTTGATTATCTGGAACTGTAGGACGATGCTTCACATATATTTCAAACTTATTGCTGGAATTCATGGGAATTTTCAGATTACTCGCTGCCTTAGCCAATGCATCCGCAACACCATTTTGAATCCGGGGCACACATGTCAAAGTATGTTCAGAAAACCTCTTTAAGATATCTAAAACAGCATTCCGATATGCTCGCATACGAGGATGTTTGGCCTGAAATTCACCTTTCACTTGCTTGATAACTAATTCGGAGTCGCCATATACCGCTATCTTCTTTGCCTTCAACTTCCGAAGGATTTTCAGACCAGCAATAAGAGCTTCATATTCCACCTCATTATTTGAACAATCAAATGCCAATTTATAAGAACATACCCGTACCTTGCTTGGAACTTGATTTTGGGCTGAAAATGGACTTCGAATCCACACACCTATACCAGCACCATCGCTGCCCATTGCACCGTCAAAATCCATGGTCCAAAGACCATCCTCATCATCTTCTAAGTGCTGAAAATCTGATTTTGATTCCTGCTCTGCTTGCTGCCCATTTGTTTCAGCAATTGGCCTTATGACAGCAAACCTTTCTTCACTTTCCTTTCTCAAAACTTCCCTGAAATTTTTTGAAATGTCTGGTATATCTTCTACTTGAACTAACTGACTATCTACCTCATTGAAATTTTCCGCAAACAAAACAAAAGATTCTAAATCTGTTTGTACATAATTTACAGGATGATTGACGGGCTTTTCCTTACTAGTGATCATGTATTTCATCTTTGGTTCCCGATATAACTTCCTCATTTGACCGAAAACTGGAATTGTGGCAAATGAAAAATCAAGCTGAAGTGTACCTTTGAGTTTGGCTCCCCATGATCTCGACAACAACATGCCAAATCATGGAGGAATGTCCGCCACCACCACATCCATCAAAACATTCTTCGCTGGAATTTGATCTAGACTCACCACTAAGTCTTTGATCAAACCAATACATCTTACCTAGCTGGAATCAAACGAACACAAATCATGATACTTTCTTGTGATGTCAAGGCCCAGCTTCTCCATGATTGTTTTCGGCATCAAATTATGTGAAGCTCCCGAGTCAAACATGGCATTGTGCAACACAAACTCATGCAAACGCAAACTGATATAAAATGGAGGAACATCACTTCCGGGAGACTCACCATTTAAAGTTGGCCCAAAGATTAACTCCGGCTGATCATCTTGTACATTCACCATGTCTAGCATTGGATCAAAATTCAGCAACTTGGAAATTTGGCCTCGGTAAGTGCTGTTCTTCATGACCTCCGTCAAGGGAATAGATATTTTCAACTTTGCAATCTCATTCTCCAAACTGAAAACTGGAAGCTTCTCACCTTCTTTTACCGGATTATCTCTTTTTTCAGCTTTATCCTTCGGTGCATTTGATGGCTGATCTATCTTAGCTGCTGGTGATGATGGAGTTGTTGAAGGACCGACTATGTCTTTTCCTTTTGAGGAAACCGAGTCATTCTTTGCTGCAATGTCTTTCTTTTTCTGCACGGGATTTATAGGAATAGCTCGGCTTCTCAATTGCCTTTGCTGTCCTTGCTGAGCTGATAAAGCGTTCAAGTACCCTCTTTGATATTCTTCGCATTCTTCTTCAAGTATTGCATCGTTTGACAAAATATAATGCTCATCTTGGGGAAAGACGGAATTACTCACCAATTCATCTTCTTCCGTAATATATGTGGGCATATCATCAGGAGTGAAGAAGTGATTTTCCTCTCCAACATTATCACCTTCATCTTCAGAATCTTGGCTAACAAAATTCTGCTGAAAGGGTGGTTTCATTTGCTGCTGAACTGCTGGCTCTTGTGCCTTTGTTTCTCGCTGCTTGATCCTATATTGTTGCTGTTGTTGACCTCTGAAATTAGGATTACGAATCTGAGGCTCCGGCTTGTCAATAGTAACCTTTACAAATGTCCTTCTAAGCTGCTCAAGTTCACGGAGAACAACCTGATTTGATGTGGATGCTTCCTCCTTGATTGTGACTCCCTTTTCTGCCTTCATCCTTGCTCTTTTATCATTCAAATTTGCCTCAACGCTGACAGCAATTTTCTACATTTCCTCCAAGGTAGGTGGACCCCTGTCTCTCAATGAATACGCCATCTCCGGATCAAAACCATCCGGGAACTTAAGAAGTGCTGATTTTCTAGATGGCCTCAAATCATCGGGAATAGCATTATAAACTGTATTGAACCTGATTATGTAATCTTGAACAGACTCACCCGGATTACGCTTGAGGTTGTTGTATTCGGCATTAATTTGAAGCGGATCCTTTCTGATTTCCCACCGATCTAAAAACTGATTCTGAAGTGCTTCCAAAGTAGTAATGTTGTTAGCTGTCAAACCTCTGAACCATTTTCTAACTTCTCCTGCAAATGTTTGCACGAACAACCGCATGGTGACATATTCCTCATCTAACTCATATAGATCAAAGAATGTGGTCATCTTGTCGATATGCTGCTAAGCGGTAATACTTTGTGGAGTGCCATCAAACATGGGGATTTTACTTTGATAATCAGCTGGCATATCATGAAGATTTGCAGGCAAAACCAATGGGGCAAACCGAGCAGCCATTGCTCTAGGAGGGGGAGTAGGATGGGTATGAGGAGGCGGAGCTGTGATAGCAGGGATTATTATAAGAGGAGGTGTAGTTTGTGGAGTTGGGGGAGTCGGAGGAGTAGGAGAAGAAGGAGGAGAACCGACTGTTGATTCGGGATAGGTGATTATAGGTGAAACTGAAACATAAGGAGGATAAGCTTCTTCGTGAGCCGTGATAGTTGATCCAATGTGATCAGAAATATTCTCAACAAAATCAGCAAGGGTAGTAGCTTGAATACGTGACTGAAGATGTCTTAGGATGAAATTTTCAACCAATTTATTATGTCTCTCAAACTCAATAGCAGCTGCAAAATCAGGGTCAAGAACTAGAGAATCGAGCGCATTTTCAGACTTAGCTTTAAACAGAGATAACTCAAAACTTTCGTCAAAATCTAAATCTTCAAGATAATCAAAAATAGTTGGGCATGAATGAGATCTGAAAATGGGTTTAGGATCTGTAGCCAGCTTGTTTTCTCAAAATGACTAGGAAAGAAAAAGCATTCAGCCTATGAAAACTCTCAACCTATCATCCACGGCTCAGAGTTAACAATTACACTGGGATAGGATGTCAATGAAGCGCTATGTTCACAAGCTCACGGAGATTGACTGAAGCAGCGTTTATCTACTTGCGCTGATGTAAAACAAGAGCGTTTTCGAAGGCTACCTGGCGTAACTTCAGGCTCCGTCTAAGACTTATGAAATAACATGTCAATGAGCAAAGGATTAGATGTTCTCCCCAGTAGAGTCGCCAGTATGTTAGCGCTTGAAATTTCACCTCAGGCTGAGAAAGGTAAACCTCAAGGCTACATCAAACCATTTAGCCTCGTAGCTAGCCCTACGGGGCAGGAGAAGGCTCTCTCCGGTCAATCTCGGCAGATCTTCAATGGGATGAGATGACCAACAAGGTAACACTGATATTAGGCTAGTAAACTGATTTAAAAGGTTGATTTGGGGTTTTTTGGGTTTTTGGTGGCAATTTGAGGAATTGCAATTTTGGGTGCGGGGATTTGACACAGTTTCTGCAGGGGGTTCCTTGGGGCGAGGTAGGAGACCGTATTGATGCCTTTGATTGAGATGGATGATCAGGAATGAAATATGAGGAGCTAAAGAGAGCAAACAATGACTTTGAATTCCCTTTAGACAGTAGAAAACATTGAAATTAAACAAATTTAAAAGCAGAGCATGGCTAGCATGAATTCATACTTTAACACTTCATTTGTTTAATGTGCAGCAGTAAAAAAAGGAAATGAATCACATAACAAAGCTTACAAGAACATTGATAAAACACACCATCAACACATGAGTCCACAAGAATCCCAAAGATGACTGCAAAACCCTGGTCTTCCTTAGCCAAAAATTGCAGAGGTACAGTGAAAATATACAATGATAGCTTCTCCCTCAAGAGTCCAACCATGAAAATGAGCAAGAAAGTACATAATATAGATGATCTAACCTCTTTCCCTGCCTCCATGGGTCAAGCTCACTATCCTAGGAGCTGTTTCAACCACCTCTAAACTAAGCACTACAAAATAGGCAGTCAAAACAACTTGCCTCTATAAACTTGGAAACCAGTTCATACATTCAATTTTTACCCTTTACATGAATAAATCTTCTAGAAGAGTTACAAAAGGGTAAAAGTGTCTAAAAAGTGTCACAATTACATCAAAGAGGACCATCATTAACCTCAAAAAGTCAAACCAAGTCAAACTGTGCTTTTCCGAGCTGTTACAGTGAAATCTGGCAAAGTTTGCCTGACGGGTCGCGCACACCTGCCTGACGGGTCGTGCACCTTTGGAGCTCTTTTTGAGTCACTTGCAGGTGTCAGAATTGGGTGCAGGATAGCTCGTTGGAAAGGTCTGTGAGTCTACTTTCCAACCCAACTAGAATTTTTGGATTTGGAGGTCATTTGCCCTGTCAAAACTTAATTCTCCCAAGACTGGTTTCTGCAACTCAAAAAAGGGGCAGAAAGTCAAATTTTGCATGTATTTTGACCTTTTGGAGGCCCAAAACTCCATAAAAACTCAAGTCCATCCATAGGCATATGTAACTTTGCATGAAAAATCTAGAAATGCTGAGTTTTTGCAAAAAGGAGCTGCCATGACAAAGGGTCTCACCGGGGGTGAGACCCGTTGAGGAGCCAAAACCTGTAAATTTCCAAAAATTGCCAAAATTACCCAAAACTTTCAGAATTTTTTTGGGATTTGAGCTGTGGCTAGGCTAATGAGTGCCATGATCCTTAAGTGAAGCCTCAGCCAAGATACAGAGGGGATTTGGCTTCTTTCTCTGTTTTTGGGCCTCGGTCAACCTCCTTTGAAAAACTTTCATTTTGGCTTTGCATACATGCATCCTTGCCCAATAATGATTTTTCATATTCCTCAACAGCTTTTTCTCTTGGTTGGCCTTAGCCAATAGCCTCTCTAAGTATGCATTCACTTGGATGAGCATTGACTCTCGGTCTGCAGGCAATGGATCACCGGGTCTTCTTCGGTTCAAGACTCGGTCACTACGAATCCTCCATAGCTCATCAAGTGCTTTCTCCTCCTCCAGCTGTTTGTTCCGCTGCTCCAGGTAAGTGATAGTCCATTGGACACCCTCAAGTCTCCTCTGCAAAGCATCATTTTCAGCTCTCAGATGCTGAATGATCTCCTTTGCCTCTCGGCTAGGAGAACTGGCCTCAAGATCAATGACCTCGGTGTCTGGGACTCCTGATGGACCCTCATGAATCATAGGCTGTTTTCCCCTCTGTGCTACCTGTGCTGATGAAGAGAGTGAGGCCCCTTCCACCTGATGTGGAGATAACACTCGCTGAGCTGATGATGAAGGCGAGACCCCTTCCACCTGCTGTGGAGATAGTACTCGCCCGGCTGCTGCAAATAAGGCCCTTGGGCCTTTCTGATAGGTGACCAGAGGTGTGGAGCTGACATGCCGGGTGACCGGAATATCAGGCTGCTGAGATGGTCCTCCCTCCTCATGAATGACCTCATGATGTGGCTGGGGTGGCACTGTGAAAAACTCACGAGAGATAAACTCCTCCCATGAGATGCCCTGCTGTGTCAACTGATGCAAGACTATGAGCTGAATCAAACCATAATGACATAAGCTCCTGTACTGCTGGGCCGGGGTCTTCCTCTGCAACATGGGCACCATCTTCTGAATGTTCTGAAAGAAGAAAACCGGGACATTCATCATCCTCACTCGGGTGAAGTGCATCAAGAGGCGAATGTGATATGAGTACACCTGTGAAAATCTGCCCTCACAGGTAAAATAGTGCATAATAAGCCTCATGATGGGAGCATACTCGCTCCGGAGAAATCTGAATGGAAAAACACCCGCTAAATGTCTCAAGAATGGTGGCCGGACATAAGGCTCAAAGTGAACAGTATCTAGCAACTTGCGCTTAGGCCACACCTCACCAACATTCGGTATCCCTGTAGCATGTGAGATCACCTCGGGTGTCAATGTAAAATCTACCCCTGCTAGATTGACATGTCCATCATGCAAATGTAAAACAAAGAGGCGGGCCAACTCTCTGTGATGTTGAATCCGGGAGATCCTCTCACAAAACTGATAACAAGACATGTACTGAAAACAAGTGACTGCCATAGGACAAGCCTGTAATTCTGCCAAAGAGGTGGGCTCCTCTCGCTTATGATGTCCACCCTTACCACCCCTACGAGGCCTCCTCTGTACCTCAACCTCTGTAGATGATGAATGGTCATCACTTTGCTCATAAGTTTCGATTTCTGACATGGTTTAGGAGCAAAGTGGACAAACTGAACTGCTGTCTCTGCCTGCAAAAAGTGTTGAACTCTATGCTGTTTCAAGGGGAAAAAGACATGAGGGAAATGTTAGGGGAGGGATCTTTTAACAAGGAATGGGAATATATAAATATAACAGGGAATTTTTAAGGGAAATGTTGCAAATCATTATGCATATAGGAATACATATTTATAATTGGGAAATCATTTGCAAAGATCATTGCATATGGGAAAAAACATATATGAAAGCATGTATTAATAGGGGAAATAGGGAAACCATGCACAAAACATGCTGACATATTTACCAACATTTTTTGTTATTTACACATGCATATGGTGGAGGAGAACTAGGGTTTTGAATTTTGTTTTTTGATGCTTTGGGAGAAGGATAGGATTTTCATTTTAGTGATTAGGGATGGGGAAAGATTTGCATTTCATTTGTAAAATAATATGGGAAAAGAGATGAACATATAATTGTGAGTGAAAGGGAAAGGAGGGAAACAAACCAAAGGGAAAAATAGCTTGAAACAACACAAACCCTAGCACAGTTTGCTCATTAACATTGCAGCCATATAAAGGAGTTTCACTTGCAAAATTTTGATCATTTTAACATGTTCATGACATCCACCATTCATAACCAGCAACCATTCCATGTTTAGAGCACCTACCTCAAACAATTTGATAGCTTGGAGGGCGTTTGAGGGAATTTGTTTGGAGTTTGCAGCAAAACAGTCCAACGGGTCGCGCACCACGCCCAACGGGTCGCGCCCGTTGTTTTTCTGAACTGTGGGAGACCCTCTGACGGGTCGCGCACACCCAATAGGTCGCGCACCTGACTCGACGGGTCGCGCCCCTCTCTGCTGCCCGGAATCGCTCTGTCTTTGCTCCTTTCGTTCAATCACTCTCTCAAACCTCTCTTGCAAGCGTTAGGATGCACAATGAGAGTGAAAGGAGGGAATTTGGGCTTTTATAAGTTTCATTTAAAAAAAAAAATCATTCATAAACCCACTTTCTAAAGTTTATCTTTGACACTTTTATAACACTGACTTTTGGTTTCCTTTATCCTGAATTTGAAGACTTTTGAAATTTCATCACTTATTTACAAAAACTCGGAAAATGACCTTGGCTTTAAAAACAGAGTTTTTAAGTCCAAGGTGAAAATTCACTGTACAAGATAAAAATATCGAAGAAACATGTTTGCAAACCTCCCTCTGACTTGCTGAGTACTCATGGATTTTCAAAGACATGACCTTGCAGAGATAAATGACCAAAACCCTAGACCTAGGACTTTGACCTCAAGACAAAACAAGACAATCTTGAAAAAGCTTAATGACTGATATGACCTGATCTAGCAAAGCCAAGAGGGGTATAAATAGACCAGCTCCTCCATCAGGGTTATGGCATGCCTAACGGGATGCAAAATTTGACACTGATGAGACACCTACGAATGCAAATGCAAAGAGCTTTGATCGCTGATGGAGGGCTTTCAAGACCGACACTAACACCATGCAAATACCTGAAAACCCGCTTCACTGTTGTCCAATGCTCCTTTGCTAGTTTTGACAAAAACCTGCTCAATACTCCCACTGCATGTGCAATGTCTGGTCTAGTATAGACCATTGCATACATCAAGCTATCGAATGCACTTGCATATGGAACATGGGACATGTCCTCTTCCCCTTCTTGTGTCTTGGGACACTGTTCAGCAGATAACCTCACACCTACAAGAATAGGAACCTTCACCGGTTTACTATCCTGCATATTAAACATCTGCAGTATTGTCTTGACATACTTCCTCTGGTTTAACCAGAACTTCCTCTTTGCCCGATCTCTTTTAATTTCCATGCCCAAAATATAGTTTGCAGCACCAAGGTCTTTCATGTCGAATTTGGAGGACAATTGGGTCTTGAAATCCTGGATAACTTCTTTGTCATTTCCAACCAGCAACATATCATCCACATACAAGACCAGATAAATAACATAGTCACCAATTAATTTAAAATACACACAGTGATCTGCTTTGCTTCTAGTGAAGCCAAGTCCCCGTATAAATGTATCAAATTTTTGATACCACATCCTTGGTGATTGTTTTAACCCATACAGAGACTTCTTTAACTTACATACCAGTTCTTTCTTACCCTTCACCGCAAAGCCTTCAGGTTGCTTCATGTAGATCTCCTCTTCCAGATCCCCGTGAAGAAATGTTGTCTTCACATCCATCTGTTCTACCTCAAAATAAAAAGTAGTAGCAACAGATAAAAGTAATCTAATAGAAGTTACCTTGGCAATAGGAGAAAAAATATCACCAAAATCGATTCCCGACACCTGGGAATAACCTTTTGCTACCAACCAAGCTTTGTATTTCTCCACTTTTCCTTCTGCATTTGTCTTCTTTTTGAACACCCATTTGCTGCCAATGTATTTCCTTCCAGCCAGCAACTCCACTAGATCCCAAGCCTCATTTTTGTGCAAAGATGCCATTTCATCAACCATGGCCTCTTTCCAAAGTTTTCCATCCTCTGAATCCACTACTTCCTTCACATTTCTGGGATCATCATCAGTAACAGACAAAGCAAAATTTGAACAGAAAGTAGATGGACTACACCTTTCTGGCTACCTTCTTTCTCGAACTGATCTTCTCATAGCCGAAGTTTGTGGCTCTTCATCTTCTGATTCCTCCTCTGTTGTAGAGTTTGATTCTTCCTCCTTTAGCTCAAACTCTATCTTCTTAGGTTCCTTTGGTTGGACTTCATGTTTAATAACATCTTTCACCTCTCTGAACACCACATCTCGGTTGTACACAACCTTCCTTGTTACTGGGTTGCAAAGCTTATAACCCTTTAAACCATCCTTATACCCAATAAAGATGCACATTTTAGATTTACTATCCAACTTGGTTCGTTTCTCCTTTGGAACATGTACATATGCATCACATCCAAATACCCTTTGATGTGAAATAGAGGGTTTCTTACCAGTCCATACCTCTTGTGGAGTCTTATCCTCCAACGTTGATGAAGGTGACCTGTTGACCAGGTAACATGCAGTATCCACCACCTCTGCCCAGAATTCCTGTCCTAACTCGACACCATTGAGCATGCTTCTTGCCCTTTCCATCAACGTCTCGTTCATTCTTTCTGCAACTCCATTTTGCTGAGGTGTATATGGAGTAGTCTTCCGCCGTGCTCTTCCACACTTCTTACAAAATTCTTCAAATTCCTTGCTGCAAAACTCTCCACCATTATCTGTCCTCAGCACCTTTATCTTCTTCTCTATCTGGTTTTCCACTAGAGCCTTAGATTCTTTAAACCTGTCAAAGACTTCATATTTCTTCTTAAGGAAATATATCCATGTATTCCTTGAGAAGTTATCTATAAATGCTACATAGTACACAGACTTACCCAGTGATGGAACCTTCACAGGTCCAAACACATCACTGTGCACAATCTTTAATATATGTTTCACCCTCTTACCACCAGAGGGGAAACTCACCCAATTCTGCTTTCGTATACACAATTTTCACAGAAATCAAAATCCAGAAGCTATTACTCATACCTTCTACCATACCTTTACCATGAAGTACTCAAAGGCCCTTCTCTCCAATATGTCCAGCCTTTGATGCCACGGCATGGTCTTTTCTCCAGAGACCACTAGATTTTCTGCTCCACTTTCAGGAACCACAGAACTGTTGCACCCATCAACAACAGTGCTACTTTACAGCTTGTACAGAGTTCCAATCCGAACTCCCCGCATCAATACCAGTGCTTCTCTAACCATCTTGCAGGTATCCTTCTCGAACATTGTTTTTACACCTGCATCATCCAGCTTGCTTACAGAAATTAAATTTCTGGCTAATGCGGGAATATGTAGAACACCAAGAAGTGTTCTAACCCTTCCACCTTGCAACTTCAACTTTACTTTTCTGCGACCAATGATTCTAGCCTTCCGTTCATCCCCCAAGAAGACATCACCACCATCATATTTCTCATACTCACAGAACCACTCTCTATGGGGAGTGAAGTGAAAGGATGCACCTGAGTCAATCAACCATGCCTCATGATCTACATGTGTACTTGAAGAAGCCAAGTACACATCCCCACCTTCATCTAAGGTGTTTTTCACCTCTACAGAAGGAGCCTCATGAGATCCCTTTCCTTTGTCAAGAGCTTTAGATTTACAGTCCCTTTTAAAGTGGTCTTCCTTTTCACATTTCCAGCACACCACCTTTACAGGTTTTTCTGGAGATTTATATCTCCCTCTAGATTTAGATCTCCCACTCGATGACTTATTTTTGTTTATGTTCTGGGACTGTCCTCATACAGACAAGGCATCACAATTCTGGCTCTCCATATTTTTTTGTCTCATCTCCTCCGTTAGCAAGGCTAAGACTATTTCATCAAACTGCAAGGCAGTTACATTGCTACCTATTGCAATAACCAGACTATCCCACGAATATGGTAGAGAACACAACAAACTAATGCACTTATCCTCATCTGAAATTTTAATATCAGAAGATGCTAACTGACATACCATAGTATTAAATGCATTCAGATGCCCTGTCACCGAGTCTCCATCTTTCATCCTAAGGTTATACAGCTTTTTCTGCAAGAACAGTTTATTCACCACAGACTTAGATTGGTACAAAGGCCCTAACTTGTCCCACAAAGCCTTTGTTGTAGCTTCCCCTGATACATTCAGCAATATTGAATCTGAGACACACAATCATATTGTGCTCTTTGCCTTCCGATCCAACTTCTTCCATTCTTCATCGGACACTCCCGTTGGTTTAGTACTTGGATCTACCGCGATCCACTGATCTTTATCCACCAACAGATCCTCCATCTTGAATTTCCACAACTCAAAACTCTAACCATTAAATTTCTCGATCTCTATCTTTCCACTGCTCGCCATCTTCTTTCACAACCAGAATCGATCTCACAGATCTCCTACTAAACAGGGTCTACCGCAAGCCCGAGCGAAACCCCTCAGCAACAAAGGCGTCCACTTGAATCCAAATATGCTTTGATACCAAATGTAGGTGTTAACCCCATACAGTAATTACCTACATACGAATTCTAAAAACACAGAAAATAAACAATGCAAGAGCATAACACATAAAACACATATACACAGAGATTTCCCCTGGATCCCAAAACTAGGACTACCAGCTTGATTTTTCATTATGTTCCTTTCAATGTTACAATACATATTTATACATGCTGAAGCATCCAATACCATGGACCGAAAACCATTACATCCAAAAAAAACATGTGCGAAAATCATGCACAAAACCATAGGTGGGTCTGCCCAATCTAACATGGGGTCCAAAACCAAAATTTTTCGGGGCACTGCCCTGGACCCCATAAAGTGGGGTTACGGGTGCCCTTCAAACCCCCCGTTAACTACGTGGAAAGAATATAACACAACCCAACAAATTATTGTTTTTAGTTTAGTTTTCTTTTTTAATAATAAAACAGGCTGAAAATGTTTACTTTTGGTTTCCACGAAAAGAATAGTGTCTCTTGTCAATTTTGTTTTTCGCTTGTATAAGTGGAATCGGTTAGGAAAATTAATATTTATTTTTGAAACATAGGGCCACGTGCTATCATTCTGAAAATTTTTACTTGTTATTTTGTTTCAACTATACATGTTTTGGTTAAAATCAAACCTTAGGAAGAAATTTTCCTCATATCATTCATAAAAGGTATCAATAACAAGACAAAGATTCTCTACAGAAAAGCTATTTTTAAACTCTACATTTGTCGTCCAGAAGAATTCTTAAGGAACCAATGACTTCCTCCCCACTTTAGGAAATTGCGAGATTCAAAGAGTAATCTGACTATACACTTTAAACTTAAATAATAAGAGGTCTCATCAAGAGCCGGCTTATCCTGATCATAAATATTATAACTAACTAACATCACCAACTGCTTACCAAAACAGGGTAATGACTCGAGATTGTTTCAATCAAAAGATAAAGGGTATCATCATGAGCCAACTTGTTCAGTTAAGTTATAAATCAAGTGAATGGCACTGTAATTTTGGCCACCAAACCAAGACATTGTTCTTTAAGAATTAAAAGAAAAATAAGAAAAAAAAAAGCAACAAGTGTATATGAGAATTTATCTTTGAAAATTGCATACTTCTTAAGTAGGATACTGGATCATTGTTGGGTAACAGGTAACCTTGTCGAGGCTATGGACACCCACTGGCAGCAGAGGCTCTACCTATGACAAATGAGTATGCCTAAATTGATCTAAGGAGATGTCTTTGCTTTTAACTTTACAAACCAAGTAATGACTGATGTGAGTACAATGACTACCTCTGGGGAGAAGATAATCAGAATAAGGATAGTTGGAACAAGATGTTGTTGTTAACAAATAGCACTATTTACCTTATATTTCTACAATAAAGTTTCATTTTCAAAACCATTTCTATTTTAGAAGTTTTAGAAAATTCAAAAAACCATCAGAGATAACTGGTTCTTTCAAGTGAATCGCCAATTGTTGTGACCATCAACATCACCCCTTTTTTTATTAATGTTAGCAATAACATTAATAAATGGGGACCCTTCCAAAAAATCAAATCTTAGCATTTAATGTTGCCTTTTGTTTTTAGAATAAAACAAGATATCAAAATAGGACTTTCTAAAACATGTAAATTTACCTTTTTATACTCCAAGCACATGAAACATCACAAACTATGTGTTACCTTATCATAAAGTAACTCCTCGAAAATGCAATCTGCAGGAATGCAAGATCATAAAGTCTTACAACCTCATCGCATTGCAAATTCCAAATCCGTGATGTTACATTATGTAAAACACCCAAATATCACGAAATGCGATAAGCTTCTCGCAAATCGCATATTGCAGCCACCTGACGAAACAATGGTTGAATTGAGGCTTCTGTGATCCATATCTACGATAGACTTTTCGACGTAAATCACATGGTATTTCATTTGTCGACACATTTCGAACTAACTAGTGTGGTTCATCATCAGGCCAAGTTGAGGAGCAGACCAAGTTATGCATGTTAAAAATTCTAGATCTAACTTCAACTTTGAAACCTGCAAGTGTGCCCGTTCAAAATGAAGAACCTTGGTTGCAATGGCTTTTCCGTGTAGGGATTCAATTGTTGAATTAAGGCTTCTGTGATCCATATCTTACGATATATTTTTCGACATAAATCACATGGTATTTCATTTGTCGATGCGTTTTGAACCAACCAGTGTGGTTCATCGTCAGGACAAGTTCAGGAGCAGATCAAGTTGTGCATGTTAAAACTGCTAGATCTGACTTCAACATTGAAACAATGGTTTTTAATGATAAAAGGTTCTGCGAGATTGTGATCTGCAATATTGCGAAGCAAATCGCAAAATTGTTTTTATCACAGATTTAAGGGCTCAGAGTTCTATGACAGTACTTTTCGTCATTCGATGCAAAGTTATGAATATTAAATTTTAACTTAATGGTTCGCTAATGGTCATTTATTAAAAAACGGTTTGGATCAGGGTAAAGTACCATTTGACGCAAGGTGATATCTTTGATATGATTGAAGAATTAAAGCTTTCCCATTGTTATAGTCGGCCTAGTCAGTCCTCCATCAGAGATCAAAACTCTTTATGCATTTCATTTTTAGGTGTCCCGCTCCATTCACTCAGCTACATTCCGCTAGGGGCATGCCATAATCTGACGGAGAAGGTCATGCTAGTCATTTCCCATCATGTTTGGTTCCTGCTGGCTTGGGTCTTTTGTAAATAATCACTAAAGTCCATGACAGTCAAGGTCTGGTCCTTTAATGGACAAAAGTCATTTTTGGTCATTAGGCCTAGGGATTGATCAATTTGATCTTTAAATATGTCCAGTAAAGCCATGAAGGCCAGAGTGATGCTCTTGCAAAGTAATGATCCACAGAGTTTCATCATCATATTGATAAACTTTGACTGTTCTTCAAAACTTTGTTTTGAAGAAAAGTCAAACAATGCTATTGGTGACATAGTTTTCAAAAGGGTTCTACAGTTGATTTCTTTAGTTGAAGTCATGGTTTCTGTGGCCAAATGCTCTGTCATGCAATCCCCGCAAAAAGTGTCGAAAATTTCATCGTTTGAGCCCAAAATTCAGAGAAAAAGTGAAAATCAGGGTTATATTAAAATCAGTGAAAAGGGTGCCAAACAGGACATTAGAAAGTGGGTTTTTTAAAAAAGAAAATTTAAAACATGACCTCCAAGCCTATATACACAAATTCCATCATGAATCCAAGTCATTGTGCAACCAAGTGCTTGGGAGAACATTTCAAACTGTTTGAGTGAGAAATCGCGCGATTTGGAGCAGTTTGAGGAGGTTTCAGGGTGCACAGCGCACACAGGCAGGGGTGCGGCGCACACACAGGGCACGATGCACACAGAGCCCACCTGCAGTGTTAAATTACAACTAGCGCGGCGCACACCCGGAGCGTGGCGCACTGGGCTTTGCGCGCGACGCACAGAGACAAAGCGCCCAGAAATTGCCAAACTCACCCAAATTTTTTGTGAAGACACTCTAATTGCAAGGTAGGCTACCTAAACTCACTTGTGCATCAAATTTGGTAAAGATATGATGGTTTCATGCCTGTGATTGAATGCAAAAATTTCTTAAAGCAACCACAAAAAGACACCAAGAAATCATCTTGCTAGGGTTGTGTAACAGTGTTATTGCTACCAAGGTATTTTCCCTTCCCTACCCCTGTTCCTTATTCCCCTATTGCATTCTTCCTACTATCACTACCCTAACACTACCAAACTCATATTCCCTTACCCCTCCTCCCATTACTCAATACAAACCCTAAAACCCTACCTTGCCAAAAACCCAAACCCTACCCTATCAAAAATACCCAAACCCCCTACATGTCCCTAAACAAAATTCTCCCTATAACCCTTGTTCCCATTATATTATTCCCCTCCTAATATTCCCTTGTTTCATTGTCCCCTTGGTGGCAGATTATCAAAACAACCTAGCTTTCACCATCATCAAAGGGGCAGCCTAAATTCAGTTTATAAACAACAGTCATGGCATCTGAGGTTTCATCAGAGTATGAGGTGGAGACCCACAGTGATACAGCTTCAGGAGAACAGGCCCCTAGGAGACATCACAGGAGTGGAAAACATGTTAGAGATGAGCCAAACACCCTCACTGAGTTGCAGGCGTGCCCTCTTATTATGTCATGTTTCCAGCACTTAGCATGTTTTGAATTTTTTCGAAGGGTGGCAAATGTCAGAGTTCATCATGAGTTGGCCTGTATTTTTACACTTCACCTACATGGAGGTCAATCTATCTTGGTTGGGGTCACTTTCACATTGACACCCGAAGCCATATCAGTGGCAACAGGCATACCAAATGTTGGAGAACAGTGGCATAAGAAGAAGAAGGTGGAGAGGCATCATTATGAGCCTTACATTAAGGCCAGTTGTTTGAGTCAGCTCACGAGAGTTTTCCCATTCAGATTTTTGAGAGATGAGTATGCTCCGCTCATGAAATTGATCATGAAGTACTTCAGTTGTGAGGGGAGGTTTTCTCGCCTTTATGCCTATCACATTAGGTTGCTCATGCACTTTACCAGGGTGTGGATGATGAACCTCCCATTTTTCATTTGCGGGAACATAGAGAGGATGAAAAATTTCATGCAGCATAAGACCCCTCAACAGCAGCTCAACAGTGTTTATCACTTTTCTCTTATCCGGATTTTGGTGGATCATCAATTGGGATTGCAGGGTATTGCTTGGGAGGACTTCATCTCCCGTGACTTTTTCAGTGCTCCACAGGTAGTATTAGAGGCAGAACATGAGATAGGTGGTACATCACATCAGTATGAGCGCCATGAGACTGCTACTATGCCAATATTCATCACCTATCAGAGAGGCAGTAGACATTTGTTTGCAGCGGCAAAGCGAGTGTTATCTCCACCCGAGGTGGAAGGGGCCTCACTTCTGACATCAGCGTCACATGAGCAGGGCAGAGGTAAGGAGCCAGTGCAGGAGGAAGGGCCATCAGGTGAACAAGAGACCGAATTCGTTCTCCTCCATGATGATGAGACAAATACAGAACCAAAAAATGCAGAGCTTACAGAGATCATCCAGGAGCAAAAATCAGTGATTGAGGCCTTATCCCTTGACTTGGAGAGGGCCAAGTGGAACATGAAGTACCTGGAGCAGAGAAACAAACAGCTAGAGGATCATCAGGCAATTATGGAGTTGCAAAACATTCGTGAGCATCACCAAGTTGCTCAAAGGATAAGAGTTGAGCTCACATCATTGGAGCAAGAGATCAATGAGGATTGGGAGGCCCATCTCGAGAGTGTGAACATGCACTTGGAGAGGCTGCTAGACAAGGCCGATTAGGACCTTGCCTTGCTGAGACACATGGCTTATCATTACACGACACGAAATATGAGTGCAAGGGCCCAGATAAGGAGCTTGAAGGCGAAATTGAGGAAAGCAACAAGAAAGGCAAAAGAGGCAAAAGAGCAAGATCAGCTTCGAATCTTGGTTGAGTCTTCTTGGCCCATCATAACACCCCATAGAGAATCGCTAACCCAAATTTCAAGAAATTTGGGGAATTTTTGGTCACATGACAAATTTTTGGGCAAAACACAGCGTTTTTTCTCCCTGTGGCGCAGCGCTAAAAATCTAGAGCTCCAAATGAGGAATGGTTTGCATTTTTCGATTTAGCATGGAAAATCACAACTACTGGTGCCCGGACAGGAAATGTGGGCAAGATCTAAGTCTCCAGGAGGTCAAAAACACCCAAAAAATGGCCTCTCTGCCCCTTTTTTGACACACAGGAAGCAGTCTTGGAAGAATGAAGATTTGGAGGGGAAAATGAGCACCAAATTCAGAAATTATAGTTGGGTTAGAAAGTAGATAGGACAGGCTTTCCAACAAGCCCACTTGGGCACATTTTGGACACCTGAAAGTGCCCCAAAACAGGCCCCAAAGTAGCACGGTGCACAGAGGAAAATTTTCCAAATTTGCTTCCATTTCGCGAAATTTCGATTCGCGACTTCTCCAAGTGGGCTCGCTCATCTACACTTCAGTTCCATGGCACCAAAGGTAGCATTTAAAGCATTTTCTTTCCAGATGAACTTCTATCCAAGTGGCGAAGGAAGGAAAATGGTCACCCAAGCCAAATGTCATGTTTGTAGCGCTGCACCTATAGCTGATGGTTGGCTCTTCATCTCCATTTTGTAATGATTCGAATAACTCCCCAACCCTTGGGCATCATATCTCTTCATGGCACATTCTATATATTGTATGTAAACCATTTGCAAAGGGTTGGTTAGTTCGTAACTTCTGGGAGACTATGGGAAAGAAACCCTGTTTCTTCACTATGTATTTTTGACAGAAAATTAATGAAAGGCAGCGGCCCTGTTTCATGAGATTCTTGTGGTTTTGAGTGTAGCAAATGTGTCTCTTATGTTTTCATATGTATTTCATTATGTTTCATAATTCAATTCATGTTCATTTCCAGTGAAATTTTCTAAGTGAGATTAGGTAGAATTCAATTTTATTGCTCTACCTGTGGGAAAATTTCATGTTCAGTGTTCTTCTTCTGTTGAAAAGGATTCATGTTCCTATGCCCTTTTCACACTCTTCAGCAATCTCTCTGTTCCGCATTATTCCAAACTAAATTGCTACAGTTTCGGCCTACCTTGCCTCACAAAGTAATTTGTGCCTTTGTATTAAATTCTCTATTCTTTGCTAACCGTTGATCCCATACCATCCCAGAAGCTCAATCATTCATAAAAATTGTTTCTTGTATCCATATTCACTTACTAGCCTAAGATCAATATTTCATTGTAAGTCATCTTAGACCATTTTTTCTTATTTATTCACTGAGTGTGACTCGGAGAGAGCCCTCTCCAGTTCTGGTAGGGCTAGCTACCAGACTGAGCGTGGTTTGTGGCTACCCTGAATTTTACCTTCCTTCAGCCTAGGGCAGATTTAGGTGCTAACACCCGTCACCTTTTTTTTGTCTTTCTATTTGATATTTCCTATGTTCATTATCATCCTTATCATATCCTTGCTCTCTGCTTGCAATTTTCAGGAAGACTATGTAGAGCGTAATACACGACGATATGGGAAAGAAAGGCAAAGCACCTGCATCTGAGAAAACAGAGATGACTCTGTTATTCACAGACACCACTTGTACTAGGGATGTAGGGATATCGACCTGCAAAGCCATGTACAAATTGTTAGAAGAGGAAAACTCGAGAATTATGAAGGTTACATTTACAGCAGATGGACGCGGCTCTTCTAAAGCATCCCTAACTAAGCTTGCATGCTCGTTCCTACACCGTATTGTTGCGAGGCCGAAGATACTCCCCTACACAGATATGGTGAAATGGACTATAGATCACGCAGACATATTTGATAGAGAGTTCAAGACGGTCGATCAACTAGTCATGGGGTCATTTGCCCCAAATAATCTGAGACGCATGTATCATTTACCAGAACCATAGGCTAGCTACAACAAGAAGTTTGTAGAAAAATTTTCCAAGGAGAATGAAGACTTGGCAAAATGTACAAAGCACTGGTCGAACAACGAGGAAAGATTAAAGAAGGATAAAAATGGTATGTACGCCACTGTCTCTCTTTATTCTCCTTAATTGTTTGTCGTTGCAATGTTGTGTAGAATGTTTGGGAGACCGGACATTAATAAGTTTTCATCAAAGTGGTTACCTCTATTGGTTGCAGCTGCCAGTTCCACCATAATGGATTGGGCCCAAATTTTATCAGATAATTTAGCCTCCACTATTTTAGCATATCAAACTAAAAGAATTTTTACTTCAAGGGTTTATCCTCCATCCTTTTTGAGTGCCTATGTCATGGAGCCATTTGTTTTGTCTCTGATTTTCCTATTATGGGATGGAAGTGGACAGTACAAAATCCTCTTCCCATTCAGGTTTATCACAAATTATTATGGGAATCCAATTTCATCCCACATTTCTACAAGATTTTTCATGGAGTTATGCCCCTATTCATAAAATGCTCTACAATAGAGATGCCCCAAGATTTTCCCCAGAAGCTGAAGTTGACATTCTACCTGTGGGAAGGTGGTTTGGAGAGGATTTGTTCACATACATTAGGATGTTTGGTAGCATTGCTTCACCCCATGTACTTCCTTTTTACGTCCCTGATAAACTAATGGCCAGGGAAATAGCCTACCACACCTGTGGCGTTGGGGGAATGAGCAAAGTGCTGAAAGATTTTAGAAAGGCCATTTGGCCTCAATTCCCTATAGTATGTGGAGCTTTCACATTATTTGACTTAGGTCATGCTTTTAAAGAGGTTTATAATATGCTATGTTTACAACTACCAAAGTTCCTAGGTAGGCAATATGATCCCTTTGGTGTTGTAAGTAATTTTACTACAGCAGTTAAAATAAAAGTGTTTACCAATGAAGAAGATTACTTTGACGATGTCTTTCTACATAAGCACACTTTCAAAGAGGTTCTACATATGGCACAAATTTAGTTTAACCAAGAAGAACTTGAGAAGTTTGACAATTACATAAAACAAAGGTTAACAAAGGTCCCTTTGGACCAATTGCTCATTGAACCAATAAGGGAGCCTACTCCCATTGTTAGCATAAGTGGTAGTTTAAAAGAAGAGAAGTCTAAATCAAATTCCAAAAGAGAATCCATTGAAAATTCCAATGATCAGTCCAAGAGTGAACACAGCAGAAGTGAAGGGTCAATTAGAGACACGACTCAATCTACAAAAAGGCCTGACCAGCAGGTTTTGTACCCAATACAAGCTGAAGTTCCCACTTGTTATCGGGAAATCTAGTGTCTATTTAGAGCTGCTAGTCCCACTAAGACGGGTAGCTATCTTAGAAACAAACAAATTAAAGTCACTTGTTTTTCCTTTACGAGAGAGATATGAGAAAGAAGCAGAGAGTACCAACCTCAGTCTTCTGCTTGGCTCCTTGCTTGTTTCCTTTCCCCTTTGACGGAATCTCGCCACTACTTCCTTACTTGTCCTGCTTCAAAGAACACCTGTAGATTCACAGCAGAATAATACCATCAAAGCATAGAGATCTTTCACTATAAAAAATATAGGTTCAGATATATATTGACCATACAAATTCATATATCAACACAATATTCAGAGATACACAAGAATATGGAGGAAAACTCAAATAGCTTTATTAGTAAAAGTCATAGAAGAGAAGATTACAACCACTTGGTCTAACCCAACGCCATCCTCCCAGCTTGAAAGCCCTCTTCACCTCACACAAAGCAAGATCACCAACAATGTCTTCAAAGAGAAACCAGCAGCACCTCTTTGCAAATTAACAAATTCCAACCTTTAACCTATGGATCTCTAAGATGAGGGATCCATAGATAGATATTTGCAGAGGTGTGATTCATCTCTGGGTTTTTTATTAGTGTCATTCCACTGATAGTTCTTGGTTCCACTTGGAGATTTCATTGATCTCTTACTCATCCCTGAGTGAATTCTGAAAGGTAAGTGTCATATGAGAAGTTTCTAGAAGATTTCTTGATCATCCACTTAGCAAACTGTCTCTGCCATTTGTCTATTCTCACTCATCACACCCTACAGAAGGCCTTTTCATTATGCATCACACCTCCCGTGTGTACAAGGTAAGATGAATCGCACCCTAGCCATGGAGCAAGTGAGATGATCCAGTTTTGACCAGTTCTAAGCAGTTTTTCAAGGAGAACTTCTGGGATATGATGTAATCAGCTGACCTTGCTCCTTTAGGGTATGAAAAAACACTTTTAGGGACTTAGAAACCCTTGGTTTATGTACATATATGATTAGGGTTGCAGTGCCCAAATATCTCTATAACAGTTGCCCCCTAAAGCATGAGGTCGTAAATCTTTTTGATGTCGGGTGAAATGCTTTATAATGAGGATCCAAGGTTTTTCGAACTGGAAGGTGACCTATAATAAGATACAATACAATACATTATCTTCATAATATTTTCATGATCTAGCTGAGGTGGGCATTCCCATGCTCAGCTTGATAAATTCATTTTCATGTACATAGGACAGACAATCGTCTGTGTGCAGACTGATGATCCCTTAGTTTGGATGATTATCTGTGCAACAATGATGTACATTTGATGTCTTTATTTTCCTGAATATATCGCAGATCGGATGGATGAAACTAGATCTAGGGTCTTCAAAACGCATTCAATCTTCACTCGTAAGTACAAGTCGATCCATGTGAAAATATGTTCTGATGTCGAACATGGAAAGACATCGCCTGATTACCAGCCAATGATGTAAGTTGTTAACAGGCACGAGAGGAATCACCGATGATGATGATGACCCTCAAGGTATTGTAGTATAATTCACATGCTGTGAATACATGAGTCGATGTTGAACACCACGCAAAATCTTTCGGTCGAAGGCCATTAATGTAAACCTGTCGCCGGAAGTGAGAAACTTGCCATTGAGGCATGCAAGCTTCAAAGTACTGAAAGGGTTGTTCCTAGGTCAGCTTCTTGGATAATGAGCTGATGTCGACAAGAAGTGACCCGTCGTAGGAGGGCATTAATGGATCCCACATCTACAACATGGAACGGAGCAAATGATTTTGTAGAGGTGAAAACGATCTGATGATACAAGGTTCAGGGTGGCGCTCATGAAAGAATGAAGCGTGAAGGTATTGCAACGAATGAGACACAAGCTGGGTAGGTGTATTCTCTGAGTGACTTCTCTTGAACATATCAGCAACACTGAAATGGATTGGTAGTGTTAACCCCAAAAGTGGATGGTACGGTGGACCAATGGTGATACGACCGGTGAACGGAATAACCCAACTCGACTCAATCATGCTGATGGAGTGAAAGTGTCATGTTCAAGAGTGACCTGCTACCAATAAAGTTTCTTCAAGTTTTCTTCCCAATTTTCCCCAGTCATTTCTGACCAGTACCTCTTCATTTTTGTCAATCTTGAGGAGGATAACATATGCTTGTTCTATAATCTTCCCTTCGGGCAAACTCGTCTCTATGTTTTAACGAGCCTAGCGACAATGAAACTCTCTCTTGTCTGAATGGACAAGTTTGTTGCTATTGTTTTAACGAGTTTAATGACAAGGATAACTCGGTCCTTTTCAATTTTAGAGAGTCTAAAAAGAGACGGAAAGGAAACTCCAATATTCGTTTTTCGTAATATAATCCCTTAAGTCCGGAAAAGTATAAAACAATGCGAAAGGGATGACTTTCCAATAGTTTTAACGAGCCGAACAAGACAAACGCTCGATCTTTTTGTGTAATGATTCCTCAGGTCCAAAAAGATTAAAATCTAGAGGAGGCATGGCACTTCCAATCATTTTAACGAGCTGGAGAGGCCAATTGCTTGGCAATCTTTTCATGTTTTATGAGTCAGATGAAAAGAGCTTAAAGGAGACTCATTTTTTAGGAACGAATGATATTTCAAGTAGAAGCTGGTTCCAGGTGAGGGTTGGAACTTTCCAATCACGGCAGTGTTAAGAAGATGGCTAACAGAATCACTCGTCGCAGTTGTTCCTCAAAAGGGGTAAACAATCAAATGGAGGCGAATAATCGGCTAAAACAGAGTGGAGGTGATAGTAAGAACACGACCAAGGCTCAAAAACTGATGATAATGCGTTCACAATGGTTATTTACTGGAAGTGGGTTCATTTTTTAATGAGCTTAAACTCTGGTGGAACATATGCTCATTGCTAGGTTTAATTTTTAACGAGCTTGAACTTTGCGTAAAACTGCTCGTTGCTAGGTTTATTTTTTAATGAGCTTGAACTTCGCATAAAACTGCTCATGGCCTGGTTCATTTTTTAATGAGCTTGAACCATGCGACAACATATGCTTAGATTCAGTTTCATGTTTACACAAGCTTGAAACGAGAAACTATGCTTGTTATAAGTTCGCATGCCCCCAGCATAATGACGCAAATCGAGGTGCATGCCCCCCAACCTTCATTGCAATCATCGTAGTGGTTGGAATGAAGGTTTACCTTCAAAATCTTTGAAAGACTCGACTTGGATTTTATAAGATCCTAATCAAAGACTCGATTTGGAAAGGGAGTTGTTTCATTTTTTAATGAGGTTGATACAGTAAAAGAACTATCCTCATAATCCACTGTATTTACAGTATTTGATAGAAAATCAAAAACTGAAGGTTGATTAAGGTTACTGGAATAATCTTCACGGTAATCTAGAAGATGGGAATGATGGTGGTAATCTTCCCATGGTGCCCCCTCTATGATCATTGACTGAACAATTCCTTCATCTGTAGAATGTACATGTGACCAAGGATCTGAAGAGGTGCCATATTCCTTAGACTTATCTATCCAAACACTCGATGAGCATTGATTTGGGTTTGCCCCCGAGGCCAAGAAAATTGATTGCTACAATATTTCTAAAATGGCGATGATCCATGCTGACAAAATGTTCAGGAATCTTCCGAATCTTTTAGATATAGAAGATATCATATTGCAGGTTCCCACCGTGGTCACTTCCGCCAGATTACTCGAAGGCAGTAGGGTGAAAGTACCCATTAAGGCAGTGTCCTTTAGGAGGCCTACTCTAACATTTTGAAGTGATTGAGAGCTTCCATGGATCATTGGAATGCTTCCCGTAACTTGTGAACTGTTGGGGAGAAATGTTTGTTGGTCGACGATTGTAATTCCTCCTTGGAAGGGAAATGCAATCTTTCTGAAGTATGTCGACACAACAGCGGTCATAGCATAAATCCAAGGTCTTCCCAGTAGGATGGTTATAATCAAGGTTTCAATCGATAACTTCAACATCAATTTCTACTGTTTTTCCCCCCAGTTCGACTTGCAAGTTACTTAATATCCTGTATGGAGCGTATGTTTGTCCATCAAATGCTTTTAACATCGTTGACGATCGCGACAAGGGTGGTGAGCCTAAAGTTTTCCAATAACTCATTGACATAATATATGTAGATGCCCCCTCATCAATAATTGTTCGATGAACAGTTTTGTTGAGGGCTTTCACTTGAATGAGGAAAGTGAGTTGAGCTGGTAACTGAGGTTCATATCCTTTATGATTAAAGGCCACAAGATTGGAATCTGCTGGGTCAATCCCACCTATTGCTGATAATAGAGCCTACTTTTGGGAGGGGCAATTTTGCAGTACTTCAAGTGTCGACATAGCAAACGGAGATTGGGCCAAGTCCTCTACTATATTATAATTCTGTGCCGCTCGGGCACGAGGATTAAATGTCGATTTGTGTACTACTCCCTTTGGCGGCTTTATCACTAGCTCAGGAATGATGGGTGGCACAACTTCGATCGAAGTTGTTGTTGAACTACTAGGTTGATCAGTAGCCTTGTTGTTCAACAGTTGTGGATTCCCGTAATCTTTATTCCTTGTCGAGATAAACGCATCGTTTTGTTGTTTTGAAATAGACATGTCACTAGCAACTAGATTGGTTCCTGGGTTTGGAAACGGATCAGTCAATACTGATGAGGTTTTTGAATTCTTAAAGAACTTCTTAACTTTAGCTTTATATGGACAATCTCTCGTCCAATGATCCTCATCCCATATGAGGCATGAATGAGTAGGTTTCTTTTCCCCATAAGGGTTTGCAGAAGATTTTTCAGGAGACGAATCATCCTGTTTCTTCTTTTTGCTCTTCCCTTTCTTCTTGCCTCCTAGTTGCTTCGGTTCTTTGCCTTTGTCAGTTGACACAGCATTAACTTCCGAGGCTAGAAGTTCTTCATTTGCATTTTGACCAAAAATATTACAGCCTTTTTTAGATGTAGCCTTTGTCGATTTTGCGCTTGTCGTACCTATCACGCCATCGCCAGCATGAGAGTCTTTGTTTGATTTAGGAGGAGGAGAAATGGAAAATTCTAGTCTGGGAGCGTCTAGGATTTTGTCATAGAGCATGCCAGAATGAGTATAGATCAAGCCTAAATATTGTGCACGAGCAATGACTTGCTCTTCGGTGACGACTCCTCCCTTTGCCACATCTTCTGTAATAGAAGGCAACAATGACTTGATAAACCATTCAGCTAGTAGCTGATCAGGAACATATGTTTTTACCATTCTACAACAACGTCGCCACTCATGAATATGATCAGATATGTGAGTGACGGTCGTCTGCTTAAAATTGGTAAGAAGCTATGTTCCTATTTCGTACCTTATTGGTAACTAAAAATGGGTTTAAAAGGTGGCAAGGGTGCTGAAGTTATCAAACAAAGCTCTAGGCAACTCAATGTACCATTTTGCTGCCAGACTAGTCTAATGTTTGCTGAAAAAGGCGAAGCCTAATCGAATCATCATTTAGAGTGTTGGATGAACACCATAGATGAAAGGTCATCACATGATTCGACGGATCTTCACCCGGATTTCCATTAAATTTAAGAATATCTTACGGAAGTTTATGAGGAATTTTTGGCCACCAAGGGGCATAAGCGATTGGATCGTTTGTTAGCTGATTTAGATCTAGTAACTCTAAAGTCGCCACGAAGGGCAACTGCCGATTCAGGTTTGGCGAAGCATACCCAGGATAAGATGGGATTGCCTGAGCAATGGGTCTTTGCATACTAGCATAATGCATTTGATGCTGATAACTTTGATAAGGTTGTTGGGCATGACCAATCTGGGATGATTGATAATAACCGCTTTGAATATACGGTTTCTCGTTACTTGCAAAGCTTTGCTGCTCAGGTCCTTGGTACACTTGTTGGAATTGCGGTTGTTGATGTTACACCAGCCATGGTTGTGAAACCATTTGCTGTTGCCCAATACTTGATATTTGACTAAGATGAGGGGTAATAGTACCCATTTGAGCCTAATTTGCTCCAGTTAAGGAGCCACTAACCAGTGATTGTGGTTCCGTTGTGGAGACAAGAGGTTGTTGTATTACGACCTGAGAAACTTGAGGTTGGCATACAATTGGCAATGCTTGTACTTGCAACACTGTCACAATAGCTGGTGTAGTGGGGATATTCGACACAAGTAGATTCGGTTGCATTGAGTATACAATTCTTGGTTTTTGAGGCAGTATTGGCACCCAACCACTGGATGTGATTCCATTTGACCCGAATTCGGTTGAGAACTATCATATGGTTGTTCTCCCGGAGGGAACAATGAAAAGGCATACTGCCCTCCATATGGCGACAATCTAGTGCTGACAGGAAAGTTTGGCCTTTGGAGACCGGATTGCCCAAATTGATGTTGTTGTGAAGGATCAATTTGTTGAGACTCAACATAAGAAATTCCAGATATTATTTCGGGCGAACAAACACGAATAGACCATACTGTCGAAACAGTCCCTGGGTGGACTCCCTCTAGCAGGGTAGAGCTAGTTGGGACAGATGGTATGCCAGCGAACATTGTCAGAGTGGTGGCAGGAGGTTCTGCTACCACTGTATCGAATGACACAATCCTAGATGTCGATGGTTGTCCAGACATATCGAGTCTATCCAAAAGACTTCCTAGCGATTCTACAGGAACTTGCGATGAAGGGGTATTAACTTCTGAAGTAGAAGGATATAGGTGGATCCCAATTCCAAAATGTGATGGAGTACTGGATGGAAGATCCTCCGTAATCTCTTCTATAGCAATCAATCCAGGTGGAAGAGGCAGACCATCAGGTCCATAAAATATTTCTGGTGCCGAAGAAGGTATAGATTCTGCAGCGACAAATCCTGGAGGGGTAAAACCTTCCGAATCAACCCTGGATGGAGCTGATTCAAGAATAGAAGTGTTTACTATTACACTAGGATCAGTTCTAATGTCCTCTTGTAACTGCGGAACTTCTTCTATAGAGGCAGGGATACCAGAAATGGTTGGAGTAACTAGAGTCTCAAAGGATGTTGAAACACAAGTTTCAAACAAACTAGGAGACTTTGACCCAGTTAAACGAGTTCACTTGGCCCAGAATGGTTTCGTTTCCAGGGTCAAAGATGGTTGACTCGTCAGTCTCCGTGAATGATGGGGTTTTGATTGACTTTCTTCCACGATTGCGGATTATTTGATCAACTCAAAATAAGAGGGGAAAATGTTATTCCTAATTAAATGAATTTTAGACACTTCAACACAACTTGCTTTTTCAATTTCTAAGAGTTGAGAAAAAGCTAAAGATGACTCTAGTTGCCTTCGATTTTTAATGAGCCTGAAGTGACAAGTGCTTAGATGGACCTTTTCCTTTAAGGAGTCTAAAAAGGAACGAAAGAGACTACTCTGGAAATCTAGACAGAGGGATTACCAAACCAATCGCAAAATTGCAGAATACTTTTTACGGTACGGCAGTCAATCTTCCTGAATGTTGTGTTCAATGCATTGTGATCGATAGGGTGGCAGACATGGCTTCCTAAGGATAAAGGATATAGCCTATTGTGGTCTCCCAATATATACTCGATGGTACGTGGGAGCACAAGTCTGTACTGGCACTTGTCATCTCAAAAAGGAGGAATCACCCAACCTACGATGAAAGCGACAGTTACCAGGATTTACGACGCCAGAACACGTCTCAAGGCTAGACTTCTAGATGTTGTGCGTTAGGTTCCAAAGCATTTTTATGTTCATTGAAATATTTTACAGTTGATATTTCTTAAGAAATTTGCCTCTCAGGTTCACCGCGTGATGTAGATATACAATTCCTAAAATGCAATCTAAGATGATAAATAGTCGTTTAATCTTCTTTTTGCAATGAAAATCCTAACTACTAAGGAAAGAGAAATGAAATCCTTTCAACATAGAGCAGAGAGCACACACTAGATGCACTGTCCTAAATCAAAATCAATAAGCAGTTCTAAATGCAAATGCACATGCATGTATTTGTTTTCCGCTTTCATAATGTGTGGATGACAAAAAGAATGCTAAGCACAAATCTGAATTATTCTTTCTTTCAAAGCAATAGTACTAACAATTTTCTTTTCAAAAAATGAAAAGGAGACAAGACAACACTTTACGATTTTGAATTGAAAACTGCTTTCGACACTTGAAATACTACTAATTCAGATCAAATACAAGAGTAACAGTACAATCGACTATCAAGAACAGTAGGATTCTTTTCTTTGACTGAAAACGACACTTGCAACACTTCCAAATCAAAAGACGACAGTTTGATTAAGCTACTATTTTGTAAATGAGAACTGTAAATGGTGCACAATACATAAAAACATTCATAATTCTTTGTACAATAGAGGTTGGATGATGCAAAGAAAGGGGGTTTCAACAGTGGTCTACTGATCATAGACAGTAAAACTTCTGAATAAAATTGAAGACAGTGAGGAAAAAACCAAAATCTGGAGTCAGATTTAGTCTTGTCTGATCATCGCACCTGTAACACAGGGAAACAGGGATGCATCCCACCTACTGCACACAGGAGGTGCGATGCATCTAGATTTCCAAGAAGACAAGGTGTGATGGTCCAGGGACGAGACTTTAACTTGGTTTTTGGTCACAGTTTGCAGTTTAGTTCAAGGATTTAGGCCGAGCAAATGATAGTCAGTAACTACAAAGTATAGGGCTGATCTAATGAGGTTACTCAAGCTACCTCTAGGGCACTTAGGATGTTTGCAAGTCAATTGTTCAGTTCATAAACAAACCTAGAGATTGACTGAAGTAGCGTTGATCTACTTTGCACTTGCATAGCAAATGCACTTTGAAGGCTAGCTGGCTTGACTTTAGGCTCCGTCTGTGGTTTATGAATCAAACAAATAGAGACAAGCAATCAAACTAATCGCTCCCTAGCGGAGTTGCCATTTTGTTATCGAGAAATCTAGTGTCTATTCAGAGCTGCTAGTCCCACTAAGACAGGTAGTTATCTTAGAAACAAATAGATTAAAGTCACTTGTTTTTCCTTTACGAGAGAGAGATGAGAAAGAAGCAGAGAGTACCAACCTCAGTCTTCCGCTTGGCTCCTTACTTGTTTCCTTTCCCCTTTGACAGAATCTCACCACTGCTTCCTTACTTGTCCCACTTCAAAGAACACCTGTAGATTCACAACAGCGTAATACCATCAAAGCATAGAGATATTTCACTGTAAACAATGTAGGATCATATATATATTGACCATACAAATGCATATATCAACATAATATTCAGAGATACACAAGAATATGGAGGAAAACTCAAATAGATTTATTAGTAAAAGTCATAGAAGAGAGGATTACAACCACTTGGTCTAAACCAGTGCCATCCTCCCAGCTTGAAAGCCCTCTTCACCTCACACAACGCAAGATCACCCAACAATGTCTTCAAAGAGAAACTAGCAGCACCTCTTTGCAAATTACCAAATTCCAACCTTTAGCCTCTGGATCTCTAAGATGAGGGATCCATATATAGATATTTGCAGAGGTGTGAGTCACCTCTAGGTTTTTTATTAGTGTCATTCCACTGATAGTTCTTGGTTCCACTTGGAGATTTCATTGATCTCTTACTCATCCCTAGGCGAATTCTGAAAGGAAAGTGTCATATGAGAAGTTTCTAGAAGATTCCTTGATCATCCACTTAGCAAACTATCTCTACCATTTGTCTATTCTCACTCATCGCACCCTACAGAAGGCCTTTTCAATATGCATCGCACCTCCCGTGTGTACAAGGTGAGATGCATCGCACCCTAGCCATGGAGCAAGTGAGATGATCCAGTTTTGACCAGTTCTGAGCAGTTTTTTAGGGAGAACTTCTGGGAGATGATGTAATCAGCTGACCTTGCTCCTTTAGGGTATGAAACAACACTTTTAGGGACTTAGAATCCCTTGGTTTATGGACATATGTGATTGGGGTTGCAGTGCCCAAATATGTTTATAACACCACTCCCCTTACAAAGCCAACAAAGCCACTTGTAGTGGATCTAGAAGGGGAATGGGAGAATTTTAATAAGTTAATCAAAACTAAGGAACAGAGTGCAGAGCCACTAACAAACCTAAGAGAGACAACCACAGAAATGGTGGTAGAAGGGGCTATCAATACTCAGGAAACGGAGCATATTCCTATTGCTCCGTCGTGTGAAATTGTACTAAAGATAGATGAGATTCCTCCTCTAGACGTATTTTATAGCCCGCAACATAAGGTTGTTGTCAGGAGGCAAAGAAAGAAAAGGAAAATAGATGCCATGCTCGCTCCAGAGGATGAACCTCTAGATGTTCTGTGGAATGACCCAACTACATACCCATTGGAAAATCTAACTAGGCTCTCTCAGATCGTAGGACAATTGATAAAGCAACAGAAGTTCAAGTGCTACTAAAAGAAAAGGAAGATAGGATTTTGTTTTTAGAGCAGTAACTACAACAATTTAGCATCAGTAAAGAAGTAGAAACACAACTAATAAAACTCCAGCAAGACTTCTAGCAGATGCAATTGAATCATCAAAGCAGTTTGGCCAATAAAGAAGAATAGTTACAAGCTATGATAGAACTGCATAAGCAGGATCCCAAAATTAGGGAATTTATCACAAAATCACTCGCTCTTAATGCCCAGCTCTTGCAATAGGAAGAAATACTCTGCCAGAAGATCTCACAATGGAATTCCCATTGTGAAACGAGCGATAATATTACAAATCAAGTCGTAGACTTACGACTTGATTATGATTCAATTTTTAAGAAGGTTTCAGACTTCTTGAACTGGCAAAGATCAGAAGAAGGTAAAAGAGTTGAATTTCCCAGAATCGACGAATCACACAAAGAAATGTTATTTGTGAAATGGGATTCACAGCTTAAAGAAGAAAAACAGGCGATGGAAGAGGCAGTGACAGTAGCAAATAGTGTCATTGAGTGCATAAATGAAAATCTGCACAAGGCCAATTTGATATCAAAGACTACTCCGGGCTTCCTCCCAAAGGCACAATAGCTTCAAACAAAGTGGAAACAAATAGTAGATGAAAAGGCAGAGGCGATTAAAAAGGTAAATAAGTTAAACTGGGACACATACTAGTAGTACCTGGTAATGCCACATAGCCAATGGATGACCCTGAAATGCCTCACAACCTCTACCGAGAAGATAGTGCCAACACTAGCTAATGTCATATTTGTAGGACAGTTAAGAGCTGAAGTCGGCCAACCTATGCTTTCGAAACCGATGCTGGACAATTGCAATTTAAAGGATCATATACAGGATTTATCATAGATACAGTTTTGTTTTGTTTTAGTTCATTTTTGCTTAAAACGAGGTAGGTTGTTTAAACCTCCTCATATTTTTTTGTAGTATTTATTTTTATATTTCATTAGAGTAGTATTTAAACCCCTCTCATGCATTTAGAGAGGGGTCCAGAGTTTTATCAAAAACAATTCTTCAGAACATGCAATTTGACCCCACTGAGGAGGTTTTGATAAAATTAATGGAACGAGATTTATTTTTATATGAGTTTGATGTCTGCTACTGAAATGCACTTTTGTACTCTTAGTGGATGTTGAGTGATCTGAATTTGAAACTACTTGAAATTTTTTTGCAAGGTATTCAATTCAGAATTAAACATGTTTAAAAGATTTCCATGTCTTGTAGAAAGAAAACACATGAAATTTTCAGTTGTTCATGACACATTTAATCATAGCAGAGTTATTTCCTTTTACTGTTTAACACATTAAAATGAATTTGATCTGCAAAATAAATCAACCACAAATGCAAAAGAAGTTGATAAAGCAGTTCACCCCCTCCAGGGCTACGTCTGCTGGGTCCAAAGCTCCCAACCGGGCTTGTCCTTGTTTTTATTAACTTCTCAAATTGAAAATACAGCTGAATAGAAGCATCTACAGGAGAAATAGATGGTAAAAATGGATTCAGAACACTTGAATCCTTCAGGATTGACTATTGGATCACCTCCAATGGATACCTGCAACCCTATGCAGTCTTCACAAAACTGGACCCTGGTGGCTCCTAGAACTTTCACGGCTCCACAACCTCTACAAATGACCTCAAATGGTTGTAAGACCTGCACCAATGGCTTCAGAAGGTCGAAAATACCCAAAATCAAAAAACAAATCCTCCAAAACCGACTTTCCAAGCCAAAGTTATGGCCATTTAAAGTTTCTCCAGTTTGCCCCTAGAAAAACTCCAGCTAACTTTAGTTAACTCCAGATAGCTCCGCAAATTATGGCGGGTCCGCCAAATTTGGCGCTCCTGCCAAAATTCCGCCAACTTAACTGCAGTTACATTTAATGTTTGGGTGGTTGCCTCAGATTTCGTGCTGGCGGAATATTCCTTTTTTATTTTTTTTTTGAAAAATTAAAATTTCTAATGTTATGGACAAATTCTTCTTTTTGCCATAACTTCCTCATACGACGACCGTTTTTCTAACTGTTTGCGGCGCTGGAATCGGAAAGACGAGCACTTTCCAGTCATTTAACTTTGAACTAGTTCTAAGCACTTTAAATTTTGAGCATTTTACGACACTTAGGACATGAGCACCCGATCACGCCTCCCCAATTGGAAGCTTTTGGACCCCAAAAGCCTTCAATTACCTATTAAAGAGGTGAGGGTACAGCTCCCTCACTCTGCCCACCTCCATCCACTTTGCCTTGTTCGGTTTGCTGCCTTTGAAACCAACCCGAACATAATCTACACTGCCCCTCCTTGAAGTGTGTGTCCTTCTTTCAAGGATTGTATCTTCTTTCAGCTCATCTAAGAATTCTGGCGAGAAATCTTCTATAGATGGCAGCTGAACATCATTTTCATGATCAGCAATCAAAGGAGGTTCATACAAACGTAAGTTCTCCACATTGACAACAGAATACATTTGAATGTAGGAAGGCAAATCTAATTGAAAAGCATTATTTCCAACCTTCTTGAGGATTTTGAATGGACCATAACAAATAGGCTTCAGCTTTTTACCTTCTCCTTGCATCCTTTCCTTACAAATGTACAGCCATACCTCATCTCCTTCTTGAAACTTATGATCGACTCTATGCTTGTCGTGTCTTTCCTTGTACTTGCCTTGACTCTTCTCAAGCTGTTCTTGAATTTGCTGATGTATTTGCTGAATTCTTTCAATGAATGAACGAGCTTTGTCAATTTCACTATGTCCCTCAATGGCAACATCTTTCTCAAGAATGAAATCAAGAGGTGATTTTGGCAAGTAACCAAAACAAGCTTCAAACAGTGAGGTGTTTGTGGAAGAGTGCTTGGCACGATTGTAAGCATGCTGTATGTAGTGCAAAGGTTCATCCCAAAGCTTGGGATGCTTGCTGCAATAGCCTCTCAAGAGGTGCACAATGGTTCTGTTCACAACTTCGGTTTGTCCATCTGTTTGCGGATGGAAAGCAGTACTTTTCTTCAACTTTGTGTCCATCATCTCCCATAGGTTGGACCAAAAATTCCCCACAAATCTGGAATCCTTGTCACTAATAATGGAATTAGGCAAACCAAAGTGAATCCATACATGATGAAAAAATAATTCAGCAGTTTGTTCAGCAGTTATAGTTTTCTTACAAGGCATAAGTATACACATTTTGTTGAAACGATCAACTACTACATATAAATAATCATGCTACTTTCGAGATTTTGGCAAACCTCCTACAAAATCCATAGAGATTCTCTCCCATGGTCTAGAAGGTACTGGCAAAGGAGTATACAAACCAAGCTTCCTGTTGCTAGGCTTGCTTGTAGCACATAATGAACAACCTCTTATGAACCTTGAAATAGAATCTACCATGCGAGGCCAATAGCAATGCCTCTGTAGATGTGCAACTGTTTTTCTCACACCAAAATGGCCAGCAATAAGAGAAGAATGAGCTTCTCTTATGACATTTATCCTCTCCCCATGTGGTATACACAACTTGCCCAAATGAAACAGCAAATTGTTATGCATGTGATAGTCATTTTCCTCTACATGATTTCCTTTACTCAAGTTAGCATACACATCTTTAAAGTCATCATCAGATGCATATTGTTCTATGTAACTATCATGTACAATGGAATCATTCTTAAGTAAAGTAACAGCACCAATAATAGGCCTTGAAAGCATATCAGCAACCTTATTCAAAGTACCTTTCTTATACCTTATTACCAAATGGAACTGTTGCAAGAAGCCCATCCATCTGAAGTGTCATGACTGTTGTAACTTGCTTTGTGATTGCAAGTACTGTAAGGGCTGATGGTCGGTATGTATAACAGTTTCTTTGCCCATCAAGTAGTGTTTCCACTTTTTGACGCTTTGTACCAACGCATACAACTCCTTATCATATGTAGGATAATTTACAACAGCACCATTAAAAGTTTCAGAATGAAAAGCAATAGGCTTACCATGCTGTAGAAGAACTGCACCCATAGCATAATCACTAGCATCAGTTTGTATCTCAAATGGCTGTCTCAAATCCAGTAATGCAAGGACTGTAGCTGAACTAATCTTCTCTTTCAAAGATTCGAAAGCTTTTTGCTGCTTGCCTCCCCATTGGAAAGCATGCTTCACACTTGTCACTGCATGCATAGGAGCTACTATAGAAGAGAAGTTAGAGATAAACTTCCTCCAATATTGAGCTGCACCCAAAAAACTTCTTACCTCTGTTATGGATTTGGGAGTAGGCCACTTCACAATAGCCTCAATCTTAGTAGGATCAATTCTCAAAGCACCTCCTCCTACTATGTGTCCCAAATAAACCAAAGAAGTCTTTCCAAATTCACACTTTTACATTTTAAGAAATAACTGATTCTTCTTCAAAACATCAAGTACTTTTCTAACATGCATGACATGATCTTCTCTAGACTTGCTGAAAATTAAGATGTCATCTAAGTAGACAATAATGAAATCATCAAGAAAAGGAAGCAAGACATCATCCATTACCCGCATGAAAGTTGAAGGTGCATTGCACAAACCAAACGGCATCACAAGCCACTCAAAGAGTCCTTGTTTGGTTTTAAAGGCTGTCTTCCAAATGTCACTTTCTTCAGTTCTTACTTGATGATATCCACTATGCAAGTCTAGCTTAGTGAAATATCGAGCATCTTTCAGCTAGTCTAACAAATCATCTATCCTTGGGAGTGGGCAACGATTCTTTACCGTTATCTTATTCAAGGCCCTGAAATCAACACACTTACGCCAAGTGCCATCTTTCTTTGGAATCAATACAATCGGTGACCCACATGGCGAAGTACTTGGCCTTATGAAACCCTTGTCCAACAAGTCCTTGATTTGCTTCTTTATTTCAGCATTCTCCATAATAGACATGCGGTACATGCCTATGTTTGGAAGAGGACAATCTGGATGCAAATGGATTTCATGCTGAATCTCCCTCTTAGGAGGCAAACCTGTTGGCTCCTGAAACATCTCATGATATGCATCAACTACATCATACAAATCTGATTTAAGTTTTGGATCACAATTGTCAAATGACTCATGATTCACATCAACCTTGGGCTTAATCATAAGAAGAACAAAATTCTTACTTGAATTGACCAGCCTTTTTACCTATCTTGCATTCACCATCGCTATATTTGTCTTCTTGCGATGAGCTCTAACAATGAACTCCTTGCCATCTTTGAACAGATGATATTTGTTTTCATGGCGATGAAAGATAGCTTTCCTGTCAAACAAGTAAGGACTTCCCAAAACAATTCCTGCTATATCAAAAGGTACCACATCAAGTTCAACTGTGTCAATAAAATGTGCAGTAATTGCAAAGCGCAATGTGCACTTTCTTGAAACTTGTAAATTTGCATCCTTGCAAATCCATCCAAGTGGATATGGCTTCGGATGTGGAACGGTCTCAAGTTTAAGCTGCTTGACCAAGTCCTCTGATATAAGGTTTGCTTGTGACCCACTATCAAAAGGTGTGTCAATTTTAGTATGTTTTGAAATCACCCTCACATGAAACAGTTCAATTCTTTCTTCCTCATTAGGAGCTTGTACATGGCAGTTTGAGGTACTAGTGCTGGCTTGAGTTTCAATTTCTTTTCCCTTCAAGTTTTTCAAACCCATGGCTGCAATTTTGGTTTCATCACCTGAATCTTCCCCTAAATCTTGTGGTGTAGATGTAGTAGCAGCAGTTTTCTGTTTCCCTTTGGATTTGTTAAATTGAGGTCTTTTTTCAGGATATAATTTCCAACAGTTTTTCTCCTCATGGCCTGGTTTAGAACAGTGTTTACAGATCACTTTCTCACTCTCCTGTTTGACAGATGCATTCTTTTTTCTCTTTCCCTTGGAGGTTTTCTCTTTGTTTTTCCCCTTGGGGGGCTTGTTTCTACCCTCTTCAAATGTGTTTTTTCCCCTTGCCTCTAAATGGGTAGCTTGGACACAAACCTCGTCCAGGCTAGTAGGGTTAAACATCAAGATGGTGTGTCTAAGGTAGCTATGCAAGCCACCGATGTATTTCAACAAGGTTTCTTGGGTCTGTAAATCTACCCCTAACAAGAGAGCTCTTCTCCTGAATCCTTGGGTGTAGTCTTGGACACTCTGACCCTTAAGTTGTCTGAAATTTTTCCAATTCATAATGGCTTTCTGCATGTGAGAAAGAGGATAAAACTGTTTTTTAATGGCTAAGAGAAATTCAGGCCATGTTAAGGTGACCTTACCAAATTTTTTGATCTCCTCTTTAGTCTTGGCCTCCCACCAGACCAATGCTGCTCCATCCATTCTCAAGGAAGCCAACTGAATCTTTGTGGCATCATCATGCATATTCTAGATCCTTAAGTAAACTTCCAACTACCTAATCCAGTTGTCAAGCTTTTCTGCATTCACTTCACCATTAAACATAGGTAATTCGAATTTTACATCAAGCTTCAAAAAAGGACTTTTTCCAGAGGATCTATGCTTATGAACAGAAGAAGACGAGGATGAAGAGGAAGAAGGTGAAGATTGGGGTGGTGGATCACCATTTCCTCCATGTCCTTTCTTGGAATGATCATCATCCTTCTTACCTCCTGAAGAGCCCTCTCCTTCATGTGGATGTTTGGACCCTTCTCCAGCTAATTTCTCATTTCTTTCTTGGTACAATATCCTCACCATTTTAGTGAGGTCCAAGAAAGCCTTTCTGAAGACTCTTTCTTCTTCTCTTGGATCTGTCTCTGTAGGAATTTCTCCTTCATGTTCAGACATCCTTGAAGCTTTTGCTAAGACTCTTGAGGGTGAAATTGAAGGTGGAGGTGATGGCTCTCTGGCCTTCCTTGACTGAGGATTCTCTCTTTCTCTAGTCAACTGTCCTTCCCCTCTTTTAAGTTTCAACCTGGTAAGCATCAATACTTTGCAAGACAGTTAGAATATCTTTGCACAAAAACCCTGAGCTTTGACACCAACTTGATCTGAATTTGAAACTACTTTAAATTTGTTTGCAAGGTATTCAATTCAGAATTAAACATGTTTAAAAGATTTCCATGTCTTGCAGAAAGAAAACACATGAAATTTTCAGCTGTTCATGACCCATTTAATCATAGCAAAGTTATTTCCTTTTACTTTTTAACACATTAAAACGAATTTGATCTGCAAAATAAATCAACCACAAATGCAAAAGAAGTTGATAAAGCAGTTCACCCCCTCGAGGGCTACGTCTGCTGGGTCCAAAGCTCCCAACCGGGCTTGTCTTGTTTTTATTAACTGCTCAAATTGAAAATACAGCTGAATAGAAGCATCTACAGGAGAAATAGATGGTAAAAATGGATTCAGAACACTTGAATCCTTCAGGATTGACTATTGGATCACCTCCAATGGATACCTGCAACCCTATACAGTCTTCACAAAACTGGGCCCTGGTGGCTCCTAGAAATTTCACAGCCCCAAAACCTCTGCAAATGACCTCAGATGGATGTAAGACTTACACCAATGGCTTTAGAAGGTCGAAAATACCCAAAATCAAAAAAAAAAATCCTCCAAAACCGACTTTCCTAGCCAAAGTTATGGTCATTTAAACTTTCTCCAGTTTGCCCCAAGAAAAACTCCATCTAACTTTAGTTAACTCCAGATAGCTCCACCAAAATTCCGCCAACTTAACTGCAGTTACATTTAATGTTTGGGTGGTTGCCTCAAATTTCGTGTTGGCAGAATATTCCTTTTTTAATTTTTTTTTGAAAAATTAAAATTTCTAATGTTATGGACAAATTCTTCTTTTTGCCATAACTTCCTCATACGGCGACCGTTTTTTGAACCGTTTCCGGTGCCAGAATCGGGAAGACGAGAAATTTCCAGTCTTTCAACTTTGAACCAGTTCTAAGCACTTTAAATTTTGAGAATTTTACGACACTTAGGACATGAGCACCTGATCATTGAGTGATTTGAAAATAAATCTATATTGTTGCAGCTCATGAGTAGAACTTATTACCAATGGTATTTTTTATCTCCTGATACTTTTTACTTATGTGCCCAGTGATAAATATATTTTCAGTTATTGATATATGAAATTCTAAATCTTTAGTTGTCATTATTGCACTTCTGTATGGTGATAACTTATCATTTTATGCTGAGTATATAAATAACTCTTATGCGATATGTTTCTCATAATTGTTTCAGCTAACATTTTATACTAAAAAATCATTTTTAATGGATTCTTTTCTCATGACGATTGAATGATTTATATTTCCAATTGCTTTTAGAAATTATTTTAGATCGCATATGTGAAATGTTATTCCCGAGATAATTTAAAGTTAGGTGTTTTCTTCCATTAGAATAGATTGCATATGCCAGTTAAAGGATAGATTAGATTTAGAACAAGCATTCACTCCATAAAACCCCAAAAAAGAAAAACATCATCCCATTAGTACACACATCATAAACAGATTGGGAAACTGGTCCCATCATCCCCAGTCAGAGCCACTATTCCAAACGGAAAAGGAGCTGCTTTAAGGTCCAGACTGGGTGGTTATCCCCCTTGTTGTAGACCTGATTTTTCGAGCCTTAAACACCTAGGAGATGAAGCGCCAAACTATGGGCTCCGTTTTAGGTAAATTGGTACATCAACTTCCCAGGGTCGTAACTTTGGCATACGATCTCCATTTGACGCACACAATACCTCATTAGAAAGATATATTCGAGGACTACAACTTTTGAGTGAGCAACATCAGTCCATTGACCCATGTTACTACTAGTTTTCCAAAAAAAATTCCGTTTAGGGCCTCAAAACAGCTTCAGAAGTTCACGACCCGAAAAATTGCCAAAAATAGTAAATTGTACTACAAATAAAGAAACAATGGTGGAAGTCCAAGTGGAATAGGTGGGCGGCCACCAATATCCACCTGGATCATTCCTCCCCCCTTAGGAAGAAATTTTCCCCATTACATTGAGTTCCTCCATGAGATGAGGAAACTTCTGTTGAACTTGGTCTGTGGTGAGCTACTTGCCCTAGTGAAGGAGTTGGCCTACTTTGACAACTTGATATAGTTGGATCTTTTCGTGTCAGGTGTTCTTGCTCTGCGTGTCCATGATCCTATCAGTTGTGGCATGTTCCATGCAATCTGGATTTAACTCTGTAGTTGTGAGTTGTTCTGCAATGTCTGATGTGTCTAGTAATGGTGGGAAGTATAATCGAAGGCGGTCCACATTGAGCATTGGGTTCATGCCAAGGAATGGGGGAATGTTGAGCTCAAATGCATTGTCTCCCACAGCCTTAGTAATGATGTAAGGACCATATCGGAGTGGTATGAGTTTCCGATAGGCTCCGATAAGGCATTCCTTTTGCAAATGCAATAAAACTTTGTCGCCCACTTGAAACTTGTGTGGCACTCGATGTTGATCATGTCGCTGCTTGTACTTGGCATTTGATTTCTCAAAAATGTTGTGTACCTACTAGGCAATATGTTGGATGTGCTTAATGAAGTTGTTTTCCATATCGGTTTCTCACTAGACATGAGCCGAATCTACCTGAGTAGCTGCAAATGGAATGGCCACATCAATGGGACATAGTGGATGGAATCCCAAGCCCACCTAAAAGGGTTTGTAGCTAGTCGATTTGTGTAGAGCCCGGTTATAGCTGTGCTGGACATAGGGGAGGTTCTCATCCCATGTGCATGGATGCTTTGAGTTGTAGATGCACAGAATGTGTACGATCATCTTGTTGACAACCTCTGTTTGGCCATCAGTTTGGGGACGGAAAGTTGTGGACTTAGTGAGCTTGGTGTCCAACATCGACCAGAGACTGGATCAAAATGCACTGAGGAACTTGTTGTCCCGATCTGAGATTATAGATTGTGGGATCCAAAGTCTACCCACACTCATTCAAAGAAGAGTTTAGTAGTGGCTTCTGTTGTGATATTCTTCTTGTAGGCTACCATAATGGCCATCTTCGAGAATCTGTCGACGACCAAAAAAACACAGTCGTTACCATGCTTGGTAGAAGGAAGGCTAGAAATGTAATCCATGGAGATGGATTCCTAAGGTCGACTAGGGGTAGGTAGTAGAGTATGGATGCCTTGCTTCTTGATGGTTGGTTTGGCAATGGCACAAGTAGTGCAGGATCTAATGTACTTCCCGACATCCTGTCGAAGGTTCAGCCAATAGAAATACTTCTACAGTACTGCCACAGTTTTCTCAACCCCAAAATTCCCAGCAACCCTACTATAGTGCGCTTCCCAAATCATCTTGGCACACACACTTGAAGGAACACACAGGTGACCTAGGTAGCATAACAAGGCATCCTGGAGGTGAAAATCTGGAACATGCTGACCCTCCAAGAGCATCTGGTATGTGTGGCTGAATTCTGGGTCACTTTTGTAGAGAATTGGCCAATCAGAAGTCTCATGTCCACAAGAGTTGAGCACAGTGGTTAACGCCATGATCTGTGGTCGGCTGAGGCAATTTGCAACATTATTGGTGTTGCCCTTCTTATACTTGATATTCAAATGGAGTTTTCGCAAGTATGTGGACCGCTTCTGATGGTGATCATTCTGCAACGTCCCTTACATTTGTATGAACTGCAGGGGCCAGTGGTCAATGTGGATGACCGTTTCCTTCTCCAAAATGTAATGCTTCCACTGTCGACAGGCCTACACAATGGAATACATCTCTTTGTCATAAGTGGGATACTTCTAGACTGTGTCTGAAAGTTTCTCACTATGATATTCCACTGGATGCCCGTGTTGAGTAAGGACTACTTAATAGCATAGTCAAAGGCATCTGTCTTAACCTCAAATGATTGTTTCAAGTCTGGTAATGTGAACGCTGGTGCCAAGCAGAGGCGATGTTTGAACTCTATGAATGCCTTTTGTTGAGATTCAGACCAAAAGAATTTTTCTTTCGCTCCTCCCTTGGTGACTTGACTCAAGGGCCAAGTGATATGAGAGAATCCAACAACACGAACCTGCGGCAGAAATTGGCAAGACCCAGAAAGTTGCAGAGCTCTGTCAGAGTGGTTGGAGCTTGGCAATCCTGAATGACTTGGATCTTGGCTACATCCACATGCACCGCCCATTCATCAATAATGTATCCCAGATACTGAACTTGGGTCATGCCAAAAGTGCATTTCTCCAAATTGGCACATAGCTTGTGTTGCCGCAGTGTTTTGGAGAACCTGTCGAATGTGATGGAGGTGCTTTTCCCAACTCTGGCTGAGGATAAGGATGTCATCCAAGTATACCACTAAAAATGAGTTGGTGAATTTCCGCAAGATGTCATCCATCAACCTCATGAAGGTTGTAGGAGCATTTGTCAACCTAAAAGGCATAACCAACCATTCAAAAATGCCCTCCTTGGCTTTGAATGTAATCTTCCACACATTAGAGGGTTTGATTGGTACCTAGTGATATCCTAACTTCAAGTCGATCTTGTTGAAATATTTTCCCCCCTTAAGTTGGTCCAAAAGGTCATCAATTTGTGGGATTAGGTACCTATTTCGAACAGTGATCTTATTCAGCACCCGATAATCAATACAAGGTCTCCAAGTCCCATCCTTCTTATGTACCAACATGATCAAGCTCCCACAGGGTGATGAACTTGATCGGATGTGACCTTTCTACAACAGTTCCTGAATCTGACCCTTGATTTCGTCGTTCTCCATAACGGAGCACCAATAGATTGGTCCATTAGGCAGTGGTGCACTTGGGGTCAGATCGATGGAGTGCTTGACCTAGCAGTGCAGAGGCACCATTGTGGGGGAGGTGAAGGTGTCCTCGTACTCCTCCATGACCTTGTTCATTTGTTTTTTTCATGCAGAGGGGCCTTGTCTAGAGGTCGTGGCCACCGTCTTCTTCTTTCCTAAAGGGTGTATCATAAGGAAAACAAATTTCTTGGTTTTGGAAATGAGCTTACTGCATTGTTTTGCAGTAACCAAAGAGAAGGAGGTAGGCGGTGCTACCTTTGGTATCATGTACAACTTATTTCCCAAAGTAATAATAACAGCACGAGGCCTTGACTCATACACAACATGTCACTTCCACAAGTATTGTTGGCCTAATAATACATCACAAACATCAAGGGGAGCAAAGTCACACAATACCTCATCCATGAAGGGTTTTATGTTGTATGGAAGGCGACACTGCTGGCTCACACGAAGATCCCGTCCTTGGTGAAGCCACTCGATGGTGTACAGTTGTGTTTGGTAAGCCCAGCTGCTTCATGACCTCTGCCAAAATGAGGTTCTTTTGGCTCCCGTTGTCGACAATGAACTATAGCAGGGAACCCTTTACCCACATCTGGGAGTGGAAGAGGCGCTCCTCCTCCTAGATCTTTAGATTCCTCCTTCTAGATCTTCGTTGTGGCAATGGTAGCATTGGACTCTGCATCAATAATCTGCTTCCCTTTTTCATTCCACTTATCGGGTTCTGACTCTAAGCCAGAACATGCATCTGATTCCGAAGAATTTAGCTCGGCCACCAGTGACTGCTTGGCCTGACACTCACTTTTGTTGTGAGTGGAGCTCTTATGGAACTCATACCACTTTCTCATGTCCTTCTTCGACTTCGTGGTGTTTTTCTTTTCTTGCTACTTTGGCGAGTTTTCCTGGGCCACCCCACCTTAGCTTTGTCCTTTGTTTAGTGGTTTAGGGGCACCTTTCCCTTGCTTCGAATTCGCAGATCCAAGGTCTTGCTTCTTTCGTTTAAACTTATGCTCAATCTTGGCAGCATGTCGTATGTCATGCCAAGCAAGGAGATGTCCAGGAACTCCATCTCATCCTAAGTGTACCTGTGTAGGAAACCCCGGTATTTGAGTACCAAATGCAGCTTAGAATCCTTGATACCCAACTTTGTATGAAGGGTATGAAAAATATTGGTAAACTCTGGCACATCTTGGTCCCCTCCCTGCCGCAACATGGTCCAATTTATGTACTTATCCTCATAGCTTTTGACAGGGTAGTACACCTCCTTCATGGCATTCTGGAATGAATTCCAAGTGGGTGCGTCTAAAAATAGTGAGGTCGTACATTCATTGTTCTTCTTGCAATAGGTTTCCCACCAATCCTTGACGTGGGGGCCGGCTTTGAGAAGATCGAAAGTAATCTTTTCCTGGCCGAAAAAATAATGAACAGAAAAATACCCTTCTAGCATATTTAACCATTTATCTATGGCATCTGCATCTATCTGACCCTCAAATATGAGAATGTCAAAGTTAACTTGTACCTTAAAGGGTGTGGTGCTTCCAGAGTAGATGTTGGAAGTAGATGTGTCGCCCCTGGGTTGCCACTGAAGGATCTGGGCAAACTTGTCCATCATCGCGTTCCTTTGTCGCTCAAGGGCCTCTTCGAGCAAGATTTTGATAGGATCTCTTTCCCCTTCATCTTTCTTTTATCCACCATGGGAGGCCATCGGGATTTGTGAGGTTGGTCTTGCAAAGGTTCGACCATTTCAAGCCCTAACTCCTTATATCCCAACCTCGTTGGGGACATGCAAAGAAAAATAGAGAAAGAGCAGACTGCTCTGATACCACTGATTCGAATTTAAACAGGAACACAAAAAATTATAGATATGACCATAAATACAGAGATGCAACAGAAATAATACTTCATTTCATTGATGTGAAATACTGAAATATGCTTACAAACAGAAATGGAAATAAACTAGCTTGGGTGATGGTAGCTTATCTCTGAGAAGAGATGTGGTGGCTACATGCCTCTGAACTGTCTTTCAATGAGGCTTGAAGGCCTATTTATTGTTGAGAAACAATGGAAAACCCTAAAAATCCAAAAACCTAACCCTAGGAGATGAAGCGTCAAACTATGGGCCCCATTTTGGGTAAATTGGTACATCAATTTTTCGGGGTCATAACTTTGGCATACGATCTCCGTTTGACATGCACAATACCTCGTTAGAAAGATCTATCTGATGAATACAACTTATGAGTGAGCAATAGTAATCCATGGAACCATGTTGCTCCCAATTTTCCTAAAAAACGTCGTTTAGGGCCTCAAAACGGCTCCGGAAGTTCATGACCAAAAAAACTGCCAAAAATAGTAAATTGCGCTACAAATAAGGAAACTGAAAAACTAAAAGAAACAATGGTGGACGTCCAAGTGGAATAGTCAGATGGCCACCAATATCCACCTGGATCAATCTGACATAACATACTCATCATTATTTTCTTTAGAAACAAGATTACCTGTTGGTTCTCCTGGTGAACAATCTTCCTTTGTTTTTCCTTCATGGATTTCCTATAGATCATCCCATACTTCCTTTGCAGTTTCATAATGAAAAAACATCAAGGGAACACCTACCACCTGAACAACTTTAATAGCTACCACTGGAAGGAAGCTCCTACTTCCTCACTGAAGGCTCCAACCCTCAACACCCTTCGTGGACCATGTTTCATAATATTTCATATTGGATCCACCTAACCCAAAACATCAAACCTGCAGGGCCTCCTTTCATCATATTTCTAGACTGGACCCACTTCCAACATTTAAGCACAATACCAAGTAACAATTCTAAAACCAAATACTAAATCAAATCATACAATCACTAAACCAACTAAATCACTATAACATCTAAAAACCAATCACTGAATCTCAACTAACTACTACAACCAGATAAAACCAATCCATATCATCATAACCAAGTCATATCAATGCATAACCACTCATAAATATGCCAATCCATACAATGTTAACCATCATAGAAACAAAGTGTTGTCACTGAAAACCCTGATTAGATTTACTTAAGAATGTATATGCTCTTGTTCTGAAGCATACACACGTATATATTTCTTCCTTTATATAAGACCTACGTACAAATCATTGCATCATGAATCATTATAACACTAAACCAACCACTAAATCAAGTATTGAGTTATTCATAGATCACTGAACCAATCACAGATTACTAACCAATATTCCAATCATGAAAAACCAACCCAATCAATACTAGCAAACAAAGATTAGCATGATCAAGACTTCATTGAAAAACATCAACAAATAGAACATAACTCATAAAATGTCATCATCAATCCATACTGTAAAACTCTAAAATATATACGTGACTATCACAAAACAAATTAGTTTTTGTACACATCTACCATGCATAGCACTCTCATACATATTTTCAAACTTTATCTCTGAATATATATGCAACCCTACAGATATGGATATGCCTATGTACGTGAATATTCTCAAAGACACCTGTATACAGATCTGAATACTTTCACTGCAAACACAATTTCACTTTCTGCAACCTTTACTATCAATAATACAATCTTCTGAATATTTAGATCAGTGCATCATTATAGTTGCAAGTTCATCATTATTAGCTACTTTGACATTTGCAACAAGTAAATCAATCAAGCATATATTTCAACAAACATTCAAATATTTCAGATCTAATTATTCTCCTTGCTCCTTGGTGCACACATGTTCCAAATTAGATCACATGTGTATAACTCATTATTTGCACACTTAACACTATCTCCATCTCCTTATATAGAATTAGCCGTATCCAATACCTTAGGTAAATCCCTTGGTAATATCATTGGTATTATTTTATAAGATCAAATAACTATTGTCGCTTCCATTACTATGGGTCAATACCATGGTAAAGACCCCTAGTATTCAAATTACCATCATGTGGATTATGTACGTGACTTTTCTTCACACTACTTGCATATGTACACCACCTTTCTTCTCAGGACCTGCATATACTTTCTCAAACTTTACCTTTACCATCTATTTGTCTTTGAACTGACATTCTTTTGTTCAGACCACCTATAACATTTATACCAATATTCATAATCATCCTATGATCATAATGTTGTCATATTTATCAAGCAGGTTTCAATCAAGGACAACACATTAGCCATAATGCAAACAAAAAATAGGAAGCATTCTAGGATGGCTAGGAAGTGGCACATACAGAATTTCTACTTATAGGTTCACAACAAAAAATTGAAAAAGAAGTTGAAGGACATACAGAGGATGAGTAGGGCCAGTGTAAGTATCAATACAGGAAAGTGAAGTATGAAGAGCCCCAATTTTCCCAAAATTTTGTGTAACCCTATATAGAACTATCTTAAATATATGATAATATATTGGTGCACATATTTCTTCTTTTGTGTGAGGACACAAAACTATTTGGGTTAGGGGAGATGTTGGGGGTAGAAATTGAGGATTTTATGCTATGAACACATCTCTTTCAACCTTCCTTAAAGCCTAATTTTGCATTCTCATGGTCCCTTTTTGTATGCAACGGCGAATTATCACGCAAAAACTAGACAATCAAAATGTTATGTTGTGTATTCCTAAATTATTTCATAAATATATTGTTTGGGTGCATTGATAAAGCCTAATAATTATTTTAAGGTTTACTATCAAATTCTACAAGTCTTGCATCCCTTGAAGGGTCCGGAACTAGGGTTTAGGTGAACTTGTGTATACAAATTCCAATGTGAATGTAGCATGTAGGCCCTTCGAGCACGTCACTTGTACATCCTGTCACTCCGTGAATGTGATTGATTGTAAAAAATTTCGTGCTTAATTGATTCCTTCATTTGGTAATTCATTCAATAGAAGTCGAGACTCAAGGATCCTCTATTTGATTCTTCTAATAGATTGTCCCAATTTACTCTAGTTTTAAACCATATTATTATCATTCCAATATGAGATTGGAGAACATTTAGCTTTCCTTTATTTTTGTTTTGTTTCTAGATCAATCATGGATCGCTTCAGTGTTGTCATGTATTGTAACTATTATATAAGTCTAACATTGGACTTAAGCTAGGATAGCAGTCGCATTATAAGGTTGCTCTATTATTTCAAGTTTGCAAAATCTCTCACCAGTGAGACCACTAGGTTAGATCTTCATGTATCAATCTATGTAAAGACTATGGATTTTATAATACAAATGTTAATGCCTAGGTTTTACCTTTTGTTATGTTAATCTCTCCATGATTTAATTTATCAGAGAAGCAATGTTGCTAGTTGGCTTGGGCCCACCAACTAGGCACATTTCCTTCTAGTATTATTGTGTTTCTAATGCTTAGATTCGTGTGTGTGTGTGTAGCATAGATCTGGATGTTTGGCTCTATTTCGAGTGAATTTCATGTATGTTTTGTAGATTGAAGGTTTAATGGTTGATGGTGGTTTGTTGATCTTGTCTAGGTTTCTTTATTTTTTCTTAACTTGTTAATGCTAAGACCAGGGGTGTGCAAATCTAGATCGAGGTGTATTTGATCTAGAGCTTAGATCAAACCTAAAGAGTTTTTATGTTGGTTTCATTTCTTAATGTACCATTGTTATATGAATAACCTTGTTGCTTTCCAAATGTAGGCCTTGGATGTCTTATTGAAGATCTCAGACTATGGTTCATTACAATAAAGCTATTTTGGTTAATACATGGTCATGTAACCTCTTGATTCACAATGCAATGTGTGTAGTTTGAAATGTTCACTGTTTAAGCAGTCTTTCGGTAGAAACCACATAAGATTAAAAAAAAAAAATCGAACCAACAAGTGTGGTTCATCATTAGGACCAAATGAAGAGGCAGACCATGGCAAAGGCTTAAATAGAGAGCAATGTAGAGACCAAAATTTCAAGTAACAGCTATATTTGAACAATAATATTTAAATTATGATATTAATTTATTAATATATTAAAAACAAATATTATTAAGTAATGACTATATTAAACGACTAGTTTTTGAAAAATAATATTTAAATTATGATATTAGTTTATTAATTTATTAAAAAAATATTAATAAGTAACGGCTATATTAAACGGCTAGTTTTTGAAAAATAATATTTAAATTAATTTATTAAAATCAAATACTAAAAAAAAAATCAAAGTCAAACTCCAAACAAGGAGGGAAGTCAAAAATTATAAAAATGAGTCAAGACCCTAATTGAGACAAGATCATTTAATAAATAAAAATAATTAATGGAAATAAAATAAACTAAATTAAAAATAATTAATGGAAAATAAATAAAATAAAACAAAAATATACACAAGTCAAATATATATATATATATATATATATATTCAAAGAAAAATAATCAATAAATAAAATAGGGTCAACAATAAAATATGGGGTTGAGGCCCATTAAACAAATAACAAAAATACTAAAAGGAGTTAAGAACGAATAGGATGATAAAATACTTAAGAAAACATGAAGGGTCAAGAAAATAAACTCTAATGAAGAATAAATCAACAACAAATACTATAAAAAGGACACCAATACCTACATAGATAAACAAACAAAAAATCCCAAAAAGAAACCTAAAAAACTAGGACGACGGGATAAGGACCTAACTTCTACTAATATTCCAACCATCGTCTTTAATCAAATTATTGGGTCTTTTTCCAATTTCTAGGGCCTCGCTCAATTTATAATGACGGAAATGACTAACCCTAGCAACGACTTGGGCCTCCTTAATGTAGATGTGATGCTTAGATTTATTTGTATGCTCTTGCAAAGTAGAGGAGCGAATCCTGCCAGGCTTGATGTCAGCAGCATGCTTACAAATCCTTTAATTAATCAAGCTACTAGTCTCACCAATGTATGGAGTCCCACAAGAGCATGGAATAACGTAAACATCCTTCATATTCTTGGGGTCCACTGGGTCTTTTATATATCTAAGGGAGCTATGATGGTATTTAAAGGCCTAAAGGTGGAAGCCACCTTATTCTTCCTTAGGATCCCCACAATTTTGTTAGTGGTCCCTTGGATAAAAGGAAGATGAACACCAGAAAATTGACCATTGGCATCTTTCTTAGCACTAGGACCTTTTTCAGCTCTAAGGAAATCTTTAGTACATTAGTGTCTACTATACCCATTATTAAAGAAAACACTTAAGAGATGCGATTTCTCTTTATTGAGATGGTTGTCATCAGAAACTCTTAAAGCTCTAGTTGCTAAGGTGTTGAGAACACCAAGTTTTTGAGCTCGGAAATTATAAGAATTAGCATGAAGATATTGTTCTGTATGAGTTGTCTTATGAAATACTTGATGAGAAAAAGATACATCATCATTCCTTAAGAGGAGGACGTCAACGAAAGGAAAACTACCATTGCTTTCAAATTCCATGGTGAACTTTATGGAACTAGATTGATTGTTAAGGTGGATGAAAAACAGTTCCAACTCTTCCTTACCATGGGACGAGATGACACAAGTGTCATCCACAAACCTTTTCCACATCATAGGCAAAAGACGAGAAGAACTAATGCCTTTGATTCAAAATCCTCCATGAATAGATTAGCTACCTTGGTTTCTTTTCATCTTCTACCTAAGATGTGGAAGAGGTTTGTGAATGACACTTGTGTCATCTGGTCCCATGGTAAGGAAGAGTTGGAATTGTTTTTACTCCATCTTAACAATCAATATAGTTCCATAAAGTTCACCATGGAATTTGAAAGTAATGGTAGCATGCCCTTCCTTAGCATCCTCCTCTCATGGAATGATGATGGCTCTTTTTCTCATCAATTATTATGTACTAAGGCTTTCCTCAGAGCTGAAAAAGGTCCTAGTGCTAAGAAAGATACCAAAATTGATTTTCTGGTGTTCATCTTCCTTTTATCCAAGGGACCACTGACAAGATTGCGAGGATCATAAGGAAGCATATGATGGCTTTAACCTTTAGGCCTTTAAATACCATCCGGAGAATGGATGAGAAAGTTCCCACAATATATTCCGTTTGAGCAAAATATTATGCTTAATATTTCAGTGGACCCCAAGAATATGAAGGGTGTTTACGGTATCCCATGCTCTTGTGGGACTCCCTACATTGGTGATATTGATCGCTCGATTAATCAAAGGATTCGTGAGCATGTTGTTGACATCAAGCATGGCAGGACCCACTCCTCTGCTTTGGCAGAGCATGTAGATAAATCTAAGCATCACATTTGCATTGAGGAAGCCCAAGTCGTTGCTAGGGTTAGTCATTTCCATCATCGTAAATTGAGGGAGGCCCTAGAAATTGAAAAAAGACCCAATAATTTGAATAGAGACGATGGTTGGAATATTAGTAAAAGTTGGGTCCTTGTCATGTCTTTCTAGTTTTTTAGGTTTCTTTTTGGGATTTTTTTTGTTTGTTTGTTTGTCTATGTAGGTATTAGTGTCCTTTTTATAGTATTTGTTGTTGATTTATTCTTCACTAGAGTTTATTTTCTTGACCCTTCATGTTTTCTTAAGTATTTTATCATCCTATTGGTTCTTAACTCCTTTCAGTATTTTTGTTATTTGTTGAATGGGCCTCAGCCCCATATTTTATTGTTGACCATGTTTTATTTATTGATTCTTTTTCTTTGAATATATATATATTTCTTTTGACTTGTGTTTTTCTTGGTTTTATTTTATTTATTTTCCATTAATTATTTTTATTTATTAAATGATCTTGTCTCGAGGGTCTTGACTCATTTTTATAATTTTTGACTTCCCTCCTTGTTTGGAGTTTGACTTTGATTTTTTTTTTAATATTTGATTTTCATATATTAATTTAAATATTATTTTTCAAAAACTAGCTATTTAATATAGCCTTCACTTATTAATATTTGTTTTTAATAAATTAATAAACTAATATCATAATTTAAATATTATTTTCAAAAACTAGTCGTTTAATATAGCCGTTAATAATATATTTTTTTAATATATTAATAAATTAATATCATAATTTAAATATTATTGTTCAAATATAGTCGTTACTTGAAATTTTGGTCTCTACATTACTCTCTATTTAAGCCTTTGCCATGGTCTGCCTCTTCATCTGGTCCTGATGATGAACCACACTTGTTGGTTCGAAACGCGTCGGCTAAAAAATAAATTCTCTTATGTGATTTATACTGAAAGACTTTGTTTAATCTATTATGGATCACAGAAGCCTGAATACAAAATTGTTCACTGTTATTCACAATTTACAGGAATTGGTTAATGTTATAAAGGTTGCCTCGGGTAGATTTATGTACTTTTCTTTATTCACATTTGTTATAAATTTTGTCTTGAGTTCCTCTATTTTTAATACTTTGTTGAGTGTATGAGTCAGATGCAAGCCACACATGGCACCGTAGAATTTATTTAAATATAGATCTACGTATAGGTTTCACATAGGGTTATTTTTTATATGAGTCATGAACTTATATCTCATAACAAACATTTGTATGATTTCTTGTCATTGTTAAGCAAGGATTTGGATCTGAACTCCAAATATTACTTATGATATGTTTATACTTCTTTGAAAAGCAATTTGTGTGATATGTTTTGATAGACTGTGGAACTAATGCATGCTTAATGATTTGAAGTAGGGTTTTGTTACAGGTTATACACATGATGCTCTGTTCACTTTGTAATTAAATTACTAATGAGTGTCTAATAGTGGTATGACCCAAAGGGAAGTGTAGGACCATTCATCTCTTCATCCATTGTGACAACAACAATGCATAGTTGATTAGGAGTTTCTTGATCAAGCCTAGGTTTCCTTTACTTCCATGTGTTTGTAGAACCTACAGTGAGTTCTCAAGTCCATTGTCCACTGAACATGTAAGAGAATAGTAGGTTAATCACTTTAGGAGGAGCTAGCACTAGGAACTTAATGGTATCTTAGCTAGAATCCTTCAATTTCTTTGGGTAGAGAACTACCATTGAAGGTATTCTGATCATTTGTATTCTAGGAGACAACTCTCTAATAAAACTAAGGTGGTGCCAGTTATAGGATTTCCTGCTTGTTTTGAGTAAACACTATCACTGAAGGTATTTTTATCATTTGTAATCCAAGAGATGACCCTCTGATTGTAACCAAGGTGATACAAGTCTTGATGTTGTCTTGTGTGAAATTTTCTTAGGCAGATAGATAGATCCCTAGCTTTGTAAGTCTTTGTGGTTCCAATCTCCTCACAAACTGTGTAATGTGTGTAAGTCTATGACACCATATTAACAAAGTAAATGTTGGGTAATCCTTTTATCAATTATTCCACCCAACATTATGTATTTTTATTTTTTCTTGGAGTAGTTCCACTAAAAAGTATGCAAATTGGGTACTCATTGGATGCATAATTTAATTATGCACCCAATGGGTTCTTACAATTCCAATTTGACTAAACCTATTATGAGATGAGCCATAAATATAATAAAAAAGGTAGTTCTCTTATTTTCCCTCCAAAATTATTTTCCCCTAGGGATGATATCATCATCTTGAATATTGTTGGTTCTTTTAAAGTTGATTTTGTTATTATATTTTTTAGGCCCATTTTTTACATCAAAATTTCCTTAAAAAACAAATATGGAATCATGACCTTGTTTAGTCTTAAGTAGTCGAAGTACAAAATCCATACTTATTAAATCCCATGTTACATAAGGAATAGACAAAAGTTTATATTTTCTTATATTTGGCTTCTTTCCTTAGCATGTTGACAATTCCTACATGTCTCCACAAACTTCTTCACATCATATTGCATTCCTAGCCAAAAATAATGAGCACTCAAATAAGAGAGTGTCTTAGTAAATTCTAATGGATAACTCCCATTACATTCAATTGCCAATCCATGTATGTAGACTTATCAACACCAAAATGTTATGGGTAGAACTAGTACATAAATTATTACTAAGCTATGAAATAAGTTTAACAATTTAATGCTCTAATACAAACACTTGAAATCAAACCCAATCAGAATAGAAATTAAAAGGCTACAGAATTGATTTGATTATTGGGCTTACATCTACCAGAGTACTTTATGGGCATCAGTCACAATCCTTTATTTGGCATCAAAGGCATCAAATGGTTTTTTGATACCTTGAGAAGCACATTCTTTCATCAAACTTCAATGTTTAACTTGTATAAGAGATCCACACTTTTACAATTAAAGGTTAAAATCCAACCAAATAGAACGTAAAATGTTATAGAGGTTTATTTGAACACTAGACTTATGTTTACAAGAGAATTTTAGGGGCATCGATCACAATCCTGTGTTTGTCATCAGAGACATCAAACAATTATGTGATACCTTGAGAAGTACTTTAATCCTTCAACCATCAATGCTTGCCTTATGTAGGGAATCCACACTTTGCAATTAGAGGGCATGCAAAGAAATCACAAATTTAAATGTTAGGAATTAAAATACTAATCTATGAAGAAAAATTAGAAATACAAATCTATCTAACTTAACTAATATAATTAAGAAAGAAATGAATTTGCAATGCAAACTAGATAAGGTTTCCTACCTACTCACTTGGAATGTAAAGAAAACTACATCATGAGTACTTTATTATATAACAAATATTAAAATATTAAAATAGAATCACTTATATTGATAGGTGGATACACCACGGGGGCTTCACTCAATGAACCTATGTCATATCACATGCATTCGTGGCATACTAAACAATACCCCTAATTTGACTACATATTGGAAAATACCTCTAAAAAACACATTATTTAACCCCCTACCAATACAAACCCAATACACCTTCCCAATTTAGAAAACCCCTACTTTCACTACATATTGTAGGTATCCATTATTTAGTTAACATTTTTTAGACCCCTTTATATTTTTTCATTAACTTTGAGCTCCATTTTTTTATACCTGCCAATATAAAAACCATTTACCCCCAATATATTATGTCATTTTTTCCTCAATATATATCCCCCAATATGAACCCACATGATATGCTATTGCTCCCCCATTGAAGCACCCATGGGATATACGAGTTCATGTTATGCTCATAAGTCGAACATACACAAATTTAGCATGGACCTGCTTATTCCCCATTCTCGAGCTACAATACACACTAGCATGAAACCATTACATTTCTCAATCTCATATCGATTGGATAATTGTTTGATAGATAAACTAATTGCTTCATCAACCCTCTGACTAATTATCTCTTCTTAATATATAACTCTAACTAATCAACCCCTATTCTACATTATATAGAGTTTGTGTAAAATATAGGAGGGTGTAATGGGTCATGACCAGCTCCTTACTTTAGAGACCATACAAACTTGTTTAACTATATATATTCCAAATACTGAGTATGGCATAATGGCGTACTAAATATGACAATTCCCTAACATGGATAACTAAATGTTGTGGGTGTGGTACATCTTTATGACATGTAATTCATGGAAATATCCTTTCCACTTTCCAAGACCTTGAATTTTCAACTATTTAGTTGTTGTTGCATTGTATCCCTATTTTTGAACCTATGCTTGATCAAAGCCTTAACCACGGACTTACACCTTCCTCTTCCAACCTATTGGCGATCTAACCCAACGTCGAACAATTTTGGGCCACTTAGTAACAAAACTCATGTTGTGGATTTCTCCATGGATAGGTGCAGATATGCCAATCAACTATATGGGTTATGATATCTCTACTAAGGTTAAAAGATATGGTACCCATATTAGAAAAATCAAGTTCTATCTCTAATCATTCATCAAAAATAATGGAAAGGCATTAAATTTGAAAACAATATGCCTAATGAGGTATTGCTAACCATTTTTCTTATAAAGACGAGTTATTGGGATAAAATGGGATAGTAATAAATCTATAAGAGGGAGTGGAAAGGAGGAAAACTAGAACTTTTAATGGTGGTAAAGGCATAAAAAATGAAGACCCGGCATCTCTAACACACTTGATAACTTACATGTATTCAGGGAATTTGGGTGGAAAATAAATTGTGGCCTCAAAATTGGATCCATAAAGTACTTCAACATTGATTAAAAATTGTCTCCAAACACCCTTTTCAAGATAAGGTAGTTTCATCTATCAAAATTTTGAGATTATAGGTTAAGGCCTTGTAGACTTTCCTCTTCCTCCCTTATTCCATTTTGATCTTGACATTTAAACTCCTATTTCTCCATTTCATCTGTTGAGCTCCCTGGTATTTTTTCCTTATTAGTTTGAGCAATTTATTATTCTTAGTTATAAATTACTCATTTTCATCTTGTAGCTAGGCACACTTTCTCTTTCAACTTTAACTTTTGCTCTTAATAAAATTATTTAAGAGATCTAGTTCACTAATTTCCTCTTTCAGTTTCCTGATTTTCTTCTTCTTCTTCCATACATTTAAAAGGGATGAAGTATCCCCAAGGCTAGAAAATATAGCCTCCTTTTTTATCTTAAGAACTTCTAGTTTATAATGAAATTCTCTAAGTGTTGGCACAATGAGTTCTAGCTCAATGCACTCAATGTTTTTGGTCTTAGATAACTTAGTTCTTGACTTCTCAGACCATGTTTGGAAAATGGAAAAAGACTCCCCATACTTGTTAAGGATGGGATTAGTTGCTACAGTATTCCATTTAATAACATCCATGGAGTGATGTTGAGAGGCTTGTTGGGTATTTGGTAATGAAAACTTAGGAGTCTATTTTTGTGGATTTTTCTTGACCACGCTTTTGGTGACCCTCCTATTGATAGTGGGCCCCAAGCGTTAGGTGTCATGTCCATTTTCTTTCCTTGTAGGAATTTTTTTAGGGTCTCTTTCAAGCATAGTAAAATTAGGGTATTTGCCTTGATCCTTATTGTTGTCAATGATGACAAGATATTCTTCTTGTTTCTCATCATCCATAACAATCCTAATGAACCAATTTTGACTTACAATTTCCAGGATATTATTTTTTTCCTTAATTCCTCCATAACAAAAATTTGACCAATCCATGTTGATATAATATATTTCCTATGTTAGGATGGTTTCTCTATATGTGTTTGGACATTTTGCAAAGGATTTTCCACAAATAAAAAGGAAAACTCACCTTATCATCTACCTCAAAATGTAATAATAAATTAATGTTACATAGAAATGTGACCCAATAACTCCCTTCACACATGATAAATTTCTATAGAGCAAGCAAGATTTTCCTCCATTCCTCTCTGATCCATGATCACATCAACCCTTTATAATAGATTGGATCATTTTGTTTTGTAGAGAGAAACCGAGCCCCCACATCCTTTTTAACATGCTTATTTTTAAACCATTGTTCACCTATTTTTGGCAAATTGGTGGCCTGAGCCAGGGTTTCCTCAAACATCATGAATAATAGGTCGCCAACCCTAGAAATGTTACCATTAAAACCCTTAACAAATGCTTTCATTACCAAGTCATTAAATCCTTGAAACCTATAGAAAAGAGGGTACCAACCAACTCCTCAGAACATAAGCCCGCATGACTTGAATTCCTAGTATCCTTTTGTTGACGGTGTTGGATATCGCCAACATGTAAGGGGATATCCCCATGTGAAGTCCCAATTATACCTCACACAGTTTGGTGTAGGATTCACATCCGGCTATACAGTTTTGCCACCATTGGCAAGGTTTCAAACATACGCCTTGGTTACAATCACACACAAGAGGACACAACACCTCTTTGGGGCAGTAATTATGTAGGCTTTGTGAGACACTCGATGTAAGGTGCATGAGGGAACTTCCACGGCTATTAAAAGAAAACTGAGCCTCTAGTTAGAAAATTAATAGCATTATCCTAAAGGGGGGCCTGGGAAGGAAAAGAAATACTTGTTGATTACATACATAATAGTCCACATAATAAACAACAATTATGAAAGCATAACAACACTTATTCAATAATAACCATAGCTAAGCAACGAATTAGTTCATTAACTTAGTATGTAACTAAAGAAACATATACCATAAACATAACAAGAATAGTCTTACTATATCTACGATACATGTATGAAGAAGTGTCAACTCATAGAGCTTCTAATTAAGAATGAAAGATCCTAAGTACATTGTTACATAGATGAAACACTAGATCTAGTAATGGAACATGAAGCCACAACTTTTTTCTTCAAAGAATGATCTATCTCATATGCACTACAAGATAATCCAAGGCAAGACTCTAAGAATCCAATCCCTTCGCTTGAGTTATGAGGAGCTATTTATAACTAATGATAATAACCTTTGAGCTTCCTCATGACTCTTCAACTCCTATGAATTTTCATATTCTATACATGACTGATTACATTCCATATGTGGTTATTCACATTCTATATGTGTCTCTTGTACTTCATTAAATACCATTTATTACAAAAAGAAAAATTACATATGAGATGGTGGCTATATAAGACAAAATTGATAGTGGTAAAAAGTTTCATCAAATTAATAAGTCATGTGATTCCTCATGGAGCTCATTTGTGATGTATGTGTGCCACACTCTGAACTTCATTGAGATGGCTTTGACCCTAACTAGAAAGTCTCCTATATAACATATCTTCACCTCTAATGCCTTCGTCAATATTGTCATGGAGCTTGATTGTAAATTATTCCATTGCCATGAAAGCTTCATATGAGCTTTGACTCGTGTGATGGTATATTGTAGAATAATTTCTTTGGTAAGCTCAAAGACTTCTTGTTTTGTCGTTTTCTTGATTTGTTCAATGTATTTCCTGATCTCCTAGAAGGTTAATTCTCTGACTCTCATTGTTTCAAGTGTTCCTATTGAAGGCATCCCATGTTTTTGTGCTAGAGACTCGAAACCATTGTGCATTTGTTTATAAGCAGCAATAGTATTGATTGATTGTTCCCTAAGATGCATATAGTTCTAATGGCGGAGTCTCAGCTGAACTATGTCTATCTCCGCGAATATCCTGTCTTTTATTTCCAAATGTTATGGATTATCCAAATACTTGGTAGCCCACTCTTGAATATGGTTGACCACTCTGTTTGCTACTTTCATGAGTGTTACCACTTCTTGTGCTTTCTTTTGAATGCCAATGATGGGAGCCACCACTTGTTATAGAAGTATCATCTCATGATATAACTATGACATAGTGTTCTCCACTGGCTCCATTTCCTCTTGTATGGATGACTTCCATTATTCGATGTTGAAGCTCTATGAAGATAACCATTAAGTCTTCGTGCAAGATGTTATTGCGTCACTGCAACAAGTTCTCTCCTTAATATAGCATTTTCATTCAACAAATATTCAAAGTTGTCCAGCTTTGTTGTAGAAAAAGCAACATTTTCCACCATGATTTCCCTAGGATTTCTTCTAGTATTAGAAGTTATCACCTTTTCAATAGAAGCTAAGACTAGTTTCTGAGGATCATTCGAGAATTATTTATTCCTCTATTGCATGATCCTCTTCTTAAGTTGATCAAACATGACACTGTACACGTCCATGCCTTTTTCTACCAGTGGAGGTGTGATTCCCATTTCTCGAAATGGAAGATGATCACTTGTGAGAGGAGCTTCTTTTGGATAACTTGTTTCATAATCCATGGGTTGGATGGTATCCTCTCCCTCCAACTCTTCCTCTTCTATATCCTAAGTCAATTATTCTTCTTCCAATATTTTTGCTACTTCTTCCTCTTGGGACTACCTTTGATCTTCCTCTTATGTTCTTCTCCTTTCTTCTTCTTCTTCTTCTCGTTGCTTCTCAAGCGACTCATCTTTATTCCTCTTATCCTCTTCTTCTTCCTCTCTCCTCTCATGTTATTCTTGAATAGCTCCTATGTTCACAGGATTCGCTTTCCATTTCCTGTTGCTTTCATCTGTCCAATCATACCTGATCCTCTTCCTCGGAGCTACATTGTTTGCTAGAGGGGTTGTATGTTCTTCCTCCTGCACCTACATGTCTTGAGCTAGTGGATCTTGGGGTGAACTAGTCTTCATCCTTGGATGTGCCTTTCTAACTTCACTTTACGAATTCTTCACCTTCTCATATTTTGTTATAGACATTGATGAATAACCCCAATTGAAATCAATCCTTTCACAATGTTCCATGCACACTCTCTTGGGATCATATCCATGGAAGTCCTTAGTTGTGAAGTGCAAGTGATCCAACTCTTGTATTTATGTTGTTGTTGCCTTGTGGATCTTTATCTTGTATAGTCTGATCCTCAAAGGAAAGGTGGGCCAAGGGGATTTATTCCTCCTGTGAATAAATCCTGAAAATCCCTTGTCCAATTGATTTGCTACTTTCTACATGACCACCTTATTAGTCGCATATCATGGCATGATATGAGGGGATATTTGACCATAAAAACATTTGATGTATGTAGCTGCAAGTGCTACAAACCAATCTGAAATATCTCGTAGTGACTCCCTCACCTTATCAGTCATGCAAGGATGGTCAATCTCGAATATAATATGTAAAATTAATGCAAATAAGTGGTCATCCAATCTATCATATGTGCCTCTAAAGCTTGATTCTGACAACACTCTGCAATGGAAGTAAACTGGGAACTTTTTTTAAGGGGTCTAGTTCTACTACATTGTTGGGAAAGCATATTGTGCATGGATTCCATATAAAAGAAATGGAAACATATGCAATTGTGGTGCCTAGTTTTCCCTCAAAGATGCTTTTGTCTGCCCCACATGATGCTACAACTCAAATGACAATATATCTGCCCAATTGGAGACTTTACCATGGGTTACCACCATATTCAACATATATATCTAGTTTTCATCAAACACCTTAGCATTACTACGCCCATGTAACTGACAGCACATGGAAATCAAATACTGATATACATATATGAGAATATTGGTTGGATAAACTGCGGATGGGTAGTGGCGAAACTTAGCAAGCTCTTGACACCAAGATTTGATAATGTAACTGGTATCGAGGTCGGCCCATCTAGTGTAGACATAATTAGTTGCATATTTTGTGGACTTAAGCATCTTATAATAAGTCTAAATGTATTCTCCATAATAGGTGGTTATTTGACCACCGCTTTCACTACGAAGCACAAGATGAAAGTCATCCATGTGTGTAATAATCCACTCAATCACTTCCACATAGGTGATGACTAGGAATTCTCATGCGTTCCTATGCATCCTAGACTGCTTGATATTGATATATACTTCTAGGTCTTCCAAGTTCTTAGGAAACTTTTTCTGCGTGAATGTGTCTTTTATGTCGCTCCATGTGACCTTTGTAGACTTAACAATGAAGCATTGTGTGTCAGCATATATTGGAATGGTTGGCCTTTCCACTTCAATTTCTTCCTCAATGCTTGCTTTTGAGGCTTCCTTAGAGGCCACTTTACGTGTAGCAGGAAGCATGGCTCCAATAGATGACGAAAGAGTGAAAATACTTGTAGCTCAAACACTTGTTCATGGAAGCACACTCATGATGACAAGATTAGCTTTATGAAACTAACTATGCAGCAATATCTCAACAAATCATATTCAAAGATCCATTAAATGTAATTGAGAATGTAAATCTATCAACAACAACACATAATCACTTGCATGCATAAGAAAATAGACATGCAAGCAAGGAGGGTGCACTCTCAAAGCATGAAGGGGGGTCAAGGGTCATTCTGGATTTGTAGTGTGCTCATGCACTCAAGCAAGAGAAGGAAAAACAGCAAGGGCACATTGGTGCACTTCAAAGGGATGAAGGAGTGAGGTTTCGAGCCTTTAGGCCTTCATGGTGTGCTCATGTGTTCAAGTAGATAGAGAGGGCTCACTGGAACACTCCAAAGGCACGAAGGGACAAGTCTCTGGGCCTTCAGGCCTTCAGGGTACACTCATGTGCTCAAGGGCAGGGATAACACACTGGCACATGCCGAAGGGATGAAGGGAACTCACTCAAGCCTCTAGGGTGTGCTCATGCGCTCAGGGAGGGTGCAGTTCCTTATGGTGAAGGAGTGCGTTCAAGAGAAAAACTTGTCTATTCTGGGTGCAGTTTTCAAAGTCGATCGAGCTTTGGGTTCCAAAAGTGCACTATGTCTGACGATGGCTCAAGAACAAATCTGGAAACAAGAGTTTGTGATAGAAATGAGAAGAAGAAGGATCTATAATATTTTTTAGATGTTGTCACAATCATGGTGAGAATGTGAAAAGTTGAGGAATGTGTAAAGTTTTAGCGTGCGACAAAAAACTTAGCACTTGCAGAAACAAGATTAAGCATAAACACCAGTAAATAAAATAAATAAATAAATAAAATAAAATAAAATTCAATATTGACAATGAAACCATGAAAGTCAATCAATAGATTCAAAATGTAAAAATTAATTGTAACACAGATCGACAAAGAGTTTCTTGATACACAATTGTGCGCCCAACCCATATGAGAATGATTGTGAAAATGAATGATTAGCTAAGTTGATTTAAAATAAATTACATGCAAATCAATTTCATGTATAGTTTTCTATAGATTCTATAGTTCATGTGATATACTAAAACATAGGACATGAATCTACTCTACTCTTTACAGGGGAAACCAATAATGATCAATGAAAATAATAATTAGAAAGAGGAAGAATAGTATTCGCACATAACACAATATTTCTCTGGGGAAAGCAACTTCTAAAACCCCAAACTATCTATATTGCATTAATCAGAAGATCTGAGAAGAAAATACAATGCTTGTTCACACTAGAACAATTCCTGCACAAGTATGATCTAACTCTTTGCCTCATAAGCCAGCTCAAGCCAACACTTAGCCATTTCTGTTGCCTGCCAAGCACCTACTTCCTTGCACAATTCCTAGAGGAATCAACCCATATTTAATTGGGAAATCCACTCTCCATAACTACACAATCCAAACATAGGTCCTCAACTGATTACATGCACCATTTGTAAAATTCAGAAAATTATACACCCGATAGTACATTGTCCCTGAACTCTAATCTCAACTGGGTCTTCCTCTGAACTGACATGCATGACTTATTTATGAGTGAATATTCAGTTAAATAGTGTGGTACTAATATGCACTGGTCCTCTACTAGTTCCTTCGACAATTAGAACTAGTTTAGCTCAGTTAGACTAAGTTATCTAATTACAACTCCAAATAACTCAACTTGGGCCCCTAAAATTTAGGGATCACTCTACATGACTCTAGATAGACTTCCAACTCGAATTTCCTAAGTGAACTAGGACAACGTAACTTAGTTAACTATTACAAGTTGCTATGAGAAAAAAATTACAATTTTAGTACACAATTTAATTCAAGGACAAATTAAATTGGAATTTCTTGTTTCTATTGTTAACACTCCCTCTCAACAAGAAAGGGATTATCAGTTACCCCAATCCTGTCTCTGTAAAACTCAAATTTACATCTTGACAATGCCTTTTTCAAAATTTTAGCATCTTGCTCCTCTGTGGGAATATACTCCAACAACATAATCTGCCTCTGCACACAATCTCGAAGATGATGATACTGAATATCAATATGCGTGGACCAATCATGAAAAAATATATTTTCAAAGAGTTTGATACAACTATGATTGTCACAGTAAATCATAGTTGGATCCATCTATTGACCAAGCAAACCAACCTGAATCTTCTTCATCCAGATGGCCTCACAAGTTTCTTAACTAGCAACCATGTACTCTGCCTCTGCTGAACTAAGTGTAACTGATCTTTGTTTCCTACTGTACCAAGAAACAATTGTTGACCCAATACTGAATATCCCTCTTGATATGCTCTTCCTGTTGGATTGACTCCCTCCCCAATCTGCATTAGTGAAGCCTTGAATCTTCACTCCCTTTGTCTGTCTATACCACAACCCATATTGTATAGTGCCTATGAGGTATCTCAACACATGCTTGGCCACCTTCCAGTACAGTTTATTCAACCTAACCATCATTTGACTAAGCTTGTTAACTACATAGCACATGTCTGATCGTGTGTTCACCAAATACATGAGTGAATTCACAAGCTGGCTCTAAATGGTAACTTCCACTACTTCACCAGAAGTAGCATCCTTCTTCCTCCGGTTAGTTGCTAGAGGAGTCTCCATGGGTTTGTTTCTCTCCATGTGGAACCTTTTTAGTATCGCGTTGGCATACTTTCCATGAGAGACAAAAATTTCCCCATTGCCTTGCCATACTTCCATGCCCAGAAAGTAATGCATGAGCCCCAAGTCCTTCATTTTGACTCTCTTGCAAGATCCTATTAGCAAGACTTGATCAGCTTATCATCCCCTACTAGAATCAAATCATCGACATATAAAACAATAATCAACAATTTACCTTCCACCACAATATGGTACAAGTTCGCATCTACTTCACTTTTGGTGAAGCCCAACCCGGTGAAGTAGCTATCGATCCTGGTGTACCAAGAACAAGGTGCTTGCTTCAGCCCATACAACACTCACTTGAGTCAGCACACATGTGAATCACAATAAAAGGTATCAAAACCTTCAGGATCCTCAATATACACCTCTTCCTCAACCATGCCATTAAGAAGGTTGTCTTTACATCCATATAATGTATCTTCCAACCCATATGCGCTGATAGTGCCAATATGGATCTAATTGATGAGTACCTTACAATAGGAGCAAAGGTCTCATCATAATCAATCCCCTCTACTTGAGAAAATCCTCGAGCCACAAACCTGGCCTTATTTTTTTCCACACTACCCTTTGTTGCTTGCTTCACCTTGTAAAGCCATCAGGAACTCACCACTAACTTGTCCACCCGTCTTGGGACCACAGCCCAAGTTACACTAATCCTAACAATGGAGTCATACTCCTCAACCATGGCATCAACCCAAATTGGTTGTTGCACTACCTCCTCAAAAGAAGATGGCTCTGTCTCAACACATCCATTCATAAGAGCCATGTATCCAATGTACCTCTCAAGTGACCTCCTCTGCCTACGCTATGGTGTGGGTGCTCCCACATTCTCTATCGCATCCTGCAATAACCTGTCAGACTCTCTAGTGCACTTTCTCCCATCACTAGAACACTCTGTCTAAGTGGATATCTTCACTTTTGGATCCTATGAATGTGGTTGCTCCACATCAATTTTAGGCTCCTTTTTAGGAGCTAAAATCTCCTCAACTACATGTAGTTGAAGCTCTCTCTCAAGGGAACATCTCATGGCCTTCTCTTCATCAAATTTGACATCCCTGTGAACCACTGTCATCCTGCTGGTCGACAAGTACACCCAATAGTTGTGAGGTGTATCTATGTATCCCACAAATATCCCCATCTTTATTGTTGGATCAAGATTTTTCCATGAATCTTTGGTCACATGGAAATATACCAATGAGCCAAAAATCCTAAAGTGACCCACAACTAGTCTCTTCCCTGAGAAATCCTCCTCTGGTGTACTCATCCCAAGAATCCGATGAGGGATTCAGTTCTATAAATAAATAGTTGTGTTTCATGCCTCAACCCACAAGTGTAGTGGGAGGCCCTAATCATGCAACATCTCCCGTGCTACCCCTACAATTCTTTTATTCTTCCTTTCAGCCACCCCATTCTCCTGTCGGTTATGGGGTGTTACCAACTCTCGTCTAATTCCTTCTGCCACACAAAAGTTTTTAAACTCATTTGACACATACTCTCCACCGTTATCACTCCTGAGAGATTTAACCTTCCTGCCAATATATTTATCGACCAATGCTTTAAATTCACAAAACTTTTCAAAAGTCTTATCTTTCTTATACATGAAAAATATCTAGCATTTACGAGAAAAATCATCAACAAATCTAACATAATACCTGTGCTTGGTCGTGGATGCTGTCAAGAACGGTCCACACACATGTGAGTGGAATCTATATAGGATTGCTTATGCTCGACTGTCTTTATCGTGAAAGGAAGCTTTAGTGAATTTTCCCAAAGTACACCATTTGCATGTGTCAACTTGCTCTAGTGTACCTTTAGGAAGACCAGTAGAAATTTGCTGCATGATTTTCAAAGCACCATGATGCAAGTGACCCAACTGCCTGTGCTACAACTCACTGATGTCTTGACTTTGCACCTTCTCTCCTTGCATGCTCAAGGAAGCACAGTCTTCTACCTCCAACTTGTAGATATTCTTCACTCGAATCCTTATCCTCTTTACCTATCCCATGGCTATGTGACAAAGGAACACCTTTCCAACATATACCAAGTTCTTCTTCAAACCAGGAACATACATACATATTTCAAAGTGAGGGGAGTAACCGACTCCCTCTTAAAGGTAATTGTACCCAACCCGATAGAACTATACCTCCCATCATCACCCATCTCGATATGCATTTGGAGACCCTTCTCCTCCAAGTCACTGAAGAGCTCCTTGTTACCAGTCATGTGGAAAGAAGATCCACTATCTAGGTACCATACACTACCCATTATCGATGTCACCATGCATGCGATGAGAGTAAAGTCCAACTCAAATTGTAAGGCAAGAGCCTCACCTACCACTCCTAAGGACTTCTTCTTGAACTTCTTAAGTGGAAAATTTGTAGCAAAAATCCTAGCTCATGACAATGAAAGCACATGAATTTTGACATGTCCTTCTTCTTTCCGCCATGACAAGAATATGATTTTGATTTGGATTCCTTTCCCTTCCCTTTCTTTTCCTTACCTGCTAAGGCATAATTTTCCTCATTATCAATCTTTGATGAGGATTTGTCTTTAGTGTTCCTTTGAATATCTTCATGTACCAAATCTGACCACATTCGTTCCAAATCTAGTAGCTTCTCCCTCGCATTGACAGATTCCTGATAACTAGGTCAACTCTTGGGGAGTCCTAGAAGATTTAGGTTCACCATATCATCCTCGGCAATAGTAATCCCAACACATCCAAACTCATCATGACAATGAGTGAACTTGCTCAAGTATTTCATAATAAATTTGCCCTTCTCCATCTTGATCTTTCTGAGTTTTTCCTTCAGTGCCAACTTCCTATGGTCACCGTTATTCTAAAACATGTTCGTCAATGCCTTCCACATTGAGTATGGAGTTTCCTTTCAATGGAGACTCAAGACAACGTGATCTTGAACTCCCTCAAGGATAATCTGCCTTACCCTTGCCACACACTTGCTCCATTCAGCCAAATATTTAGCATTTGATGTTGGAGGCTTAGGAATGTCTTGATCAATGAATTCCTTGAGGCCATTGTCTTCCAGCACTGCTTCCATCTTTTCCTTCCAAGGTATGTAATTTGAGTTTCCATCCAAAGCATACTCAAGTCTCAAACCGTAGAAATACATTTGCTAACTCTGAAGTATGAATTGCAAATTTGAATTTCACCTGCACAACAAACTTTAAATCTCCTCTTCTATATTGTCTTCAATTCCAATACCATGTAGATTTTTCTGTATATTCTATAGCTCATGTGATGTAATAAAACATAATACAAGAACCTTCTCTACTCTTTACAGTGAATACCAATAATGATCGATGAAAACAATAATAAAAAAGAGGAAGAATATCATTCGCACATAACACAATATTTCTCTGGGGAAAGCAACTGCTAAAAACCCTGACTATTTATATTGCATTAATCAGAAGATTGGAAAAGAAAATACAATGCATGTTCGCACTAGAATAATTCTTGCACAAGTATGATGTAACTCTCTGCCTCACAAGCCAGCTCAAGCCAACACTTAGCCAATTATGCTTCCTGCCAAGCCCCTACTTCCTTGCACAATTCCTAGAGGAATCAACCCATATTTAATTGGGAAATCCACTCTCCATAATTGCGCAATCCAAACATAGGTCCTCAACTGATTGCATGCACCATCTGTAAAATTCAGAAAATTATACAACTGATAGTACACTGTCCCTGAACTCTAATCTCAACTGGGTCTTCCTCTGAACTGACATGCATGAGTTATTTATGAGTGAATCTTCAGTTAACTGGTGTGGTACTAGTGATGCACTGGTGCACTACTCCACTACTAGACCTCTACTAGTTCCTCCAATAGTTAGAACTAGTTTAACTTACTATAACTCAGTTAGACTGAGTTATCTAATTACAACTCCAAAGAAATCAACATGGGCCCCTAAAATTTAGGGATCACTCTACGTGACTCTAGATGGACTTCCAAACCGAATTTTCTAAGCTAACTAAGTCAACATAACTTAGTTAACTATTACAAGTTTCTATGAGAAAATAATTACAATTTTAATTCACAATTTAATTCAAGGACAAATTAAATTGGAATTTCTTGTTGCTATTTTTAACACTCCCTCTCAAAAAGAAAGGGATTATTAGCTACCCCGATCCTGTCTCTATGAAACTCGAATTTACATCGTGATAATGCCTTTGTCAAAATTTCATCATCCTGCTCCTCTGTTGGAATGTACTCTGACAACATAATCCACCTCTACACATAATCTCGAAGATGATGATACAGGATATCAATATGCTTAGACTGATCATGAAAAACTGGATTTTCAAAAAGTTTGATACAACTTTTATTATCAAAATAAATCACAGTTGGATCCATCTACTGACCAAACAAACCAACTAGAATCTTCCCCATCCAGATGGCCTCACAAGCTGCTTGACTAGCAGCCATGTACTCTGCCTCTGCTGAACTGAGTGCAACTGATCTTTGTTTCTTGTTGTACCAAGAAACGACTACTAACCCAATACTAAAGATCCATCCTAATGTGATATTCCTATCAGATGGAATCCCTGCCCAATCTGCATCGATGAAGTTGATGAGCTTCGGTATTGCAGCAAGAATGTTGCAACTCCCAAGACTACCGACTTTTAATTATCAACCCGGGGTTCGTACAAACTTAAGAGGTATCAGAACTATATGTGTAACATATAATGTGTCCTTCATTTTCTGTCATGATGTAATGGAGTGCATGTGCTAAAACCAAATCCTAAACTAATTGCAGAAAATGAAATGCTCAAAATGGAAACCTTAACCTATTGCAAGAAATAAAGTACAAGGAAAGAAACCTATTCTAATTGCATAAAGATCATGACCTAAATGTAAAATAAACTTAACCCTATTTATCACATGTGATGATTTAAACTAACTTAGCATGGATTCTGATCTAGGGAGTATTAACTGCTATGTGCATGTGTGAATATAAAAGAACTTTTTTTAATCTTTTTCTTTTATAAATGCAAAGGTTAATCCTCACTTGTTCTTTGGCAAGGGAGACATGTATGGGTGGAGAGAGTTAAAATTGTCTTGATGGCATGGAGATCAAGTAGAGGCCTAATCCCATCTTCAATGATGATTTTTCTCAATTCGGGCTCAAAACAAGCTGCTATAGGATTTCCTACAGGGTCCCCTATTTTACTACAAGATTTTACACATTTACTATACGAAATTATAATTCATCGAATGACCAAAAAAATCAAATACGAATTGGATGGGAAAAATTTTGTTATTGATTAGGATGTCTTAGGTCTCCATTCCAAGTGGAATCACTCAAAAAGACCTCTATTAACCCATGCTAAAAAATAGCAGAAAATTACTATTCTAAAAATCAGAAATTTGAGAACCAGTGACCTAGTAAATCCATCAAATGCCTAACCTAATCAAGTGCAAATGCAATGGGGTAAATTTTTTTATTTAATAGAATGTTTTTGTGATCTAATACAAGTGGAGTCAACTTGATTTAAGCTCGTTAGCATGCTCTAAAAAATAGCAAAAATTTATTGTTAGTTGCCACAAAGGAGTTCCAAAAATCTAGATTTGGGAATAAGAAAATCCAAGTAGCTCAATGATTACTATGACCTTCCAAATATTTTCTAAGGATGAAATGATGCTTTTAATCCTGCAAAATAACTTACATCAACCATTTAACCCAATCCTACAACAAGAAATTATTAATACTAAACGCAGAAGTAGAAAGAAACAAAAACAAGAGATGCATGTGAATAAGAAATGAAAAGAAGGAAAGAAAATGATACAAAAGGGCTCTTAGCTCCTAGGATGGCTGAGCCCAAGGAAACTCAGATACCTATGGAGGAGAACAAGATTTATAAGCTGAACATGACACCAATCTTCATTATTTTCATCAATACAATTACATCCCTGCAAGAAAATGCAATGGAATTGCAGAAATACGAGTTCTCTCCACAAGAACACTAATAAAAATCTCCCCCTGGAGGCAAATTCAACTTGGTACTTATACAAAATGATTAGGAATCATTCCCCGTGAATGGAGGAAGCTTTCCCTGCCAAAATCCCTTGATTAGTGGATCTAGTTCCCAATACTAGGAATCTACATTAAATGGCACGAAACACATTCCTAGATTTTCTCAATCATTGGAGTTCCACAATCTGTGCCATAATTCCATAATATCTTGTTGATTTATTATTTAATAGTGATCCTCCTATAGTAGGGAGCAAGTCACTAAATTATCTCCTCCAAATCTTCATAATCTGCCCAATATTCTCATAATATTCCATAAAAATAAATAATATCAGGCACAAATATGAAATTATTCATAAACCTTCCTAATGAATATATTAAAGTTGAAAATACATTATCTAATGCAAAAAGGGAGGTTTAATGTGCTGAAGGATGGTCATAGGCCTTAATTTATGTTTAATTTAGAGGCATGGGCCTTAATTTATGTCTAATTTAGAGGCCCATCAAAAGCCTTGAAGCTTCATTCCCTCTATCCGTTTATACCACAATCCATACTGAGTTGTGCCTCTAAGGTATCTCGACAATGCTTGGCCACCTTCTAATACAACTTAGTCAGCCTAACCATCGCTTGACTAAGATAGTTAACTGCATAGCACATGTTCTGTCATGTGTTCACCAAATACATGAAGGAGGGCACTCAAGGAGGGTGCCCTTCTTCAACCTGAAGGAGTGCACTCAACACAAGAGTGTGACTTCATCAACTAGAAGTGTGATTTTGCCGTAAAATATGTTTTTTCTCGCTTTTTTTTTCTTTTATGTGCTTTTCATGTACTTTCTGAGTGTGTGCATGGAAAAAGAGCTAGTTTCTAAGTCAAGAAATGTAGGAATTTACAGGGTAAGTTCCTCAAATAGAACACCAAAGGAAACCGCTCACAAAAAGATCACAGATCAATACACCAGTATTCTTGATGTGGTTAAAACCCTCAAAGAGGGAAACAGTCCACGGCCTGAGCCAACACAGCCACTTCAGGAAATTTATTAATAAAAGAAAGAAAATTTACATAAGCTTCTCTCATGAATGATTAACCTACAAATGACCCTCCATGCTCTTTAAATGGAGATCATGGACCAATCGAGTGTTAAGCCATGGATCAAGTATCGGTAATACCAAGGAGGGAATGAACCGTTTGATCACTTCATGTCTAGAACATATCATGACCGTCGGATTGTAAATTACAAAAGTACATAGTAAAGAAACACACTTTACCTAACTCTACACTAGACCAAGTTATGCTTAAATATTTCCTATGTGTCGTAATATCCTAACATCCCCCGTTAAGAACAGCTTGGGATAGGATTGAAGGATGTACAAATATGACACAATAGGAGAAGGAAGGAGGCACTATAGCCTATCCCCCTTAGTGACAACTTCCAGAACTCCAACCATAAATCGAAGTTTAATAAACTTTGCCTCTGTGAGAGCCTTTGTAAAGATGTCTGCAACTTGATCATCTGTTGAACAATATTGCACTTCAAGAACATGGTCATGAATGAGCTTTCTGATGAAGTGCATGTGCAGTTCAATGTGTTTGTTGCGTTGATGTTGGACTGGATCTTTGCAAAGTTGAATGGCACTTTAATTATCACGCCAAAGTGTAGTCGGCTGCTGCTGCTGAAAGCCAAACTCTGATAGGATTTGACGAAGCCACAGGGCTTCGTTACTAGCTTCTACGGCACCACGATACTCTGCTTCTGTTGAAGAAAGAGAAATGGCACTTTGTTTCTTGCAAGCCCATGTAATAGGTCCTGAACCAAGAGTGGACACATAACTTGCAGTAGACTTTCGATCATCAGGGTCACCAGCCCAATCGGAATCAGTGAAACCAACCAATAGAGGAGACACTTCTACACTGTAATGAATCCAAAATTGAAGTGTACCTCAAACATAACGAAGTATTCTTTTATCTTCTTTCCAATGACTTTCATGTGGGTTTTGCATAAACCGGGCAATAATGCCAATAGAAAAGGAAAGGTCAGGACGAGTATGGGCTAGATACAAAAGTTTTCCTACAAGTTGACGGTATAAGGTAGAATCAACTTTAGGGGAAGTACAAGTGAATGAAAGTTTGGCTCCAGACTGAAATGGAGAAGGGGATGGCTTGCAGTCTTCCATGTGAAAATGGTGTAGAAGATCACAGGAATACTTGGACTCGAAAAGGGAAATACCTTCCTTGGATTGCAAGACTTGAAGACCAAGAAAATAACGCAAGTGTCCTTAGTCTGTCATTACAAACTTCTTTTTAAGGTTGGAATTCACATGGTTTATAAGGTTGGGATCACTACCAATAAGGATAAGATTATCAACATAAAGAACAAGAATGATAAGAGACTTGCCCACTTTCTTGGTGTAGACAATAAAAGCCAATTTCTAAAAGAAAGTTATCCATTTTGGCATACCAAGCCTGAGGAGCCTTCTTGATACCATAAATGGATTTCCTAAGCCGACATACAAGACTGGAGTCTGTTTGTATAAAGCCAGTAGGTTGTTCCATATAGATTTCTTCATGCAAGTCCCCATGCAAGAAGGCAGATTTAACAGCCATCTGATGGACTTCCCGTTTGAAAGAGGCAGCAAGGGAAAGAACAAGGTGGATATAGTTCATTTTGGCAATAGTTGAGAAGGTTTTAGTATAGTCAATGCCTTCAACTTGTGAAAAACCCTTAGCAACAAGACGAGTTTTATGTTTATCATCTTTTCCATTTGGTCCATACTTGGTTCTATAAACCCATCTACATCTAACAAGTTTTCATCCCTTTGGAAGAGGAACAAGATCCCATGTATCATTTGCCAATAATGAAATATATTCTTCATTCATAGTTGCATCCCAATCTCGATGGCCTGAAGCTTCTGCAAAGGTGTCAAGATCATAATTCATTTAAGCTTGAGCCAGTAAAGAAGAGGCTCTATCGAACTGAGAACGTGTACGTCATTGATCTGTAGGATCACCGGCAAGAGCACCTGCTACATCCTGAGTAGCACAAACCCATTTTGGAAGCTGAGGAGCTGAAGGACGATCCTGAGAAGGTGGTGGAGGATTGTCATCCTCACTGTCATCATCTGAAGAAGAAATATTTTTATAAGTAGAATGGATAGAGAGAGGTGGCACATCCACCAAACTAGGCTCATAGGCCGATATATTTTCAGCAAAGTTCACATCTCTTCTAATGATAACATTTTTGGACTTAAGTGGAATAAGTCTATATCCTTTGACATCTTTAGAATATCCAACAAAAATACATTTTTCACTCTTAGGTTCTAAAGCTTTATGTTTCTCATCTAGAATATGGGCCCATGCTTCACTTTCAAAAACACGAAAGTGACTTACATCTGGTTTAATTGAGCTCCATGCTTATTCTAGAGTGATATTCTTTAAAACCTTAGTAGGAGTGTGATTTACTATGTAATTTGCACAGTTAATTGCTTCTGCCCAAAAATTAAGACTAAGTCCTTTTGATTGAAGCATACAATTAGCCGTTTCCTTTAAGGTGTGATTCTTCCTTTCAGCTACACCATTTTGTTGTGGAGTATATGGAATAGTATGTTGCATTTTAATTCCATTCTCAGTGCAAAAGTTGATGAATTTGTTGTTAACATATTCTTCGCCATTATCAGATCTTAGCTTAAGAATTTGATGTCCAGATTGTTTTTCAACAAAGGCCTTAAAGGCCAAGAACATGTTAAATACTTCACTCTTGAGTTTTAAGAAGTATACCCAAGTGTGTCTGGAGAAATCATCAATGAAAGTTAAGAAATACTTGTAGCCAGAGAATGAGACAACTGGAAGTGGACCACTTTAATCACTATGCACAAGCTATAAAGGGGTTGAGGCATGCCAAGAGGCACTTTTATCAAAACTATCCCGATGATGTTTTCCGAGTACACATCCGGAATAGACACCATCTCTGCAAGATACCATTGGAAGACCTGTCACCATATTTTCTTTACATAGATTCTGAAGGGAGCAATAGTTTAAGTGACCAAATCGCTCATGCCAAAGTTTGCTCACTTCATCATTATGAGCAACAAATACTGAGGGAAGATTTGATGAACCAAAATTGTTAAACTTATACAACCTTGTAGAATCATCAACAATGCTAGTAGCTAAAATCCTATCTAGGATCTCTTAGGTCCTTAATTACAACATAGTGAGGTGAAAATTCAACGATTTTACCTTCACCTGAATGAGTTATCTGACATACAGATGGAAGGTTGCAGGATAAGCTTAGAACACATAATACATCATTAAATTGACCATTGTCTAGATGAACAGTTCCAGTCCCTACAACACTAAGAGATCTATCATCACCAACATATATATTTTTGGTGTTACAATCATTTAAAGAAGAAAACATGGCTTTGTTTTTGGCCATGTCATAAGAAGCTCCAGAATAAATGAGCCACTCATGAGAACAAGAAGAAGAAGATACCTTTAGTGCATAACCAAACCGAGATGTTTGACAACCACATGCAGACAGTGTTATTCCTGAAGATGAAGTTGAAGTTGAAGAGTGCTCCAAATGGATGTTATGCTTCTTCATTGCTGCTTCCAACGCTTCCATATTTTTAAATAATTTGGATTCTAAGTGGCCATCTCGATTACAAAAGTGGCAATGTTTATCAGTGTTCTTCCCTTTGTTTTTATTTGCCTTACCATTTTGTGGAAATGATTTTTCATTTTGAGGTTGAAATTTCTTAGGACCCTTGTTTAGTTTAGGACCATTCTTTTTAGGATACTTCTTCTTAGGATTCTTTGAATTTGGTTGCTGCTGTGCGGCTAAGGATTTCTTAGAAGAGTTTCCAAGATTAAGAAGACCGAGATATAAGAGCTTTTCTTGTTCTCTTATTAAAGAATCACAAAAGGCATCAAAAGAGGGGGACTTGTAGTCTTGTCCTTGAGAAATAAAGGCTTCTCTAGTAGAATGGAAGTTGGAAACAAACACAGAGTATGTTGGTCCCAATTTAGTAAGAATGGATTAGATAAGGCTACCATCTTCTTTCTTAACCTTAACACCTTCTAAGAGAAGTCTAAGGGTCTTGAACCTGGACAAAAAATCTTCAATGGAAGAAATATTATTGAGGTCCAATGTAAGCAACTCATTTTCGAGTTGATGGGCTCTAATTTCATTTTTAATTCCAAAAACTTTAGTGAGTTGTTTCATTACTTCATTAGGAATATCAAGTTCTGTGATATGGAATCTAAGTTCTGGAGAAATAGACATCCCTATCAACCCATGTGCTTGATCTTGCCTATTTTCCAATTTGGCTGCCTTATCTTCATCTTGAGGTTTGGTTTCTTAGCCTGAAGCTATTCTGTAAATACCTTTACTTCTAAGTAAATCCACAATGTAGGACCACCATTAGAAGTAATTGGAGCTGTCAAGAATAACTTGGCATGTATTTTCCATTTTAACAAACACTGAAGCTGTAGATGCTAAAACTAAGTGTTCCAATGGAAATATCTCGAAAAATTAGGCTGATTAAAAAAAACGTCTCTGAAAATGGCTTCCCGATGAAGAAGTTATGGATTTTTGAAGAAAAGTTGTTGAATGTAGTAATTTACAAGGTAAGTTCCTTAGATAGAAACCAAAGGATGCCACTCACAAACAGATCACATTAAGGCGTGATGGAAAAGAGCATATGCATGAGAAAAATCCTTCCTTTCTATTTCTGGTTTGCCTAGATCGCACAGGGTCGCAAGGCAAAGAGCATAGGCAGAAATGAAAGGTATAGATCTGGTAATAAAAAAAGAGAGATAAATAAACCAAAATAAACAGAGAGATGAATAGCTAGAACTACAAATAAAGACTGTATACCTCCAGATCTTAAAAATGACGTAGCTAGGGCTACCGAAACCTTTTCGCGTGAAATGAAAGGGGTTCCTCATTGGAACAGATGATCCTAACACGATAGAGTAGTCCTCTTAGCCCAAAAGTAGTCAGAAACAATAGATCTAGGAAACCACAGTCAGATGCAATTGTATCGGCTTCAGATTTGGATCACCAATGGATGCAGCCCTCAAATTGCTCTAATACCATGTAGGAATTTACAGGGTAATTTCCTTAGATAGAACACCAAACGACACTGCTCAGAAACAGATCACAAATCAATACACCAGTATTCTTGATGTGGTTAAAACCCTCAAAGAGGGAAACAATCCATGGCCTGAGCCAACATGGCCACTTCAAGCAATTTATTAATAAAAGAAAGAAAAATTACATAAGCTTCTCTCATGAATGTTTAACCTACAAATGACCCTCCATGCTCTTTAAATGGAGATCATGGACCAATCGGGTGCTAAGCCATGGATCAAGTGTCAGTAATACTGAGGAGAGAATGAACCGTCGGATCACTTCATGTCTAGAACATATCGTGACCGTCAAATTGTAAGTTACAAAAGTACATAGTAAAGAAACACACTTTACCTAACTCTACACTAGACCAAGTTATACTTAAATATTTCCTATGTGTCGGAATATCCTAACAAGAAAGTCATAAGTCCACCTAACCATGGGCTAGATAACACAATCAATTCTTCTAACGGTTAGGTGATGACACTTGGGAAACATTGACCTAGGAGGATGCGACATTAGGAGAAAACATGTGAATAACAAATCAAACAATGTGATGACACTACGGGGCTTGAAACGACAATTCATGTAGTTTCCAAAATTGACTTTGGAAAAAAAATGGAGGGTCGTTGTCGTAGCAGCAACAACTTCAAAACACTCCCATTCCTTTAGGTTTTTTTATTACCACCCTTTTCTTTCCCAGGGTGCCAATTCTCATTGTAGGGAATCCTGTTAGGAAACTTCGTCTCTTAAGTTACTATTGTTAATGGAATAAGTGCATAAATTCCTTATGAATGTTTTGAAAGCTAGCTAGGCTTTTGGTCATACCTCTGTCATTCAAATTCTCTGTGTAATATAAAATGAAGTGCAAACCAATAGAGTAGGGTGAGGCTACTTAAAATGGTTTTCAAGTATAAATTCAAGGCTTGAATGGTGTTAATTTCATGGCAAGGGATCAACATAGCAATGATAGTGTATAAATATGGAAAATATTTGGATGTATTGAATATATGATGTTTAAACATAGCAAGCAAGGTCATATATTGATATGAAGGATGAGGTACTACATACATATCTGTATGTGTGTATAGTAAAGGGAGAACCAAGTTAAAAACATGAGACATATATACAAGAGGAGTACCACAATGGTCATATTGATAATCGTATAAGGATGCATATATAATCTCAAAGGAGTTGTTCATGACTTTTTTTCCCAATTTTTCAATAAATAAAAGGCTTCGAAACTTAATTTTACCTAGTATTACATAGGTAAGGACTTGGATTGGAACTCACATGTGTGTTGGTCTCTAAAGAATATGGATGAGAAAGAGAGAATTGAATTTTAAGAATCTATTTGTTATATGAATGAATCATGATTCTCTACTAGTAAGAGAGATTGAAGTAATGCTTAGTGTTGACATTGAATTCAGAACAAAAAAACTATATGCTAAAGAAGAAACCACCTAGACAGTTGAATAGGAGTTCATGAGTTGTTTTTAACACCTCAAACCTTTCAATTGGAGCTATTTAGCATCAAAATAAACTAAAAATATAAAATAGATCTAAAAATTCATGTTACAGGGCATTCGGTAACTACAATAGAGATTCAGTAACTATTGAAAAACTTGCACGGGAAGAAAAATGAATGACTATTGAAGTTACTATTACACCACTCCAAGGGGGTTTCCATTGTAGAACATAAACCACAAATGTTGACCTTCTCATGTGACGCAGGCAGGGCCTGCAATACCCAGGATCTTTAATCTCTGTGCATATCTGTATGCATCTAAGTTTTTACTTTAATCAAAAACTCCAATTACTGGCAATCTCACAACTGCACCATTTTACATGTGGGAGTTTATCTTTCAAGTGGTTCAAAACCATTCACCATTGGTCTCATACTTTCATTAACGCCATCATATATGGAATAATCTCAAATGCAATATTCATCAGCATGCAAATTCATAACCTTTGAAGCCTTCCATTTAAAACCCAATGACTCAAATCATTCAAATGCTCATCAACCCCAAACTTCGTTTTAGTAACTTCATTCATTATTTCCATTTAAAATCATCCTTTAGATATGACTGGATTCAATCAAGAAAATGAACTTATGCCTTTCAACCTCAAGTGAACATGGCAAACAACGCCAATATCATTTGAATGCACAAAATTACATGTTTCAACTAATCAAAGCACCAAATATATGTGTGCCCTCTTCCCTTTCAGTGTACCCAGCGGTCTCAATTCAATTTCAATATTTCCAGTTGACTTTACCAAGCAATTCAATTTGTCTCCATACATTCTTAACGTATTTATTTAATTCAGAGAGTGAGGCTGTTCATACCTGTACACACTGTCTCAAGAGCGATGTGGCATAATATTCTTGCCCCAATATCAACTGAAGACTTTAAGTCCTCCTTTCCAACGTTCATGCTATCAAAATATAATTGGTTAATCCCATATAAATCTGTGCTTTGCGTTGAGAGTTATCAACGTTGTGTTGTTACCGTTTCACAACACGTCCTGCCTTTAACATTTTCACTGATCCTTAATTCAAAACTCAACGCATAAATACATTTTCCAATTAAATGCTCTACCTACGTTAAGTTTGTTCACGTCATCTGCATCACGTTTCAACATCTCCACAATATCAATTGAAAATTATTGCATCAATTCTCCACGCTGCCCAGTGTTTAACGCCTTCTGCAACAGATTCAAATCACATTAAAATTACCTCTGTTCCTCTTACAACTCGCTTTTGAATCACTGCATTTTAAACTCAGATCTGCGCCCTTCACAAATCAATTCCATAATTGAAGACTTATCGCCCTCGTTTTCCCACATCAACCAGATAATTAAACTTTATTATGGCTTCTGCAAGCAATCTTTTTCTGCGACAATCAATTCATGTAAGATTAGAATTCAAAACCGAGTGCCCACGGAATATCGATCCATGTACATAGCCAGAACGATTCACAATTTAATCAACACAGTTTCAATGCTTTCTCTGTGTTCATTGCTGCGCAAACTACTTTGCCAATTTACCACTCTAATCAGAGTATTTCACAACAATTTAAAATTGTATTTAATTGGATTTCAAATAGAGTTTGAACCACAACTCTGCGCCTTTTTCAGCGCTTCCAACAAATTGCAGATCGATATAAATTCCATCAACATACTTAATCGATTTCTGTAGATAGCAATTATAATATGGGTCCACTAATTGACATAGAACAGTGCTTTCAATACAATTCTTCACACAGAGAACGCAGGCTTAATTTTATATTAGACATTTCCATCATTCGCATTTCCAGCGCAATCAATAACATTAGTCGGCTTTTCATTAATGCATTCGATCTTCATCACTTTCTGAATTTAATTTGTAACATAAAACTTGAGAGTGAGATATAAAATTGAATCTCTATTCCACATATACATCCAATTCATTTCAACCTAATTTCGGTTTATTCATTGAACACATGAATCCAATCTCACCCAAACTCAATACTGGACATACAGTAAAAAATCAAAGGCTGTATTGACACACAAAATACTTACAATACAATCCTTTCCTAGGCCTGATTTCCGATAATTTGGCCCTTTACAATTGCTGAAGGCTTACAGCCCTGCTGTTCAAGCCTCCTCTCAATCTCACACTCTCCAACTATCTCAATGTATTTTCCTCTCAAACCCCTTCCTATTTATACAATTTTAAAAAATGATCTAATTAAACGCTCAATCCCCTTAATATCTCAACAAATCCCTAAATCTCTCAACATCCCTAAAAGATAGATTCTCATCCCTAAAACTTAGAAACTAATTCCAACTTAGGCTCCCTCATTAATTCTAAATAATCTAGAAACTAATTTCTCTCACATTTACAATTTCTCACAAATAATTAATTAATCACTCAAAATAATATTAATATTTACATGAAATTTTAATATTTCTTCAAAACATGAAACCCCCTAGCTTAGGTAAAATACAAGGTGTTTTTCGAAGATGATGCTCCTGCATCAGACTCCCCATGTAAGAAAATTCATGACCACCTGGTCATAAGTCTGGATATTTCCTCCTGGATCCCAAATTTTATTTTGTAATCTTTCTTTGCTTGTCAATTGCTTTACTGTTGTTGTTAACTGTTGTTGTCCTCCAGGCTTCCATATTTTGTGTTGTAGTGCTCCACTTGCTCTGCTCTTGCAATCTTTCGTTGTCTTTCTCTTGTTGTCTTTCCTTTTCTTTTTTGCTGCTGCTGGTCTCTTCCGGGATTCTTTTGTCATCAGTCTTCTGATACTTTCAATCTCTCGGTCCAAATAATCTCCCGGCTGTTGATTTCTTGCTGCCTGCTGAGCTAAGACGGCTTGCTCAGTTTTTACTTTCTCTATTTGTATTGTCACTTGCTGACTTCTTGCTTCTATGCTTGTTTCTGTTCTGACTGCCACCCGATCATCCATGCCCTCTTGTCTTCTGGAACAGAAAACTTCTTCTTCCTTCATTTGACTGCTCAACTGAGTCAAATGTTCTGCAACAATACCTGCATTCACAAAACACTTGTTAGAAGAAAAATCATAAGGCATCAGTGCCTTGTCCTCCTTTGCCAATATTTCAGTATGTTGTCCTGAAATTTCCATCTCAATTAGCACATCAGTATGCTGATTCTCTCTGCCCAAAGAATCCTCTGAAGAATTCTCAAGACTGTCAACCAGTCGTTCTCTCACATAATCTGCTTCCATGATATCTTTCTGCACTCGTTCACTGTACTGAACTCTTTCTTCTGCCATCTCCCTGTCATACTCCGAATTTTTCAACAAATATTCTAGCAATGCAATTTCTCTGTGACATTGCTGAAGCATAACATCACCATCACTTACAGTCCCTGCATTCATACACAACTTGTCAGTTTGAAAACTACAAGTCTCAACAACTTTAATCGTCGGTTCATATACCAGCTCTTCCAGCTGATCATCTTCTTCATTCACATGAACTTCCTCTTGTACTGTAACAGCAAAAGCATCACTGCTTTCTTCTTTAAAGTACTTATCTCTCGAGAGATTCTTTTCCATGCTTGTGACAATTTCACAAGATTGCACATCCTCTTCAACAAAAACTGTAATCACATCACAACTGTCAGCTATAAAAACACAAGTGTTCACATTATCCAGCTGATCTGGATCTGCCCAGTAATTCAAGAAATCATCAATGATCTCCTCCTCTATTTGATCAATGGAAACCTCCTCTTCCAACTCAGCTGCTCTGAGTTGCGTACACTTCAACTGTACATCCATCATTTGCTCGAGCTTCTTCAGCTCTTCCATTAACTGCATGTTTATCTGTCGATCTCTTTTCTGTTGTAGCTTCTTCCACTTCACTTTCTTTCCCTTCAGTGGAAAGATCCATCCTCTATTCTGGTTTTCCTGCTCTCGCAGCCATTCTTCTAGTACCTGCAATTGTACCTTTATTACTGCAATCTCTCTTTCTCGAACTTCTGCAGTCATCTCATCTCTGTGGCATTCCTCTGAACCTCTTCTCCGATCCTCCATGATCATCTTCTCCGTGAGTTTCTCACTCACCATGAGTTGTACTAGCCTTTACGACAGCAATCTCTTCTGCTGTCACTTACCTCACCAAGCTCTCCTCACTCAGTCTTTTGGTAAGTACTTGGTTCACTGCTTCTGGAACTTTTTGAGCACTTTCCTCTGCTCTCTCTGGGCTATCTCTTCAACTCACCTTCTTCTTCAGGACACTGCAATTTTCCTCCTTATCCAGCCTTTATCTGAATTCCAGGTTCACTGCCATCATCTTCTCTGCAACTATAAACTCTCATCACAAATTTCAAATCAGAAAAATCATCTCAACTCTTAAGATCTTGCATGATATTTTCCTCCCTACAATCCTGTTCACTTGTGTAGTTTGCATATCAAATTTAAAACTTTGATCTTTCTTTCATCATTCATCATACAGTCAAAAATACATTTCAGTTTTCAATAAAACCTTCTCGTCCTCATTCAGAAAATAAACATTTTTCAATTCAACAGAGCCAAGCTCTGATACCAAAAATGACGCAGGCAGGGCCTGCATTACCCAGGATCTTTAATCTCTGTGCATATCTGTATGCATCTAAGTTTTTACTTTAATCAAAAACTCCAATTACTGGCAATCTCACAACTGCACCATTTTACATGCGGAAGTTTATCTTTCATGTGGTTCAAAACCATTCACCATTGGTCTCATACTTTCATTAACGCCATCATATATGGAATAATCTCAAATGCAATATTCATCAGCATGAAAATTCATAACCTTTGAAGCCTTCCATTTAAAACCCAATGACTCAAATCATTCAAATGCTCATCAACCCCAAACTTCGTTTTAGTAACTTCATTCATTATTTCCATTTAAAATCATCCTTTAGATATGACTGGATTCAATCAAGAAAATGAACTTATGCCTTTCAACCTCAAGTGAACATGGCAAACAATGCCAATATCATTTGAATGAACAAAATTACATGTTTCAACTAATCAAAGCACCAAATATATGTGTGCCCTCTTCCCTTTCAGTGTACCCAGCGGTCTCAATTCAATTTCAATATTTCCAGTTGACTTTACCAAGCAATTCAATTTGTCTCCATACATTCTTAACGTATTTATTTAATTCAGAGAGTGATGTTGTTCATACCTGTACATGTTGTCTCAAGAGCGATGTGGCATAATATTCTTGCCCCAATATCAACTGAAGACTTTATGTCCTCCTTTCCAATGTTCATGCTATCAAAACATAATTGGTTAATCCCATATAAATCTGTGCTTTGCGTTGAGAGTTATCAACGCTGTGTTGTTACCGTTTCACAACACGTCCTGCCTTTAACATTTTCACTGATCCTTAATTCAAAACTCAATGCATAAATACATTTTCCAATTAAATTCTCTACCCGCATTATCACGTTTCAACATCTCCACAATATCAATTGAAAATTATTGCATCAATTCTCCACGTTGCCCAGTGTTTAACGCCTTATGCACCTGCGCTGCCTAGTGTTTAACGCCTTCTGCAACATATTCAAATCACATTAAAATTACCTCTGTTCCTCTTACAACTCGCTTTTGAATCACTGCATTTTAAACTCAGATCTGTGCCATTCACAAATCGATTCCATAATTGAAGACTTATCGCCCCCGTTTTCCCACATCGACCAGATAATTAAACTTTATTATGGCTTCTGCAAGCAATCTTTCTCTGTGACAATCAATTCATGTAAGATTAGAATTCAAAACCGAGTGCCCACGGAATATCAATCCATGTACATAACCAAAACGATTCACAATTTAATCAACACAGTTTCAATGCTTGCTCTGTGTTCATTGTTGCGCAAACTACTTTGCCAATTTACCACTCTAATCAGAGTATTTCACAACAATTTAAAACTGTATTTAATTGGATTTCAAATAGAGTTTGAACCACAACTCTGCGCCTTTTTCAGCGCTTCCAACAAATTGCAGATCGATATAAATTCCATCAACATACTTAATCGATTTCTATAGATAGCAATTATAATATGGGTCCACTAATTGACATAGAACAGTGCTTTCAATACAATTCTTCACACAGAGAACGCAGGCTTAATTTTATGTTAGACATTTCCATCATTCGCATTTCCAGCGCAGTCAATAACATTAGTCGGCTTTTCATTAATGCATTCGATCTTCATCACTTTCTGAATTTAATTTGTAACATAAAACTTGAGAGTGAGATATAAAATCGAATCTCTATTCCACAGATACATCCAATTCATTTCAACCTAATTTCGTTTTATTCATTGAACACATGAATCCAATCTCACGCAAACTCAATACTGGACATACAGTAAAAAATCAAAGGTTGTATTGACACACAAAATACTTACAATACAATCCTTTCCTAGGCCTGATTTCCAATAATTTGGCCCTTTACAGTTGCTGAAGGCTTACAGCCCTGTTGTTCAAGCCTCCTCTCAATCTCACACTCTCCAACTATCTCAATGTATTTTCCTCTCAAACCCCTTCCTATTTATACAATTTTAAAAAATGATCTAATTAAATGCTCAATCCCCTTAATATCTCAACAAATCCCTAAATCTCTCAACATCCCTAAAAGATAGATTCTCATCCCTAAAACTTAGAAACTAATTCCAACTTAGGCTCCCTCATTAATTCTAAATAATCTAGAAACTAATTTCTCTCACATTTACAATTTCTCACAAATAATTAATTAATCACTCAAAATAATATTAATATTTACATGAAATTTTAATATTTCTTCAAAACATGAAACCCCCTAGCTTAGGTAAAATACAAGGTGTTTTTCGGAGATGATGCTCCTGCATCATCATGATGATTAAAATAGAGGAAAATTGTTGCTTAAAATCATGGTCACCTTCAAGCATTCTTATTAAGAGTTCAAAAATTGAATTCTTTTGAAAACTATTAGACCTACCTTATCAAGAACATTGTGCTAATGAAGTATGTAGAAATTTAAAAAGTGAAAGAGATATAAGTTATTTTCTTACCTTAGGTCTCAAAAGGAAGGCTACTCTAGTGAATTTACTTTGGGGTTTTTACCTTTACAAACTATGAAAAAAATTGAATGTTGAACTATGAATATTGAGGAAAGTAAAATTATGAGCAAATGTCAAGATTTGGAGAAACCTGTAATTATAGAAGGATATATTTGTTAACTCTCTCTACTAGGGACCTAGTTTTTAAGAAGAATGTGTGTTAAGCCATGCAAGAGGATTAGTTTTCATAGTTGAAAGATTATGCTTTCTTCTTCTTATTCTTCTTCATAGTTGAAAATTAAAAAGAGGTAAAAGTATGTTGGAAGTCTTCCTTTCCCATAAATTTCATTCTTGGTTTCTAGAATATATCATGCAAAAATTCCTCCTTGGGCACAAGTTTTATAGCTCAAAAAGTCACCCCATTGGGTTCACTAGAGAAAAACAACATCCTGCAAGTTAAGATGCGAAAATTGATCTATGGAACTCTATAAAATCCATGATTTGTGCCTTCAATGCTCCCCTTCCACTAGTATACATAATTGCTAGGCTCAATAATGCTCCTAATGGCTTGGTAGGGTGAAGTAGAATACTAGCAATGTAGTAGTTGCACTACAAAAGAGTACTGGAGTGACAATGTGAATGGATAAGCACAAACATGGTCAAAGTTGGTCATTTTTAGTGGATAAGGATGAAAGGAATAGACATGGTCAACAAAATGTGTATATTCAATGTGGTCAATCTCAAAGATATCTATGAAAGGATTGGCATCCATATAAAAAAAAGGAGATTTTTGTGTAACAAAGTGCTACCAAATCTCATACCTAAGGGCCTCTTGCAGTTATGTAGATATTATCCAATGCTTTACATTTGCCTTGTTTAGATTTTGAATTAACATTTCTAGAAATTACAGTTTGGTAGCTTTGTGCATGGTTAAGTAGGTAGTTTTATGATCTATTCTTATTTACAAGTCATTTATACAATTTGTCAGCCTCTTAAATCATTCATATCACTTATTATTGCATCATTATGTCTTTTTCCATTTCATTTCATTTGTTTAACAATTTTTTGTTTTAATGTGCAATTGAGATTATGATTAGAGAGGGTAGATAAAGCTTGGTATGGTAATGATGAAGCTTATATTTAATCGTCTCAGGCCTTTACTAGTTGAATAACATCATTTCCCATCATTCTTACCCCACTTCCTCACCTTAGGTTCTCATTTTAACTATTTTTATAGCTTGTTGTAGTTTCTTCATATAACAAAACAAAGAATCCTATAGTAGTTTGCAAACAATATATTTTATTCACCTGTTGTGGTCACCAACAACCCCCCTCTTTGTTTGATATTAGTAATAACATCAAGCAAAGGGGGACCCTTAACCAAAAAATCCAAAAAAAAAAAATTGTTTGAAAAATCTTTTGTATTAACTCCCTAAGAGCTATATCGCATCGCAAAGGAAAAAGGAGCGCTTTCCCAAAGCGTACAAACACACCAAGGAAGAGCGACGCGAGAACTCATCGCATCACGTGCATTAAAGGCGCTCAAAAGAGGAAAACCTAAAGAACCGCCGACGGCCGATATGCGACGTCGCACATCGCAATGTCGCATAAGCAGCACAAAGTGAAAAAGAGAAAAAACCTTGCAACCTTGCGATATTGCGATATGCGATCTGCGACCATGCAAAGTTGCGACCTGCGATCTATGGTGTGCGACAAATGAGACTATCAATCGCTGTGATGCCACCTATTTACCTCGCAATCTTCGATGCTGCGATGCAAATCGCAGAAACCAATCGTCGCAGGCATTCCTCGGCATGATCTGTGAGCCTAAAGTTAGGCGCGCACCTTACGGGAAATTAATGATTGTACGCCTGTGTATCCAAAGATGATTATGTTGCGTTTTTCGAAGAGTCAAGTCATAATGGGTGACATGATTATGCATTCATTAGAACTTAATTGCTTTCATGTCAATCTTTTCTTCTGTCTCTTTTCATTTACGTGAACTATAAGTCAGCAACTGATATAAATCTATATGCAGGAAACATCCAAGGAAAAGCGTCAGGACTAGAAGAACAGAGAGGAGATGACTTCGCAGATGGATACCACATACAGCAGGACCGCGGATCCCAGAGTGTCACTCAACAAATGCTGATGCAAATAGGCTATCTAGGACTCAGAGTCAAAGGCGCACAAAAGCAAAGCGTTTATGAAAGATCCTGAGTCCCAAATTGGGTAAAGCAAAAAGAAAAACGCTTAAGGGGAAAGACGTCTCAGAAAAACCTGGAACAAAGAATGGAAACAAGTTTCAATTGAGAAAATCGTTCAGGCAAAAAAATCCCCAGCTCATTGAGTCATTCGCACGGCCGGAAACCGAAATAGCAACAGCACAATCAGTTTGAAAGAAATCTGAGTTGTACTAAGTATACACGCCGTGAAGACACTCCTCCAGAAGAACACTTTCAAAAATATCTTCTAGTTTGTCAGAAAGAGGTGCCAGCTCTTGTTATTTCTAATTTTCAAGCTTGAACAAAAGGAAAGGACAAGCAGCCGACTCTTTCACGGCGAACAGCACATCGCTTACAGCACTAAGGAGCAGATACAGAAATGGTTAGAAATTAGATTCAGTTTTTAGAAATAAATTTGTTTTAGTAAAAGGGCGGTCATTTGAAGCCGTTCCCTAAATTTGTGTAATTAAAATTAGCCGGTTAGTAGTATTTAACCCTTCTCGTTGCATTGGAGAAGGGTCTGGAAATTTGTCAAAAAACTTGTCCTCAGAACATGCACTTTTGCACCCTCGGAGGGGGTTTTTGATGAATGGACGGATCAAGATTTATTTATGTTTGCATTTTAATACCTGCTACTGATGTTGCACTTCTGTACTCTTAGTAGGCATTAGAAGTAAGTAGAAATAGATCATTATTGCTTCAGGTCTGTGAGTATAAAGTCAGTCATAAATGGTACTTTTATCTCTTGACGAGTTTTTGCTTGCATTTCTAGAGTAATATACAGCTGATGTTGTTTATATGTTAACGTATGAATGAGTGGACTACCATTTGGCACTTTTGTACGGTGGAGTCATTGATTTATGCTTAATACATGAATAACTGATTATGCGATATGCTTTTCACAACCGTTTTGTTTAACTTCTTATGCAGGATGGTTCATCTTAATTGATTTATATTCTCATAATAGCTGAATAATCTTCATTACCAGTTATTGTGTGAAATCTTTCTAGATCGCATAATGGAAAAAGTTATATCCCGGGTTAGCGTAGATTAGATGTGTTGTTCTTGATAGATTAAAGTAGTATAAAATTTAGTCTCAGAGCTTAGAACTAGATTAGCTTAGAAATAATTCCATAATTTCATTATCAAATCTTACACACACACACATCATCAAATTCTACACACACACACCCCCTTAGAACGGGAAGCTGGTCCCGTTATCCCCAGTCGGACCCGCTACACCAAACGGGCACGGAGCCGCCAACCAGGTTCCCGACCGGGTGGGTATCCCCCTTGTTGTTGACCCGATTTCAGGGCCCTCAACATATTTGGCGCTAGAAGGAGGGCACGAACTATGAATGGCACCTAAAGAAATATCAAAATACCATTCTGAGAGTAATACACCCTCATCAACTCCCTCGACTTCTCCAACATGGTTAAACCCGGAATTTGAAGTCGCTCGAGTATCTACCACTGCTACATATTCGAATATATCAGACCAATCTATCATTGATCCCCCTGAAATTCGAACTTTGATTCGTAAACTCCAGGGATTCTCTATTTTTAACCAGAAGTCTGATAAATCTAAAAGCAGCGTGACTTCGCAGTACAACCCTGCTCATCCCCTTACCAAATCAAAGAGTGAAAAATTTGGCATACAACCAAGTGAACTCCCTCTCCCTACCAGGAAAAGAGCAAGGAAAACACCACCAGAGTCTGACAGTCAGACTCCTTCATCCACTTCGTCCATATCAACTCCCTCGCCGCGAAGTCAACCACCCACTCTTTCATTCCAACTCACTCACCCATCTTCTACAAACCTTCCTCTTCAAACATCAAAGATCTTAATATCTTCATCTTCTCAGCATCAGAGATCGTCTTCTGCACTTCCATTAACTAGCAGCTCAACGATGGCTCAGTCTCCATGGAACAATCCTGGGGCGGTTTTAATGCCTCCACCCCTGAGTCCTATACCGGCCCATCCTGAGAAATGGCTGCCTAAATTCAATCCGGAAGCAGGAATGCTAGCCGAGGAACATATCAATAATTTCATGCTTTCTGTTAATCTCAACGGAGTCACTAACGAAGACGTTGTTGTCCGGCTTTTCCCTTATACAATGCAAGGAACAGCCGGGTCATGGTACTTTTCGTTACCTTCCGAATCCATCACAAGCTGGGACATTTTTCAAAGTCAATTCCTCACCAATTTTGGTGATGACAGATCCACGGCGACATTGATCAATGACCTATCTAATCTTAAGGCTAAGGCTAGAGAACCCATTAAAGATTTTAACTTAAGGTTCAATAAGATCCTCAACAAAATCCCCGCTGCCTCACAACCCAGCGAAGAAATAAGATGTGAATGGTACATCACGGCTTTACCTCCAAACTTGGCTATCTTCGTAGATAGGGCAAACAAGACCACCTTAGTTGACAACTTGACAGAAGCGTTAGCAGTGGAAAAACGCGTGGTAGCCCTAGAAAAGAGATCCGCTATAGAAGAACGCAAATCTAAGAAGATCTCTTTCAAAGAAGACACCAAGAAGAAGCAAACGAAAGATCCTTTCGATTTGGAAGGATTACAAAAAGTGTTGAAAGCCATGTCCAATGAGATGATTGATATTAAGAAACAAGTAGCAGAGACTTCTTCGAAAAAGCCCTTTAGGACTTTTAAAAGAAATCCTCCCATGGAGGTAAGACCACCTAGTGTTGTCTCAAACGTTGAATCTGAAGAAGACGAAGAAGAAGAGAATACCACTGAAGGGCAGACCGACGAGGAAGAGGTCGTAGAACTACAAGGAATGTGGGACTTCATCCTCCCACAAGAAGAGGATCAAGAAGCATTTCCTGTTAGCACGAGAAGCAGAAATCAACTTGATCCTCCCCTAACTACCCCAAAATAAAAGGGCACAAGCCTTGCAACAAAAGAAAAGGTCGCAACAAAAAATACAACTGCTAAAGCGACCCAGATTAGCCCAGTCCAATCTGATCAAACGCCTCCATCAAGAACACTAATAGTGTCGGATGAAATGGAGTATAACATCATTGATGACATGAAGAAGACTAGGGCTAATATCACTCTGTATGAATTGAGTAAATTGAAACACCAGCAGAAAATAATGATGAAAGAATTACATGTTGTGCCTACTACATCTTTACCTACAGCTGTAGCTTCCCACAATCTGGGAAGGCCTCCAACCAACACGATCAATAAAATTGATCCAAATGACATCGCCTTGATTGGAGGAAGATCAAGATCTCATACTCCTCCTTTTCTTCTCACATATGAAATCTTCAACAAAAACGTGCACAATTGCTTGGTCGATTCTGGTGCTTCAACGAATATTTTACCCAGGTCAATATGTGCCAAATTGAATGTGCAACCTCAAAAATCCGCAGTACGTATAGTTCAACTTGATCGATCCCAAGTCGAAGTGATTGGTGAACTCAATCAGGTGACCATAAGATTGTCGTCTAACCCAAAAGTGTGTCAGGTTATCGACATTCTAGTAGCTGATATCCCTGAATTCTATGGTTTGATTCTTAGCAGGGATTGGTCGGAAAAACTCCACAGATATTTTTCAACCGATTGGTCGCACATGTGGTTACCATACAATGGTAAACCAAATCAGATAAAGGTTGAACGAGAATTGCATCAAAAATACATAGTGACTGAACTGGAAGGAGAAAATGAGGCCATAACGTACAATAGCAGCATTGTAGGCAATTACGCGATAGATTCTTTCCTAGGTAATTTCAATGCTCATATTTCACCATACTTAGAGAATTCAGTTTTATCCCAAGTTGAAAATTTCTCCCAAACTGATGACTCAAAATGTTTTAGTTTTTTAGATAATTCTGTAAATGCATCTTTATTTTGGAAATTATATTTTGACGGATCTAAATCAAATGAGGGGGCAGGAGCAGGATGCGTTCTGATTAACCCAGACGGGAATAAGATTATGCTCACATGCAGACTTGAGTTCGATTGCACGAACAACACAGCGGAGTACGAAGCCTTGGTTCAAGGCCTATACAAAGCAATCGGATTGAACGTTAAGTATTTTCAAGTCTTTGGAGATTCGGAGATCGTCGTAAAACAGGTACGTAACACCATACATTGCCTGTCAAGTCATTTAAAGCATTATCAATCATTAGTTCAAGATCTCACTGCACATTTCGTAGCATTCAACATCTCGTCAATTCCAAGAATTCAAAACGCGAGCGCAAACCTGTTAGCTAACGTAGCCTCTAGACTTATCCCTTCTGAAGATTTTAGTCCTGATAGGTTTTCAATAGAATTAATCTTTAGACCATCCATCCCTGACAATATCACCAATTGGAGAGTGTTCAACGACGATCCTGACATCGTAAATTTCCTTACTTCTGAAGGATCCTACTCAAATCAGATAATCAACGAAGACCATCATGATCATCAAATACAACAAAATGGCTCTGACAATGCTATACCGAAATCGGTGGTCAAGTTAGAAGATTTATATGATTTGAAAAGTCGGTTTAAAAGGTCCGCCAATGCTAAACTTTGCAGTTCTACCCTGAACTATGAATTAGTAAACCTAGGGACCGATCAGAAGCCACAAAACGTTAACCTAGGTCACGGCCTAGCCCCTGAAGAGAAATCAGCATATATCCGTCTTCTGAGACAATACAAAAACGTTTTTGCCTGGAATTACGATGAGCTAAAAACATACAACACTTCTATCATTCAACATGTTATCCCTATGATTGACAATGAAAAACATGTCCATCAGAAACTCAGAAAAATACACCCTAACCTAGAAAATCAGATAAAAACTGAGCTTAATAAGTTGTTGAGAGCCAGAATAATCTTCCCCGTCAGGCATTCTAAATGGGTATCCAATATGGTGCCCGTTAGGAAGAAAAACGGAGACATTAGAATCTGTATCGATTTCCGAAATCTCAACAAAGCCTGTCAGAAAGATAACTTTCCCCTCCCACCTATGGAGCAAATATTACAGGCAGTAGCAGGCTCAGAATTAATGTCATTCCTGGATGGATTTTCAGGATACAATCAAGTACTGGTGCATCCCGATGATCAGTTAAAGACTACGTTCCGAACAAAATGGGGCACTTATGCATATCGGAAGATGCCATTTGGTCTGATCAATGCCGGAGCTACCTTTCAGAGAGCCATGGACATCGCGTTTAAAGGGTTAGTCAATAAGTCAGTAGTGATTTACCTGGATGATATAACAGTGTACTCCAAAAAACGAAGCAACCACCTCAAAGATTTGAAGCAAATCTTTCAAAGATGCTTGAGGTATGGGATTTCGCTCAACCCAAAGAAATCTTTCTTTGCGTTAAGCGAAGGGAAATTGCTCAGATTCATAGTGTCGAAATCTGGTATTCATATAGAACCCGACAGAATCAAGGAAATTTCCGAAATATCCATACCCCATAACAAGAAAGCCATGCAATCCTTCCTTGGACAGATCAATTTTGTCAAAAGATTTGTCCCAGATTTTTCACGTATTATTTCTCCCTTACAAAATATGATAAAAAAGAATTCAAATTTCAAATGGGGTCTAGATGAGCACGAAGCGTTCAACTTAATCAAACAAGCTATCATCAGTGCTCCATCTTTGGCCACCCCAAATTTTTCAGAATCTTTTACCTTATACACTTTTGCCTCAGAGAAATCCTATGCCGCGATTTTGACCCAAGCAAATCAAGAAAAAGCAGAGGCTCCAATCGCATTCTTTAGATCGAACTTACAAGGTGCTGAAATTAATTACTCAGACGTAGAGAAACAAGCATATGTTGTTTTCAAAGCGATCAAATATTTCAGACCTTTCTTGCTTAAAGCCCACACTAAAGTCGTAGTACCGTTTCCGGCGGTAAGAAACCTTTTGGTGCAGAAAGACGTGGGCGAAAAGAGAGCTAATTGGATTACCGCTTTACAAGAATATGATCTTGAGATCAAACCAGCAAACATCGTAAGAGGTCAAGGCTTCTGCAAGATGTTAGCCGGAGCATCGCAAATCCCGGAGAACTCATCTGAAGAGGTACAAGCGTACGAGGTAAGCCTAAACGATGCAGAATCATCATATGCTGACACCATTTATTTTCTTAAGAATGGGTATGCTCCATCACGTCTGGATCATACCAAGAAAAGAGCTCTGAGATTAAAAGCTAAACAATACCAGCTCATAAATGATGTCTTGTTTAAAAGGAATTACGATTCTGTGCTTCTTAGGTGTCTTGAGAAAACTGAAGCCGAAAAGGTTTTGCAGGAACTCCACAATGGACCAACAGGCGGACACTATGCCGGAGATGCGACTGCACATAAAATCTTGCGTGCAGGATATTATTGGCCCACGCTGTTCAAAGACTCATACAATCACGTAAGGAAATGCCAAGTCTACCAGACTGCTGCAGGAAAACAAAGGAAACCGTCCATGCCGCTACAACCAGTCATCATCGACCAACCATTCAGTCAATGGGGCTTGGACATAATAGGTGAGATCGTTCCTCACTCTTCTAAGCAGCATAAGTATATCCTTACAGCAACTGATTATTTTACCAAATGGGTAGAAGCAGTTCCTCTCAAGACAGTTCATTCTGAAAATATTATTGAATTCATAGATCAATTTATCATCACTAGGTTTGGATTGCCAACAGCATTAATGTTTGATAACGCTTCATATTTTTCTGGAAATACTATGACTGAGTTTGCGCTTAAAAGAGGGTTCAAACTGAAATATTCTGCCAACTACTATCCGCAAGATAGTGGATTGGCTGAATCAACAAACAAGAACCTAATCAGAATTATCAAAAGAACAGTCGACCAAAACCAAAGGAATTGGCACAAAGCGCTGGTAAATGCTTTATGGGCTGATAGAATCACAAAGAAAGCTTCAATCGGCACTTCTCCCTTTAATTTAGTTTATGGGAGAGAAGTGGTTCTTCCGGCTCACCTAGTCATTCCCTCTTTGTCTTTAGTGCAATATATCGATGAAGTATCTACTTCCTCTTTACAATTAAGACAAATGGAAATAATCAAACTAGAAGAACAAAGAGAACAAGCTAGGAAAACCCATGCCCATCACCAAGCGCTAATAAAATCTTCTTTTGACTCAAGCATCATAACCAGAAAAAACTTTCAGATGGGTGATTTAGTTTTGAAATGGGATAAGGCTCATGAAGAAAAGGGAAAACATATGAAATTTCAGAAGCTGTGGCTTGGCCCTTTTCAGATTGTAGAAGTCGTAGGCCCATCTACATTCGTGTTGCAGGATCTGGCAGGAAGGAGAGATTCTTTACCTATCAATGGACTGATTCTTAAATTATATTTTCCATAGAAGAGAAATCTTCTAATTTTTGTAGGATAGATTCAGTTTTTAGTTTTTATTTTGTTTTGTTTTTCTCTTTTATGAATAAAACCCGTTGTAAATGATCATTTAAAAAGGATTCATGAAAGAGCACGCCAATTCTCTATCAGATTTTGATTTCGCTTGTACAAATAGCAAAAAAATTTGAAAATCTGAATTTTATTATTGACAAATAGAGTTAAACTTCACTTTGATTACGATACTCGTTTCGACCTCTAAAAAACTTTGACAAAAGCAACCTCTGGTAAAAGAATTGTTTTGTATCAGCACCATGAAAGGTATCATCAATAATAAAATAAGCATTCTCTTCAAAGCTGTTGTTTTCAAAAACTCTATTATTGTCGTCCAGAGCTTTCTTAAGGAAAAACAATGACTTCCTCCCTGCTAAAAGGAAATTACAGCATCCAGAGAAACAATCCAAACAAAACACCATATCTCAAAGAATAAGAGGTCTCATCACGAGTCGGCTTATCATGATCACATATATTATAACTTGCTGACTTTGCCAATACTGTCTATCAAAACAGGGCAACGAATTAAGATTGTTGCAATCAAAAGACAAGAGGTCTCATCACGAGCCGGCTTGTTCAGCAAAAGTGTAAATCAGGTGAATGACTGTGTCATAATTTGGCCACCAAACCAAGACATTGTTCTTTAGAGAATTAAAAAAGGAAAAGTGTGTTAAAAAGGATTTTTCTCTGGAATGTTGCGAGTAACCTCAAGCAGGAAAAAGGATCATTGCTGGATAACATGGTAACCCTGTCAAGGCTATGGACGCTTGCGGGCAGCAGAGGCTCTACCTACGACAAATGAGCATACTTTTAAGCCAGTACGCAGAGAAGACCTTATTTTATCTTTTATCAAGACCAAGTAATGTCTGATGCGAATGCAAGAAAAAAACCTGAGGAAGCAAGAAATTGAGATATAAAAAGGGTTGAGACAAAATATCGTCGACAAGGTGAGGGGCAATCTACTCTATCTGTCCATAACAAAATTTAGACATATAAAAAAAATTTGTTGTTTCGGAAGTGAACGGTCAATAGAAATGCAGAGTTAACTGGTTCTTCACAGTGAATCGCCTTTGTTGTGGTCACCAACAACCCCCCTCTTTGTTTGATATTAGTAATAACATCAAGCAAAGGGGGACCCTTAACCAAAAAATCCAAAAAAAAAAAATTGTTTGAAAAATCTTTTGTATTAACTCCCTAAGAGCTATATCGCATCGCAAAGGAAAAAGGAGCGCTTTCCCAAAGCGCACAAACACACCAAGGAAGAGCGACGCGAGAACTCATCGCATCGCGTGCATTAAAGGCGCTCAAAAGAGGAAAACCTAAAGAACCGCCGACGGCCGATATGCGACGTCGCACATCGCAATGTCGCATAAGCAGCACAAAGTGACAAAGCGAAAAAACCTTGCGACCTTGCGATATTGCGATATGCGATATGCGACCATGCAAAGCTGCGACCTACGATCTATGGTGTGCGACAAATGAGACTATCAATCGCTGCGATGCCACCTATTTACCTCGCAATCTTCGATGCTGCGATGCAAATCGCAGAAACCAATCGTCGCAGGCATTCCTCGGCATGATCTGTGAGCCTAAAGTTAGGCGCGCACCTTACGGGAAATTAATGATTGTACGCCTGTGTATCCAAAGATGATTATGTTGCGTTTTTCGAAGAGTCAAGTCATAATGGGTGACATGATTATGAATTCATTAGAACTTAATTGCTTTCATGTCAATCTTTTCTTCTGTCTCTTTTCATTTACGTGAACTATAAGTTAGCAACTGATATAAATCTATATGCAGGAAACATCCAAGGAAAAGCGCCAGGACTAGAAGAACAGAGAGGAGATGACTTCCCAGATGGATACCGCATACAGCAGGACCGCGGATCCCAGAGTGTCACTCAACAAATGCTGATGGAAATAGGCTATCTAGGACTCAGAGTCAAAGGCGCACAAAAGCAAAGCGTTTATGAAAGATCCTGAGTCCCAAATTGGGTAAAGCAAAAAGAAAAATGCTTAAGGGAAAAGACGTCTCAGAAAAGCCTGGAACAAAGAATGGAAACAAGTTTCAATTGAGAAAATCGTTCAGGTAACAAAATCCCCAGCTCATTGAGTCATTCGCACGGCCGGAAACCGAAATAGCAACAGCACAATCAGTTTGAAAGAAATCTGAGTTGTACTAAGTATACACGCCGTGAAGACACTCCTCCAGAAGAACACTTTCAAAAATATCTTCTAGTTTGTCAGAAAGAGGTGCCAGCTCTTGTTATTTCTAATTTTCAAGCTTGAACAAAAGGAAAGGACAAGCAGCCGACTCTTTCATGGCGAACAGCGCATCGCTTACAGCACTAAGGAGCAGATACAGAAATGGTTAGAAATTAGATTCAGTTTTTAGAAATAAATTTGTTTTAGTAAAAGGGCGGTCATTTGAAGCCGTTCCCTAAATTTGTGTAATTAAAATTAGCCGGTTAGTAGTATTTAACCCTTCTCGTTGCATTGGAGAAGGGTCTGGAAATTTGTCAAAAAACTTGTCCTCAGAACATGCACTTTTGCACCCTCGGAGGGGGTTTTTGACGAATGGACGGATCAAGATTTATTTATGTTTGCATTTTAATACCTGCTACTGATGTTGTACTTCTGTACTCTTAGTAGGCATTAGAAGTAAGTAGAAATAGATCATTATTGCTTCAGGTCTGTGAGTATAAAGTCAGTCATAAATGGTACTTTTATCTCTTGACGAGTTTCTGCTTGCATTTCTAGAGTAATATACAGCTGATGTTGTTTATATGTTAACGTATGAATGAGTGGACTACCATTTGGCACTTTTGTACGGCGGAGTCATTGATTTATGCTTAATACATGAATAACTGATTATGCGATATGCTTTTCACAACCGTTTTGTTTAACTTCTTATGCAGGATGGTTCATCTTAATTGATTTATATTCTCATAATAGCTGAATAATCTTCATTACCAGTTATTGTGTGAAATCTTTCTAGATCGCATAATGGAAAAAGTTCTATCCCGGGTTAGCGTAGATTAGATGTGTTGTTCTTGATAGATTAAAGTAGTATAAAATTTAGTCTCAGAGCTTAGAACTAGATTAGCTTAGAAATAATTCCATAATTTCATTATCAAATCTTACACACACACACATCATCAAATTCTACACACACACACCCCCTTAGAACGGGAAGCTAGTCCCGTTATCCCCAGTCGGACCCGCTACACCAAACGGGCACGGAGCCGCCAACCAGGTTCCCGACCGGGTGGGTATCCCCCTTGTTGTTGACCCGATTTCAGGGCCCTCAACATCACCCAATTTAGCAATACATTCTGGGATGCTGGTGGTGGAGTTTAGAAGCATAGAAATCTCATGAAGTTTCAGTTAGATGCTTATATCGTATGCTTTTTTAGTGTCATTTTTATCTTCTACAACATAGATTTGAGTTCTACCTTCCAAGTCCTTTATTTTTGAGCAAATCATGATTTCCATACCTTGTAATTAGTATAAGTGTGTTCCATTTCATTTCTACAAGTTACTTCTACAAATTCATTTCCTTGTAACATAGTTAGTCTGACAACTTAACTGGACTTTTGTTCATCTAACCTGCACTCCAACACCTTTCACCAGTATAAGGATTATAAGAGGAAGAAGATAATGCCTACTACACATATAGTGTCAAACCCATTAAAGTTGGTATGATCCCCAGGTTGATAACTAAAGTTGAGACTTTTGGAGTTGGGGCATTGTTGTTGCAATACTAAGGGCCATCACTTTTTGGTGTCATTTCTAGGGAGGTCTCAAGGTATGAATTGCCTTTTTCTTTGATTGATTCACTCCTTTTCCTTATTTTTTTATTCTACAAGAACAAAAAAAAAACATCCTTTTAGAAAATACAAAAATATATTTTTTCCTTTTTTCAGATTTTTCTTATTTTATGCCTCACAAAATTAGGGATAAGGCATAATTTTGTTTACTAAAATCCCCCACTTCTACTAGAAACCAACCCTTTGAGTTGACTATGAGCCTCTTTCCTTATCCATAGGGACCTTTGAGGCCCTTTTGAGTGAGAAATCAAGGACTTTGAGGAGCTTGTAGGAGGAGAAAATCCTTCAATCCCCACTACTATTATAGATAAAGAAAGATAATGTGAAGTCTTTGTATTCCCCATTAGGGAGATGGATTGAGAAGAAAAAATAAAAAAATATTAACCCATCTGTACTTCCACACTTCTATGGTCTGATCATAGAAGATCTTGACACCCTTATGTTCGAGTTTGTTGTTGTGTGTAGAACTCATGACTACACTACATATGAGCAAATGCTCAAGATTTTTCCTTCCACTTTGAAGGATGTATCTCTTTGGTAGTTCATGAGCCTTGAAGGTAATACTTAAACCTCTTGGGATCAATGCAACAAGATTTTAATAGTAAGTATCGATATTATTGTAGAGCAAGGGACACAAAAGATGAGATTTTCAGAATGACTCAAGGGGAAAATGAGTGTTTAGAGGATTATGAGGAAATGTTCAAACTAAGTTATAGAAGGAAAAAAAATAACACTCTAGGACCAGATTCATTAAATGGTTTACTATTGAGGGGAGTTGGAGAAGATCTCATGGAAACTCTCAACTTATTGGCTAATGGAGATATCTACCAACTCACCTATGATGAGATTAAGTAGGTTTTTAAAAATCATTCAAGAGCCACTAGGAAAAAAGGTAGAATGGGAAAGATTTCAGTAAGTCCTTCTTCCTTCGTGTGATACGAACTTAAAAAAGAACACAACAAATGATAGATATAACCATAAATATAGAGATGCAACAAAAGTAAAACTTCATTTCATTAATATTAAATACTGAAATATGCTTACAAACAGAATGGAAATAAATTAGCTCGGGCGATGATAGCTTATCTCTAAGAAGAGATGTGGTGGATACATCCCTTTAAACTATGTTACAATGAGGCTCAAGGGCCTATTTATTATTGAACAACAAGGGAAAACCCTAAACAACCAAAACCCTAACCCCAGGAGATGGAAGACCAAGAGTTTGTGGGTCTTGTTGGGGTTAGTTGGGTAGCCAATTTCGTGAGCTCGTAATTTGGTCATATTATCTCCATTTGGCACGTGTGATACCTTGTTGGGAATATCTCTCCAAGTACTGTAGGATTTGCAGCAAGCCTTTTTGAGAAATGACAACAAGAAATTCCATTTTAATTTGTCCTTGAATTAAACTGTGAATTAAAATTGAATTCTAATCTCATAGCAACTTGTAAATATTTAATTTAGTTTAATTAACTTAATTATCTTAGGAATTTCGTGTTGGAAGTATTTTGGAATTCATGTAAGTATTCTCCCTAAATTTTAGGGGTCTAGTATGAGTTTAGATTGAGTTGTAATTAGATAACTTATTTTACTGAGTTATAGATAGTTGAACTAGTTTTAACTGTTAGTGGAACTAGTAGAGGTCTAGCAGAGGTCTAGTAATGAGTTGGTGCACTGGTGCATCCTCAGTGCTACTCCAGCTAACTAGAGATTCACTCAAGAGAAAATCATGCATGTCAGTTTAGAGGAAGACCCAGTTGATATTAGATTGCAGGGATAGTGTACAATCAGTTGTATAATTTACTGAGTTGTAAATATCATGCATGCAATCAAGAAGAGGACCTAATTATGGTTGTGCAGTTTTGGAAGCATGAATTCCCTTTAAATACATGTTATTCATCCTAGGAATTGTGCAAGGAAATAGGGGCTTGTCAGGCAGTGGAAATTGGCTAAGTTTTGGCTAATAGCAGGTTTGTGAGGTAGAGAGTTGAGCATACTTGTGCGGAATTGTTCTAGTGAGAACAAGCTTTGTATCTTCACTCATATTTTTTATTTAATGCAATACATATAGGAAGGGTTTTGAGTAGTGGCTTTCCCCAAGAAAAATTATTGTGTTATGTTCCATTGATTTATCTTCTTCTTGTTCATATTGTTTTCATCGATCTATTGGCTTCCGCTGGTTGAAAGTAGAAGTAGATTCTTGTCCTGTGCTTTAGTAAATTGCATGAGCTTGTGAATATACAAGAAAATATACATGGTATCGGAGCTAAATACAATATACTAAAGGAGATTTCGAAGTTTTGAATATTGGGTTATAGGTGAAATTCGAATTTGCAATACATACATCAGGATCGGCAAAATGGCATTCTATGGTTTGCAGCTCGAGTATGCCTTGGAAGGTAACTAACATTATATATCCTGGAGGGACAGAATGGAGGTTGTGTTGGAGGATAATGTCTTGAAGGAATTCATTGATCAAGTCATTCCTAAGCCAACAACATCAGATGCACAAAATCTAGCTAAATGGAAGAAGTGTGTGGTGAAGACGAGGTGAATAATTCTTGAGGGAGATCGATCCCACATTGTCTCAAGTCTCCATGGCAAGGAAACTTCGTGTGGCTATGTGGAAATCATTGATGGACTTGTATCAGAACAGAAGTGGCCAAAGGAAATTGAAACTAAAGGAAAAACTTCGAAAAATCAAAATGGAGAAAGGTGAGACTATTCCAAAATACTTGACCAAGTTCACTCAATGGCGTGATGAACTTGGAAGTATTGGAATCATGGTTGTCGAGGATGATATGGTGAGTCTTGATCTTCTAGGACTCCCAAAGAGTTGGCATAGTTATTAGGACTCTATCAATGGTCAGGAGAAGCTGCCAAATTGGGAACGACTGTGGTCAAATTTGATGCAGGAGGAGATCAAGAGGAACACCAGGGATGGCTCTTCATTAAAGACTAGTGATGAAGAGAACTATGCCTTAGCGATTAAGGCAAAGAAGGTGAAAGGGAAAGCTTCCCATTCCAAATCAGATTCTTTCTATGGATGTAAGAAGAAATACATGATGATAGTTAAGTGCTTTCATTATCACGAGCTAGGCCATTTTGCTACAAATTGTCCACTTACGAAGTCCAAGAAGAAGTCCTCAAGAGGAGTGGCGGGTAAGGCTTTGGCCTCTTAATTTGAATTGGAATTTTCCTTCATTGCATGCATGGTGTCATCAATGATGCGAAGTGTATGGTACTTAGACAGTGGAGCTTCATTCCATATGACTGGCGACAAGCATTTATTCAGTGACCTAGGGGAGAAAGATCTCTAGATGCATATCGAGATGGGTGACGATGGGAGGTATAGTGCTACTGGATTGGGCACGGTTACTTATTAGAGGGAGCATGGGGCTCCACTCACCTTGAAGAATGTTATGTATATGCCTGGGCTGAAGAAGAACTTGGTATCCATTGTTATGCTTAATGATAGAGGCTATGATTTGATCTTATCGAAAGGAAAGGCATTCCTTCAACACATAACCATGGGTCAAGTAAATAGTATAGGGATTCAGATGAAGAATCTCTATAAGTTGGAGTTAGATGATTGTGATACTTTGAGCACAAAAGCATAGATGGTGCAGAGCCAAGACATTGGCGAGTTGTAGCATAGGCAATTGGGCCACTTGCATCATGGGGCTTTGAAGATCATGCAGCAGATCTCCACCAGTTTGCCCAAAGGTACACTATAGCAAGTTGATACATGCAACAGGTGTACTTTGGGTAAATACACAAAGTCTTCCTTTCATGACAGCGGCAGTCGAGAAGAGGCTATTCTAAAGCAAGTCCATTCAAATGTGTGTGGACAATTCTTGACAGCATCCATGGCCAAACATATGTATTATGTTATATTTGTTGACAACTTTTCTCAAAAATGCTCGATATTTTTCATGCATAAAAAAGGATCAAATCTTCAAAAAGTTTTGTGAGTTTAAATCATTGGTGGAGAAAGAGTCGAGCAAGAAGGTTAAATCTCTACAGAGTATGTCTCAAATGAGTTTAAGATCTTTTGTGCAATGGAAGGGATTAAACGGGGGTTGACGACACCCCATAACCCTCAGCAGAATGGGGTGGCCGAGAGGAAGAACAATAGCATAGTAGGGGCAGCAAGGGAGATGTTGCATGATCAGGGTCTCCCACTACACTTGTGTACTGAGGCATGAAACACAGTGGTTTATGTTCAGAACTGAAAATTGCATCAGATACTTGGGATAAAGACACTAGAGGAGGCTTATTCCGGTAAGAGGCCATATGTTGGTCACTTAGGATTTTTGGGCCATTATTGTATTTCCATGTGACCAAAGATGCATGGATGAAGCTCAAGCCGATAGCAGAGTTGGGGATATTTGTGGGGTACACTGATACACCTCACGACTATCGGGTGTACCTACCGACCAGCAGGATGATAGTGGTTTGCAGGGATGTCAAATTCGATGAGGAGAAGGCCATGTGAGTTTCCCTTGAGAGGGAGCTTCAGCTACATGCAGTTAGGGTTGAGGAGCCTCAGATTGATGTGGATTAGCCACATGTAGAGGATCTGGGAGTGGAGACATCCACTCAAGCAAAGTCTTCCAGAGACAGGAAAAAGCACACTAGAGAGGCGGATAGATTTTTGTTAGATGCTAGAGAGAATGTGGAAGCACCCACATCACAATGCAGAAAGAGGATGTCACCTCATAGGTACACTGGATACATGTCTCTTATGAGCGGATGTGTTTTGACAGAGCCATCTTCCATTGAGGAAGCAGTGCAGCGGTCGATTTGGGTTGATGCCATGGTGGGGTATGACTCCATAGTTCATAACGTGTTTTGGATGTGGTCCCAAGACTAGATGATAAGTTTGTATTGAGATCTCATTAGCTTTACAAGGTAAAGCAAGCTGTAGATGGTAGTGTGGAGAATCATACGACTAGATTTGGGTCTGTGGCTTTTCACAAGTAAATGGCATTGACTATGATGAGACTTTTGCTCTTGTTGCAAGGTACTCATCGATCAGATCTATATTGGCACTATCAGCATAGATGGGGTGGGAGATACATCATATGGATGCAAAGACAATCTTCCTTAATGGTACAATTGAGGAAGAGGTGTACATAGAGCAGCCTAAAGGTTTTGAAACCTTCAACCATAAGTCACATGTGTGTCAACTCAAGAGAAAGTTGTATGGGCTGAAGCAAACAAATTGTGCTTGGTACACCAGGATAGGCATATACTTCACTCGGTTAGGCTTCACGAAGAGTGAAGCAAATGCGAACCTGTACCACATAGTGGTGGAAGGTAAAATATTGATCATTGTACTTTATGTTGATGATATCATACTGACAGGTGATGATCAGATGATCAAATCTTGCAAGGAGGACCTTACAAGAGAGTTTGAGATGAAGGACTTGGGGCTCATGCATTAATTTTTGGGCATGGAAGTATGGCAAGTCAATGGGGATTTATTTGTGTCTCAAGGGAAGTATGCTAACGAGATACTCAGGAGGTTCTGCATGGAGAGTTGCAAGCCTATGGAGACTATTCTAGCTAGTAATTGGAGGAAGGAGGGTGCTACTTTGGGAGAGTATTGTAGCAGCTACAACCACCCTCCAAAATTTTTCCTTAGCCTATTTTGGAGCTTCCCTACCAACCTTCACAACAACTTGCCTTACTTCGTCAATTCCTCAAGCTTCAATGTCTTTCTTGCTCAAAGGCAGCCTGTTGATCATAGTTTGATCTTTTCCCTTCACAAGCTGCTCATCTGAACTCAGTCCAGCTGCAAGCTGAGCAACTTGCTAGTGAAATTTGCACATTTCTAGACGGAAACCAACCTTCCCTCCATGAATTGTGCAATTCCCTCTGATAGCCTGCTAGGCTCCAGGATTGTGCAATCCTACCAGCCAACCCTCCCAGTAGGATTAGCGTAATTTTTCCCATCAACAGGTAGTTCATCCCAGGATTTGTGAAAATATGGGCAGCAGTCAGCCGCTGGGCACAAAAATTGGGTAATCCCCTTGGGTAGCCAACCCAGCTTACAGTCAGAAATGCGCATTTTTCTCTAGCAATCAAGCAGTCTCTTACATGTGCAGCTGAGTTGACCGGTTCCCTTTGGGACCGAGAAAAATAGACTTGCATGCATAGGTTGCTTCTCCTAAGGCAACATGCAAAGGCATCCCTTGTTTCAGGGATCTATGTTTAGCAATTAGAGGTTACATGCAAGGAACAATTTAGAAACCTCCCTCCAAGTGTCGCTTCCCCTATATTTGTGGCATGCATGTCACAACCTCGATATTATCAAAACTCATCAACTGGATGTTGTAGAGCTCATTCCTCACATCAACCTTGTAGCTCTAACATCCCACATCACATCTAGGAGTAGTCAAGACATTCAACTCAGCTGTTTTGGGGTAAGCTCACTTTCCTTGGCTTGTGTTGCATTTATGTCACTTTTTGGGTTTTCGCTTGTATGAGTAGTGTTTGCTTGATTTATTTAAATGCTTGTTGTCTTTTACATGTATACTAGCTTGTCATAGCTTTGTTTCAATTTTCATTGCTATCTCACTGTTGTCGCATGCATGAAACTGTTTTGCATTGACGTTCACCCAACCGGCGAATGGCCTCGCCCACATGCATGTTGATCTGTTTGCTTAGTCCTCCATACATGTTTTTCATGCACTGTTTCTCACTTCTACTATCACTTAGTGTCACCTTGCATTTCATCGACTTAGTTGCTTTCAATTCCCCATCGGTGAGTTGGCCCAACCTTGGCCCAGTCTCTGCCTTCACCAACGCATTGCTCAATCTAGAGAAGGAAGGCTCACCTTCCTCTCCATATTTTCACATTCTAGCCCAGCACTAGCCTCCTGGACTGAATTGCGCATTTCTAGAGGTCAGTGGCTGCTTGGCCCAAAAAATTGCGTAAATATGTCCCTGGGCCAGCAGTATTTCCCCGCTGGAATCGCACATTTTGCAGTTCCAATAGTCATTTAGTCTCCCAGTAGCCCGAACTGTGTCTTGTGTAGTCTTGGCAGTCGGTCTTCTAACCTCCCACCGACATTGCGCAACCTTCGTGATCATTCACCTAGGTATGTCGCAAGTTAGTTCTCATGTTCATTTTGGTTTTCGACTGACAAATTTCTTGCTATGAGTGTTGCCATGTCTCCAGGTATCACAGGTGTTCATCTACCTCTCATCAGTACAGGTACAATGGATTCCAGGAGAGCAGAGATGAAGACACCATTCAGAGCAAGCTTGCGGATGCAGTCAATCAAGTGTATATGAGCTTGCCTACTCACAAAGATGTCAAGTTTTTGTTGGTGTTAGCGCTTGAAATTTCACCTCAGGCTGAGAAAGGTAAACCTCAAGGCAACATCAAACCACTTAGCCTCGTAGCTAGCCCTACGGGGCTGGAGAGGGCTCTCTCCGGTCTATCTCGGTGAAATATTCAATGGATGAGATGACCAATAGGGCAACACTGATTTTAGGCTATTAAACTGATCAAAAAGGTTGTTTTGGGGTTTTTAGGGTTTTTGGTGGCAAATTGAGGGGATGGCAATTTTGGGTGCGGGGATTGGACACAGTTTCTGCAGGGGGTTCTTTGGGGCGAGGTAGGAGACAATATTGATGCCTTTGATTGAGGTGGATGGTCAGGAATGACAGGTGAGGAGCTAAGGAGAGCAAACAATAACTTTGACTTCTCCTTAAACAGTAGAAAACATTGAAATTAAACAAACTTAAAAGCAGAGCATGACAGTCATGAATTCTTACTTTAACACTTCGTTTGCTTAATGTGCAGAAGGAAAAGAAAGGAAATGATTCACATAACACACTTACAGGTACATAGAGAAACACACCATAAATACATGTAACCACAAGAATCCCAAAAAAGACTGCAAAACCCTGGTCTTCCTTAGCCAAAAATTGCAGAGATACAGTGAATAATACAATGATAGCTTCTCCCTCAAGAGTCCAACCTTCCAACCTCTAAAAATGATTGAGAAAATACACAATATAGGCAAGCCAACCTCTTTCCTTGCCTCTAGGGGTCGAGCTCATCCTTCTAGGAGCTGTTTCAACCAATTCTAAACTAAGCACTAAAAACTAGGCAGTCAAAACAACTTGCCCCGATAAGCTAGGAAACCAATTCATTCATTTAATTTTCACCTTTTTCATGAATGAATCTTCTAGAAGAGGTACATAAGAGTAAAAGTGTCATAAAAGTAAATTAATTACATCAAAGAGGATAATAATCCACCCCAAAAAGTCAAACAGGGTCAAACTGCGTTTTTCTGAGCTGTACACTGAAATTTGGAGAAGTTTGCCTGACGGGTCGCGCGCCTCTGCCTGACGGGTCACGTGCCTTTGGGACCACATTTGGGGCACTTCCAGGTGGCCAAATTGAGCAAGAGTAGGCTTGTTGGAAAGGTCTATGAGTATACTTTCCAACCCAACTGGAATTTCTGAATTTAGTGGTCATTTGCCCCTCCAAAATTGCAATCTCCCAAGACTGCTTTCTGTGTCTCAAAAATGTGGCAGAAAGTCATTTTTTGCTCCTTTTTTTACTTTCTGGAGGCCCAAAACTTCATAAAATCTCAAGTCCATTGATGAGCATATGTAACTTCTCATGACAAAACTGGAAATGCTGAGTTTTTATAAAATGGAGTTGCCAGGATGAAGGGTCGCGCGGGGGGTGAGACCCGTTAATGGAGAAAACCTGTAATTGCCTGAAAAAACCAAAATTTACCCAAAATGCTCAAATTTTTTTGGGATTTGTGATGTGGCTAGGCTATTTAGTGTCTTGGTCCTTCAGTGAAGCCTCGGCCAAGATATGGAGGGGATCGGGCCTCTTTCTCCTTTTTTGTGCCTTGGCCAACCGCCTTTGGAACATTTTCATCTTTGCCTTGCACACGTGCATTCTTGCCCAATAATGGTTCTTCATGTTCCGCAGCAATTTCTTCTCTTGGTTGGCCCTAGCCAACAGCCTCTCCAAGTGTGCATTTACCTGGATGAGCATGGACTCTCGTTCAACGGGCAATAGATCACCGGGTCTTCTCCGGTTCAAATTGTGGTCACTACGAATCCTCCACAACTCATCAAGAGCTTGTTCATCCTCCAACTGTTTGTTGCGCTACTCTAGGTATGAGATTGTCCATTGTGCCCCCTCTAATCTCCTCTACAAGGCATCATTTTCAGCTCTAAGGTGTTGAATGATCTCCTTTGACTCTCGGCTAGGAGAACTGACATCAAGATCAATAAGCTCTATATCCGAAACACCTGATGGTCCCTCATCAATCTTGGGTTGTTTGCCCCTCCCTGGTACCTGTGCTACTGAAGAAAGCGAGGCCCCTTCCACCTGATGTGGAGATAACACTCGCTGAGCCGATGAAGAAGGTGAGACCCCTTCCACATGCTGTGGAGAAAGTACTCGCCGAGCTGCTGCAAATAAGGCCCTCTGGCCTCTCTGATAAGTAACCAAAGGTGAGGAGCTGACATGTCTAGTGACGGGGATGTCATGCTGCTGTGATGGTCCTCCCTCCTCGTGAATAACCTCAGGATGTGGCGGTGGTGGTGCTGTGAAAAGCTCACGAGAGATGAACTCCTCCCATGAGATGCCCTGCTGAGCCAACTGATGTAATACCACAAGCTGAATCAAACCATAATGGTAAAGGCTCCTATACTGCTGTGCCGGGCTCTTCCTCTGCATCATGGACACCATCCTCTCAATGTTCTGATAGAAGAAAACAGGGATGTTCATCATCCGTACCCGTGTGAAGTGCATCAAGAGGCGAATATGGTATGAATATACCTGTGAAAATCTGCCCTCACAGGTAAAATAGAGCATGATGAGCCTCATCATGGGAGCATACTCACTCCTGAGAAATCTGAAGGGAAACACTCCTGTCAAGTGTCTCATGAGTGCTGGTCTAACGAAAGGCTCAAAATGAACACTGTCCAGCACCTTGCGCTTATTCCATACCTCTCCGACATTAGGTATCCCTGTGGCCTGTGAAATCACCTCGGGTGTCAATGTAAAGTCCACCCCGGCAAGGTTGACATGTCCATCATGCAAGTGTAAAACAAATAGGCGAGCCAACTCTCTGTGGTGCTGAATCCGAGAGATCCTCTCACAAAACTCATAGCAAGACATGTACTGGAAACATGAGACTGCCATAGGACAAGCTTGTAAATCTGTCAAAGAGGTGGGCTCCTCTCGCCTATGATGACCACCCTTTCCACCCTTATGAGGCCTCCTCTGTATCTCAATCTCTGAAGCTGATGCTTGGTCATCACTCTGCTCATAGGTTTCGGTTTCTGACATTGTTTAAGGAGCAGAGTGGCCAAAATGTACTGCTGTTTCTGCCTTGTAAAATGCTGATTTATATGTTGTTTCAAGGGGACAAGGAGCACGGGGAAAATGTTATGGGAGGGACATTTTTAAAGGGAAAATGGGAATAAATATATAAAACAGGGATTCAAGGAAAAAACATTGCAAAAATCATTGCATATGCATCATTATATACATTGTTTACATGGGTAATGAGAGGTAGGGTTAGGGCTTAATTTTTCATTTTTTAGGGAAAAGGGGTAGGGTTTGGATTTTTCTTTACAAATAAAAGGGAAATTTATATAGAAAGACAAGGAAAATGACATGGGAAATGGGGAAAATGATTACAAGGGGAATACCTTTCAAACAGCATAAAACCCTAGGCATATTTTACAAATTTAAAATGCAGCAACATGGAGCTTTTCTCTTGCACATAGAGATCCTTTAAAAATGCAATTAAGATTCCCATTGACCATAACAAGCAACCATTCTTAAGTTGGAGAGCCTACCTTAGGCAATTTGGCAATTTCTGAGGGTCCTTGGATAAAATTTGTAGTCGGTTTGGTAAGCAGGGCGCTAACGGGTCGCGCGCCTCACCCAACGGGTCACGCGCCACTGATGGGTCGCGCCCGTTGAAAAATTACACTGCCGGAACGCGCTTGACGGGTCGTGCACCTGGTCTGACGGGTCGCGCGCCTGTCCAGCTCTCAAATTCACTCAAACACTCGCCCAATCTCTCTTGCAAGTGAGTTAGATGCACAATGAGGGTGAATGAAGGGAGATTGGGCTTTTATAGCTTTGATTTGAAATAATTTCATGCCCAAACCCACTTTCTAATTTTTTTCTTTGACACTTTATAAAATTGACCATTTTGGTTTCCTTTGTCCTGAAATTGACTCATTTAATGCTTTTGCTCGATACTTTTTGCAGGGATATCATCTGAGGGATCTTGGCAAGGGAGCTAGGGTTACATGCTGTCTTTGGAAGTTTTTTGAAATTTCATCACTTTTTACAAAAATTTGAAAAATGACCTTGGGTTTAAAAACAGGGTTTTTAAATCCAAGGTGAAAATTAACTGTACAAAATAGAAATTTTCGAAGAAACACTTTGAAAAACATCCCTCTGGCTTGTTGGGCACCTATTGACCTTAAGAGACATGACCTTGTAAACAAACTTGACCAAAACCCTAGACCTAGGAATTTGACCTCAAGACAAGACAAGACAAGCTTGAAAGTGGCTAAGCACTGAAATGACTTGATCCAGCAATGCCAAGAGGGGGACAAAGACACTAGCTCCTCCATCAGGGTTATGGCATGCCTAATGGGATGCAAAAATTGACACTGATGAGACACCTACTTATGCAAATGCAAAGAGCTTTGATCGCTGATGGAGGGCGACAAGACCGACTCTAACAGTTGGCATTATGATACATATGTTGTACTTGATGGCAACCCACTCATCTCAGATGATAAATTATAGTGCAGAAATGTTCACGCACTTATATGCAGAGAAAATTTTATTTCATGTAGAGAAAAGTTCACGCACTTTTATGCAGAGAAAAGTTTATTTCATGTAGAGAAAAGTTCACGCACTTTTATGCAGGGAAAAGTTTATTTCATGTAGAGAAAAAGTTAACGCACTTTCATGCAAGGAAAAGCGCGTATATGTTGGAGAACTTACCTTTGGTCCATGGTAGTTAGTCCTTGGTATTTGAACCTATGGTTTTGGACCATGGTACCTCGTCAGAAGTGTTGATCTCACGCACTTTCATGCAAGGAAAAACGTGTATATGTTGGAGAACTTACCTTTGGTCCATGGTAGTTAGTCCAAAGCGCGTATATGTTGGAGAACTTACCTTTGGTCCATGGTAGTTAGTCCTTGGTATTTGAACCTATGGTTTTGGACCATGGTACCTCGTCAGAAGTGTTGATCTCACGCACTTTCATGCAAGGAAAAACGTGTATATGTTGGAGAACTTACCTTTGGTCCATGGTAGTTAGTCCTTGGTATTTGAACCTATGGCTTTGGACCATGGTACCTCGTCAGAAGTGTTGATCTCATGCACTTTCATGGTTGGTTCATGGTATTAGTCCGATAGTTTTTGATCCTATGTTTTTGGCTCGTGGTATTGCATCCAAAAGTGTTGATCTCACGCACTTTCATGGTTGGTTCATGGTATTAGTCCAACAGTTTTTTGATCCTATGGTTTTGGACCGTGGTATTGAGAAAGGCCTAAGGCTATAAAAGAGGAAGGAGATCATTTGGCAAGGCATCATCTGAATTATTGAATATCTAGATCTGGAATACTGTGATTGGGTTATGGTGCAGATCTGGATCTGAGCTAAATAGGGATCTCACCGGTTGATGGAGAACAAGATCTAAGGATAGATCGGGATCAAATGGTTTGAAATGGACTATCTCTATATAGTTGATTATGTTTATTTTAGATCTGTATACTGCCGCTTGTAATGATCTGAACTGGGTATAACTTAAGTTTGAAATCGTTGCAAGTCATGATTGAATATTTATAGATCTGTATGCGGGTTGGCTTTGGTGAAAGCACGTATGTACGCAGGTTTGGTTCATTGTAGTAGCATATACCATTTTGAGCTATGATGTTTAAAGTTACAGGTGGTTTAGGTTGTTGATGTATTCTGATGACTGTTTAATGGTGTCAGTATTCTACATATTCAATTTGATTGATTGTGTTGATGGATGAGATCTAGTAATGGATCTAATGGACTAGATCGGGTTGCTAACACTCATATTATCCTTGTATATGTATTGATCTGGTGATTGGGTGATTCAGAAGATTGATTGATTTCTATGGGTCCAGTATGAAAATTGGATGAAACGTGGCCTTTCAGATTATGTGTTGTGCTTCAGGTGTATCCAATCTGAAAATATATGAAACGTGGTACCCGGAGGAGAGAAGATTGTAGGCCGGCGCCTACGTACTAGTATCTTAGCTAGTACAAGAGCTACCGGGGTGGTAGCTCCTTTCCAGTAGCAGTTGAAAACTTTGGAGCATTGTAGCAGGTAGCAGCCTACATACTAGTAAATGGATCAGCTAGTACAAGAACTATGGGGGTTGTAGCTCTCTGCAGGTAGAAGCCTGCATACTGGTATAATACTGCACCAGTACAGAAATATTGTAAAATGATTTTCTTATTAAGAAGAAGATTGAGATGACTTGCAGCAGGTGGTTTTCTTCCACATTGGGTTTCCACCTTATATCATGATGTTCATGTGTGTGGCTTATGTGTGATGATTTGTTCTATTTTACTGCACCTGTTTACTGTTAATATGGTTGATAATGTTCTAATGCACTCATTAAGGATCAACTAACTGAATCATAAGAAGTTGTGGAAGTAGCATATATGAATCTGAATATGGAAATGAAAAAGTTTTATTGATGTGATAATATTGATTCACCCCCCCCCTCTCAGTATTATTTCCGAGAATTGGTATCAGAGCAGGTCCTTTGGTAGAAGCTTGATCGCTTGAAGGAGATCCGTGGAACAATGGGAAAGAAGCTTAAGAAGAAAGCTCATAAGAAGAAGAAGACATCTCAGAAGAACTATGACAATGGGAGAATCGATTGGGGATTAGGTATAAGAAGCTCTTCATATTCAAATTCAGATTCGGAATCATTTCAGAATGAAGATGAACTATCAGGTATGAATTTGCTATCCTCTGATGTTCCAGCTATCTATCCATTTGGAAAATATGGAAGTAATAACGAAACAACTGAATGTGCTCTTATGGGTGAGGAAGAAGGATATCAAATAGAAGCAGAATTTAACAGGCTGACAAACAAATTAGTGAACAAGAAAGACTTCTGAACATAAAGAGTGGTGCCCTCAAAGAAGTTGTTACTAGACAAAAGGCTCAACGAGAGTTATTCAAGGAGAAATATCAAAAGTTGCAGGTTGAAGCAACATCTCTAAGAAATGAAGTCAATAAAAAGAACACAACCATCAAGAAACTCAGAGATAGATCCAGTTACTATGAAATTCTTGAAGCCACGATCCGCTCTCTAAAGGAAGATCTTGAAGAATCAAAGAAGCAGAATAAAGATCTAGTCCAAGATATTGAAAAACAGGGAAACGAAGTTATCAGCTTAAAATCTCAGCTAGAATGTGCCTTCAGAATTCGTCAAATGCAACAGGATCTGAATGAAGAACAAGAAAAGGAGATTCTCAAGCTAAAGCATCAGTTGGAAGAAGAAAGGAAAGTTGAAGAAGACATGAAGAAGCAATATCTAGAAAAAGAAGAACAACTTCAGGTTGAGGTAAATATCTTGAAAAGTAAATTAGAAGAAAAGGATAAGCTCTTACGTTTTCAAGATAGTACTAAAGTCTTGGATGATATTCTTAATAGTCAAAGATCTCATGCTATCAAAACTGGTCTTGGCTTTCATGAATCTGTTGAAGGTGAATCTAGTTCACAAGGTGAGGCAAGGAACTCTAAAGAGAAATCTAAAATGATCAACAAGGAGATAAGAGAGATGAAAGGTCAATCTCATCATCAACCAAGGAAAGAAATTCGTCAAAGAAAATCTTTTACTCCTCCTATGAATAATGTTGAATGTTATGTATGTCATAACCTTGGACATGTTGCAGCCAGATGTAGAAGAAGAAGGGTTCAAGATCATCAAACAAATAGATCATCTCAGTCAAGGTACTTTAATGGATATTTCTTTGCTTGCAATATGTTTGGTCACAAAGCTGCTGATTGTTACAAAAGGAATATGAAACATGTAAGATGTTATGCATGTAACAAGCTTGGACATATAGCAAAAGAATGCAGGAACAAAGCACGGACATCACACCAAAAGGAGAAAACATCATCACACTTGAAAATATGGAAGAAAAAGGAAGTTCAGCCAGAAAGTGGTGGCACAACACATTATACAGACATAACAGAGAGAGCCGGAAGTGTAAAACTTCAATCTCCTATGCAAGCTTGATAAAGGGAAGTTGCATATATACGCGAATTTGTTACTACACAGTCGCGTATATGATTGTTTGAAGAAAGGCAGTAGGGACAAATTCAAGAAAAGGATCAGTTTTGCTCTAATTGATAATGGTTGCATTTTGCAAATGATGTGTGGATATGATGGTTAGAAGTATTTTGGTTCTAACTTGATATTGCTGATTAATATGCATGATCATATTTGACAGATGGCACAGGTTTAGGGGGAGCATATTCTCTTAATGCATTGTTGGCATTATGGTTAATAGTCCTTGGTGATGATGCTTATATGGATAAATGATTCATCTTGCTATGATATGGTTATGAGTTGTTCAGATGATTCTTGGGGTTACATAGTTGATATTTAGATCAGATTTGTGGTTGATTCTCTAATGGTGCTTACATGGTGATCTTCATAAGGATAAGGAGAAGTACATAGCTTGAATTCACATCTTCTTTACTTGATGATGAGTCACTCATATGCTATTGTCGTCATATGCATAAAGATCATATATTACAGTTATGATGCAGGATTCCTATTGTTCTTGGCACATATATGGATGAGGATTGTTGGCTGGATACATGGATGATTATTCAATGTTGCATTGTTGGAGACATGATGATGATGAGTTCTTACCTATATGATGATAGGTTGTTTCGTACATATGTTGATTGATATTCCCAATTGATGATACTTGGTCCATGCAGATCTAGATGGCTATGGTGTTTCTCACATATGATAGAATGATTCTGTATATACAGAATTCTGTTCAAAAGGATGAGTTAATACGGACATACCTTGATGATTCATGCACTAATACAAGTTGTTGGTGACAGATGCTATGGAGCAAATCATTAGTGTCGTTGCTGATGTTTATCATGATCTTATTTAGGTGTTTGGTCTCTGTTATAAATGTCATGTATATCATTCGATGTAAAGGTCATATCAAGACTCATGATGTAATAGTGTGTCTCTATCTATTGTAGTCATTTGATGAAATATTTCAGTCATTTCAAGGTCATGTAACGGCCTATGTTGGTTTCCACACTATGCCTAGGATGAATGATGTAATGTACTTGGTTGTCATTTTCTGGTATATCTCCACTTGGTTGGATGTATGTATGAGTATTTGGTGATAGGAAGGTCATTTATGATGTATAGAGTCATGTACTTCTTGTAGAACATCTTTTTGCAGACTTTGCTTAACAGTCAGGGGGAGCATGAACAAGCATATTTCAGCAGAGCAGAGATTTCAGCATGTTCTCAGAAAAAGCATGGACAAATTTGTGCACCATGGCATATACAAAGGGGGAGCTCATTCAGAGATTTCAACAGGTACTCAGGGGGAGTATGAACAGCGGAATGCCTTTCTAGGAAAGAGAATATCTTGGTTCGCCCTTTGCCCTTGATGTCAAAGGGGGAGAGTGATTGGTTGTTGTTGCCATCAAGTCCAAAGGGGGAGATTGTTGGCATTATGATACATATGTTGTACTTGATGGCAACCCACTCATCTCAGATGATAAATTATAGTGCAGAAAAGTTCATGCACTTATATGCAGAGAAAAGTTTATTTCATGTAGAGAAAAGTTCACGCACTTTTATGCAGAGAAAAGTTTATTTCATGTAGAGAAAAGTTCACGCACTTTTATGCAGGGAAAAGTTTATTTCATGTAGAGAAAAAGTTAACGCACTTTCATGCAAGGAAAAGCGTGTATATGTTGGAGAACTTACCTTTGGTCCATGGTAGTTAGTCCTTGGTATTTGAACCTATGGTTTTGGACCATGGTACCTCGTCAGAAGTGTTGATCTCACGCACTTTCATGCAAGGAAAAACGTGTATATGTTGGAGAACTTACCTTTGGTCCATGGTAGTTAGTCCAAAGCGCGTATATGTTGGAGAACTTACCTTTGGTCCATGGTAGTTAGTCCTTGGTATTTGAACCTATGGTTTTGGACCATGGTACCTCGTCAGAAGTGTTGATCTCACGCACTTTCATGCAAGGAAAAACGTGTATATGTTGGAGAACTTACCTTTGGTCCATGGTAGTTAGTCCTTGGTATTTGAACCTATGGTTTTGGACCATGGTACCTCGTCAGAAGTGTTGATCTCACGCACTTTCATGGTTGGTTCATGGTATTAGTCCGATAGTTTTTGATCCTATGGTTTTGGCTCGTGGTATTGCATCCAAAAGTGTTGATCTCACGCACTTTCATGGTTGGTTCATGGTATTAGTCCAACAGTTTTTTGATCCTATGGTTTTGGACCGTGGTATTGAGAAAGGCCTAAGGCTATAAAAGAGGAAGGAGATCATTTGGCAAGGCATCATCTGAATTATTGAATATCTAGATCTGGAATATTGTGATTGGGTTTTGGTGCAGATCTGTATCTGAGCTAAAAAGGGATCTCACCGGTTGATGGAGAACAAGATCTAAGGATAGATCGGGATCAAATGGTTTGAAATGAACTATCTCTATATAGTTGATTATGCTTATTCTAGATCTGTATACTAACGCTTGTAATGATCTGAACTGGGTATAACTTAAGTTTGAAATCGCTGCAAGTCATGATTGAATATTTATAGATCTGTATGTGGGTTGGCTTTGGTGAAAGCACGTATGTACGCAGGTTTGGTTCATTGTAGTAGCATATACCATTTGAGCTATGATGTTTAAAGTTACAGGTGGTTCAGGTTGTTGATGTATTCTGATGACTGTTTAATGGTGTCAGTATTCTACATATTCAGTTTGATTGATTGTGTTGATGGATGAGATCTAGTAATGGATCTAATGGACTAGATCGAGTTGCTAACACTCATATTATCCTTGTATATGTATTGATTTGGTGATTGGGTGATTCAGAAGATTGATTGATTTTTATGGGTCCAGTATGAAAATTGGATGAAACGTGGCCTTTCAGATTATGTGTTGTGCTTCAGGTGTATCCAGTCTGAAAATATATGAAACGTGGTACCCGGAGGAGAGAAGATTGTAGGCTGGCGCCAAAGTACTAGTATCTTAGCTAGTACAAGAGCTACGGGGGTGGTAGCTCCTTTCCAGTAGCACTTGAAAACTTTGGAGCATTGTAGCAGGTAGCAGCCTGCGTACTAGTAAATGGATCAGCTAGTACAAGAACTATGGGGGTTGTAGCTCTCTGCAGGTAGAAGCCTGCGTACTGGTATGAGACTGCACCAGTACAGAAATATTGTAAAAGGATTTTCTTATTAAGAAGAAGATTGAGATGACTTGCAGCAGGTGGTTTTCTCCCACATTAGGTTTCCACCTTATATCATGGTGTTCATGTGTGTGGCTTATGTGTGATGATTTGTTCTATTTTACTGCACCTGTTTACTGTTAATATGGTTGATAATGTTCTAATGCACTCATTAAGGATCAACTAACTGAAACATAAGAAGTTGTGGAAGTAGCATATATGAATCTGAATATGGAAATGAAAAAGTTTTATTGATGTGATAATACTGATTCACCCCCCCCCCCCTCTCAGTATTATTTCCAACAGTTTTTTGTGGACAAGGACATCAAGCAGTAGCATCACAACAAGAAACATCATGAACAGCAATTGAAGACAACATACAGAATGCAACGAATGCAGTGAATGCAAGAGGAAGGTTGTTGACAACATAGAGGTGGAGCAAAGTTTCAAGATCAAGGAGATCCACTGATAATGAAAGCAACTTTGGAGACTCATGCTTTGAAGTGACGGTGTGACATGAAGATCATGCTAAGGCAGAAGATGGAACAAAGACGGATTTTCATGTGCCGAAGTAGCAACTCAGGAAGAACATGAAGCTACACAAACAGACCAATGAGTTGTAGCAGGAACATGAACATCAGTGGGCGCAACATGTAGTCATGGATGAAACTATGCCAATCCAAGTTAAGGATCCAGCCCAGGAACTGGTACAGAGTAAACATGGTGAGCAGTGTTGTTGATTGCATGAAAATAATCCAACAGCGTGCATGTTATTGAGAGCACGCATGCAATCCAACCCATTCAGCACACTCACCAAGGCGAAGATAAGAAGCAAGTCCAATTGGGGCTAAACATGCACTTCAGAAAGTTAATGCGCATGAAAACCGACACACACTTGAAGATCAGAACGGAAACTATGCATCAATGTGTTACCAGTTCAACTCTACCCAAGAAGACCATGCACATGTTAGCAGACGAGTTGGATGAAGGGGTTGAACCAACGCACCGATTGTAATGGAGGCAAGAGTTCGCTTCAGCAAGATATCACCATGAGGTGCATGCACACCATCACGGATGACCAAGCTCGGCATCATCTCACTAGCTTCACCATCACAAGCATGTCAAGGAGTTGGTCTCACCACAGGGGACCGAGTGTCAATGATGTCTTGCAAGGCTTGCTCAAGCCATCATGTCTCACATGATTACATGTGCATTGTAATGTTGAGTCATGTCAAGTGTAATTCGAGTGTCAACAGTTGGATGTAATAGTCATAGAGTAGGTGAAGAGTCATGAGGGTAATTGAACTGTCACAAAGGGGAATGTCAAGGGTCACCCCACCTTTTGCTATAAATATTCCCTCATAACTCATTGTCAGGGCTTTTGGTCAACTAAGCTTCTACTGAGACTATCTTGAAGAAGGCTTGGACAATATTGTAACGTGCCTTGGCTTCTCCACTGCACGGAGCTAATACATCTCTTTGGAGGAGCAAACGAATGTGGTTGTAACATTCCACTGGTGGGGCTAATAGGTTTACATGGTGTATTGTATGATTGTGACTTACACTTATTTAATAATAAGAGCCAGCACATTTTCATGCATATGTTGTTATTGTAGTTGGACTGTTCTGGTTGCCTTAATAATATATGTTGTTTAACTTATGTATTTGTGTATAAACTGATTTGTATGCAATTATATGAATCTTGTTGTTAATGTGTTGCATATGTTATTAATGTTGTCATTGTCTGTGTCAACTGCTTTGTTAGACACCAAATAGACCTTTCCCATGAACCTAGTTATATCAATCGTCACACTCGTCTCGGACTGATCTGTGAGCATTGTTTGTGATATCTTACCTTGTATGTTGTGACTATCTTATCCGTGTCAACTACTCTACCAGAAGTTGTGCATGTCCTTTGTGTTGTGTGTTCCTAGCCGAGTTGGGACTGATCCCTTTCAACCTGGAACTTATCTTCACCTTCCTCTCCCTTTGAAGTGTTGGAACTTGTCATACTCATTCCTTGACTCTCTGCATCTGAAACACCCTTGCTACTAACAAAGTTATCTTACTTTCCTTTGTGCGACATCGTGGTCAAGGCATTACCTTATGACCCACTGCTCAAACTCCTACACCAAACGGTATGAGGTCTAATTGGGACTTCTTATCGAGGAGATCCCCTTGATATGTTGGCGGGTCTAGCACCGTCAACAGAGAGGTAGTGGAAGCTACTGTTTACAAGCAACTTGTGGTTTCACTCATGTACTTGGTGAACACATGACCAGATTTATGCTATGCAGTTAACCAACTTAGTCAAGTGATGGTTAGGACTACCAAGTTGTATTTGAAGGTGGAAAAGCATGTATTGAGATACCTCAGGGTCACTACTCAGTACGTATTATGGTACATACAAATAAAGGGAGTGAAGCTTCAAGGCTTCAAGGATGTAGATTGGGCAAGGAGTCCATCTGACCAGAAAAGCACATCAGGAGGGATTTTCAGTATTGGGTTGACGGCATTTTCTTGGTACAACAAGAAACAGAGATTTGTTGTACTCAGTTCGGCAAAGGCAGAGTAAATGGCTGCAACTCAGGAAACATGTGAGGCCATATGGATGAGGAAGATCCTGGTTGGTCTGTATGGTCAGCAGATGGATCTGACAGTGATTTACTACGATAATTAGATTTATATCAAACTCTATGAAAATCCAGTTTTTCATGATAGGTCCAATCACATTGATATCTGATATCATCATCTCAGGTACGGTGTATTAAGGCAAATAATGTTGTTAGAGTACATTCCTATGGAGGAACAAGATGCTGACATTTTGAAGAAGGCATTGTCAAGATGTAAATTCGAGATTCACAGAGACATGATTGGGGTAGCAGATGATCCCCTTCTTGTTGAGAGGGAGTGTTGAGAAATAACAAGAAATTCCAGTTTAATTTGTCCTTGAATTAAAATGTGAATTAAAATTGAATTCTATTCTCATAGCAACTTGTAAATATTAGATCTAAGACTTTTGTGATCCATAATTTAGAAAACATTCTTTCAGATTAATCATATCATAAGGATCCTTATGATGTGATTAATCCAAAAGAATGTTTTATAACTTGTAAATAGTTGATTAAGTTTACTTAACTTAATTAGCTTAGGAATTTCGAGCTGGAAGTCATGTAAGTGTTCTCCCTAAATTTTATGGGTCCAATATGAGTTTAGATTGAGTTGTAATTAGATAACTCGGTTTATTGAGTTATAGACAGTGTTAAACTAGTTCTAATTATTGGTGGAACTAGTAGAGGTCTAGTAACGAGTTGGTGCACTGGTACGTCCTCAGTGCTACTCCAGCTAACTAGATATTCACTCAAGAGAAACTCATGCATGTCAATTTAGAAGAAGACCCAATTGATATTAGAGTGCAGGGATAGTGTACTATCAGTTGTATAATTTACTGAGTTGTAAATATCATGCATGCAATCAAGAAGAGGACTTAATTAGGATTGCGCAATTTTGGAAGCATGAATTACCTTTAAATATGGGCTATTCATCCTAGGCATTGTGCAAGGAAATAGGGGCTTGGCAGGCAGTTGAAATTGGCTCAGTGTTGGCTAATAGCAGGCTTGTGAGGTAGAGAGTTGAGCATACTTGTGTAGAATTGTTCTAATGAGAACAAGCTTTGTATCTTCACTCATATTTTTGATCTAATGCAATACAAATAGGCAAGGTTTTGAGTATTGTTTTCCCCAAGAAAACTTATTGTGTTATGTGCCATTGATTTATCTTCTCCTTGTTCATATTGTTTTCATCGATCTATTGGCTTTCGCTGGTTGAAAGTAGAAGTAGAATATTTTCATGTGCTTTAGTGAATTGCATGAGCTTGTGAATCTACAGGAAAATCTACAGATTGTGCCTATCCATCTGTGCTTATGCCTAGGCACAAGGCTATTGTGGACCTCAAAAAAAACGTCGTTTAGGGGGTCAAAACTGCTCTGGAAGTTCAAGATCTGAAAACCTGCTAAAAATAGTAAATTCTGCAATAAATAAGGAAACAGATGAAACCGACTTGAGGTCGAGGTGGAATAGGTGGGTGGCTACCAATATCCACCTAGATCAGTCCTCCCTCCTTAGGAAGCAATGGTCCTCATTGCGTGCAGAGCCTCCATGAGGTGAGAAAATTTTTATTGAACATGGTCCATGGTGAGCCACTTGCCCGATGAAGGTGTTGGACTCCTTTGACAACTTGATATAGTTGGATCCTCTGTTGGCAAGTGTTCTTAATATGTGAGTCCATGATCTGATCAATTGTGGCTTGTTCCATGTAGTTTCAGTTTAGCTCTGTTGGCGTGATTTGTTCTGCAATGTCGGATGTGTCGAGCAATGGTGGAAAGTATGGCTGAACGCAGTCTACATTGAACAGTAGGTGCAAACCAAGGAAAGATGGAATGTTGAGCTTAAAGGAATTGACCCCTATAGCCTTGGTGATGATGTATAGCCAATATTATAGAGGGCGCAGCTTGCGGTGGGGTCCAGCGAGGCGCTCCTTCTGCAAATGTAGCCAAACTTTTTCACCCACCTAGAACATGTGTGGCACCTGATGCTGATCATTGCACTGCTTGTAATTAGCATTGGCTCCGTCCAATATATCATGGACCTACTGGTGAATGTTTTGAATGTGCTCAATGAAGTTGTTATCCCTATCGGCTTCGAACTTGACGTGAGCCAAATTTGCCTGAGTAGCTGCAAATGGTATGGCCACATCAATGGGACATAATGGTTGAAATCCTAGCACTACCTGAAAGGGTATGTGGCCTGTTGAGCTATGGAGAGCTCTGTTGTAGCTGTGCTGGACATAGGGCAGGCTTTCATCCCAAGTGCATGGATTCTTCGAGTTGTACATACGTAGAATGTGTATGATCATCTTATTGATAGACGTTGTTTGGCCATCAGTTTGGGGGTGGAAAGTTGTGGACTTAGTGAGTTCGGTATCCAACATCAACCAAAGAATTTACCAAAATGAACTTAGGAATCGATTATCCTGATATGAGACAATAGACTATGGGATCCCAAAGTGTACCCACACTTGCTCAAAGAAGAGCTTAGCAGTGGCCTCTACTATGATACTCTTCTTGCAAGCTGCCATAATGGCCATCTTAGAGAATATATCGACGACCATGAAAATGCAGTCATTGTGGTCCTTAGTAGAAGGAAATCCCGACATCTAATCCATGTAGATGCATTTCCAAGGTTGAATAGGAGTAGGCAAAGGAGTGTATAGGCATTGTTTCTTGATGGTTGGCTTGGTATTGGGGCAGGCAGCGTAGGATCTAATGTACTTCCCAACATCCTGACGAAAGTTCTACAAATAAAAATACTTTTGTAGTACTGCCATTGTTTCCTCTACTCTGAAATATCCAGCAACCCGACTGTAATGTGCCTCTCAAATCATCTTGGCACGCTCACTTGAAGGAACACAAATGTGTCCCAAGTGGAATAACAATGCATTCTAGAGGTGAAAAATTTGAACTTTCTTACCTTCCAGGAGTTCCTGGAATGTGTTGTCGAATTATGGATCGCTCTTGTAAAGATTCGGCCACCCTAAAGTCTCGTGCCCATAGGAGTCGAGCATAGTGTACATTGCCATGGCTAGTGGTTGGATGAGGCAGTCTGCAACATTATAGGTGTTTCCCTTCTTGTACTTAATGTTCAAATGGAATTGTTGCAGGTATGTGGGCCATTTCTAATGGTGATCATTCTGCAACTTCCCTTAAGTCTGTATGAACTGCAGGGGTCGATGGTCTATGTGGATGATCGTTTCCTTCCCCAGAATGTAATGCTTCCATTGATGGAAAACCTCCATAATGGAATACATTTCTTGGTCATAACTGGGATGCTTTTGGACTATGTCTGAAAGTGTCTCATTGTGGTAAGCCACTAGATACCCCTACTGAGTAAGAACTGCACCATAGAAGATTCGAAGGCATTCGTTTCAATCTCAAATGGTTGTTGCATGTATGGTAATGTGAGCACTGGTGCAGATCAGAGGTGACACTTTAACTCAACAAACACCTTCTATTGGGTTTCAGACCAAAAGAAATTTGCTTTCACTCTGCCCTTGGTGACTTGACGTAAAGGCCAAGTGATATGAGAGAACCCCAACACAAACCTACAGTAGAAATTAGCAAGACCCAGAAAGCTGTGAAGCTCTATTAGTGTTATTGGGGCTGGCTAATCCCAAATGACTTGTATCTTGGCTAGGTCCATATGCACACCATGCTCATCAATGATGTACCCTAGATATTGCATCTGGGTCATGCCAAAAGTGCATTTTTGCAAACTGGCACACATTTTTTGTTGTCATAGGGTTTGGAGGACCTGTTGAATATGGTGGAGGTGCTCTTCCCAACTCTGGTTGAAGATCAAAATGTCATCTAAATACACCAGCACAAATGCATTGGTGAAGGGTTCCAAGATTTCATCCATCAACCTCATGAAGTTTGCGAGGGCATTCGTCAACCTAAAAGGTGTGACCAACTATTCGAAAAGGCCCTCCTTGGATTTGAAGGCAATCTTCAACACATCGAAGGGTTTGATAGGTACTTGGTGATAACCGGACTTCAAGTCAATCTTGCTAAAATATTTGGCCCCCTTGAGGTAGTCCAGAACATAATCAATCTGTGAGATTAGATACCTATATTGGGCAGTGATCTTATTCAGTGCCTGATAGTCAATACAAAGTCTCCAGGTCTCGTCCTTCTTCTATACCAATACAATCGGGCTCTCGCGGGGTAATGAGCTTGGCCTGATGTGCCCTTTTTGCAACAATTCCTGAATTTGCCTCTTGATCTCATCATTCTCTAGAACATAGCATCAATAGATCGGTCCATTAGGTAGCAGCGTGCCTAGGGTTAGATCGATGGAGTGCTTGACCTGACAGTGCAACGGTACCCCTGTAGGTGAGGCAAAAATGTCCCTGTACTCCTCCACGACCTTTTCCATCTGCTGCTACTATGTGGAGGATCCTTGTTTGGAAGTTTTGACCATAATATTCTTCTTGCACTAAGGGTGAATCATAAGGAAAAAAAATTTCTTGGTCTGTGAAATGATCTTACTGCATTTCTTTTCAGAGATCAAAGATGGCAATAGGCGGGGTTACCTTCATATCCTTTACAACTTAGTGCCCAAAATAATAATCACATAGCAAGATATAGACTCATATATAACATGTCACTTCCACAAGTATGGTTGTCCTAATAATACAACACAAACTTCAAGAGGAGCAACATCACACAATACCTCATCTGTGAAGGGCTTGATGTTGTAGGGAAGGCAACATTATTGGCTGACACGGACATATCGTCCTTGGTGAAGCCACCCAATGGTGTACAAATACAAATGTGTTGTAGTTGGTAGGCCCAGCTGCTTCGCAATGTCTGCTAAAATGAGGTTCTTTTGGCTCCCATTGTCGAAAATGAATTGCAGAGGAGAACCCTTCACCCACATATGCGAGTGCAAGAGGCATTCCCCCTCCTCTAGATCTTGAAGCGCATTCTTCTCAATATTAGTGGTGGCCACGGTGGCATTGGGCTTTGGATCAATGATCTGCTTCCCTTTGTCATTCTCCTTGTTGGGTTCTGACCCAGAGTTGGAACATGCATCTAATTCGAAAGCCTTCAGCTTGGCCATCAGTGACTGCTTGGACAGACACTCACTTGTGTTGTTAGTGGAGCTCTTATGGAACTCACACCATTTTCTTGTGTCCTTCTTTGTCTTCATGGTGTTGTTGTTTACTTGCAGATTCAGTGGGTTGTATTGAATCACCCCACCTTGGCTTTGTCCTTTTCTCTACGGTTTTGGGGAACATTTCCCTTGCTTTAGATTCGTAGATACAAAGTCTCGCTTCTTCTGTTTAAACTTCTACTCAATCTTGACAATGTATCGGTATGTCATGCTGAGCGAGGAGATGTCTAGGAACTCCATCTCGTCCTGGATGTAGCTGTGTAGACAGCCACGTAATTGAGTACCAAATTTCGCTCAGAATCCTTGATACCCAACTTCATGCAAAGGGCATGAAAAACATTGGTAAACTCTAACATGTCTTGGTCCCTTCCCTACCACAGCGTGGCCCACTTTATGTATTTATCCTCATAGCACTTGATGGGGTAGTACTTCTCCTTGATGGGATCCCATAATGAATTCCAGGTGGGTTCGACTGAAAATAGTGAGGGTGTACTTTCATCCTTCTTCTCGCATTAGGTTTCCCACTAGTCCTTGATATGGGGGGTGACTTTGAGAAGTGCAAAATATTTTCCCAGCTGGAAAAATCATGAAAAGAAAAATATCCTTCTAGCAAATTAACCATTTATCTATGCCATTTGCATCTATTTGACCTTCAAATATGGGGATGTCAAAATTAACTTGTATCTTAAAGGGTGTGGCGCTTCTAGAGTGGTTGTTGGAAGAATATGTGTCGCCTTTTAGTAGCCGCTCAAGGATCTGGACAAAGTTGTCCATCTTCGCGTTCCTCTATCACTCAAGGGCTTCTTCGAGCAACATTTTGAAAGGATCACCTGCCCCCTTGCCTTTTGTGTCTCCCACCATGGGAGGCCATCGGGATTTTCAAGGCTGGCCTTGCAAAGGTTCAACCAGTTCGAGCCTTAACTCCTTATATCCTAACCTCGTTGAGGACATGCAAATAAAAACAGAGAAAGAGCATACCACTCTAATACCACTGATCCAAAATTAAACATGAATGCAACAAATTATAGATATAACCATAAATATAGAGATTCAGAATAAAGAACACTTCATTTCATTAATATCAAATACTAAAATATACTTACAATCAAAATGGAAATAAACTAGCTCGGGCAATGGTAGCTTATCTCCGAGAAGAGATGTGGCGGCTACATGCCTCTGAACTATGTTACAATGAGGCTCAAGGGCCTATTTATTATTGAACAATATGGGAAAACCCTAAACAACCAAAACCTTAACCCCGGGAGATGGAACACCAAGAGTTTGTGAGCCCCATTGGGATTAGTTGGGTAGCCAACTTCTCGGGGTCGTAACTTGGTCATATTATCTCTAATTGGCATGTGCAATATGTTATTGGAAAGATCTCTCTGAGTACTACAGGATTTGAGGCAAGCTAATGTGGACCTTAAAAAAATGTCGTTAGGGGGTCAAAACTACTCCGGAAGTTCAGGACCTGAAAAACTGCTAAAAATAGTAAATGGTGCAATAAATAAGGAAACAGATGAAACTGACTAGAGGTCTAGGTGGAATAGGTAGGTGGCCACCAATATCCACCTAGATCATCATGCTTGATAAAAATAAAGTACGATGAATGTTAGAAGACACTAAAACCAAAATATTACACACATTTTCCATGCAAATGCATACTTTGCAAATTAGGAGATAATAAACAGAAGTAGAAAAAACATTGGATATGTTTTTCCCCTTGTGCACTAAGAGACAATTTAGGAATGAAAATCATTTTAATGATATAAAAGTTTGTTTTGTATGTGAAGAAAATAATTATACTAATAAGTGTCCATATCTGCTAGGTTTAAAGGTTATTTACCAAGGAATAGAAGGGAGCATGGAGTAGTTATGCTTCATTAATCAAAAGAGACCACAATTCGCAAGACATAATCAACAAGGTATGAATTCTCCTTCTCATTTCATTCACAATTACAATGCTATATATCAACCTTGGTACCCTCCTAATCCTTCACCTTGGCCCATGCCCACTCCTTGGCTATATTCTTCTCAAATTGTTGTTCCTCCCTTCCATCCATATTCCAACCAACCTCTTTAAAAGGGTAATCCATGACAAGGATGGAGGCCTTGGGAAGCCCAAACACCTACTCTAATGCCTCCTCCTCAGCGATAAAAAGTGCCCCGAAATGTTCATCTAAAACAACCCTATAGATTTTTGCTCAACCAAATCCCAATTCTTATAATAAGCAAATTCAACCTGTTTAAAATGAAGAGACTACTTATCGAACCTATTACATAAAGGTCTAAGAAATTAACCTTGGGTTATGGAAGGCTTTCCCAAATGTCCATACACCTTCTCCTAATGAATATCCTAAGAAAGAGAAGGAGGATCATGTGCCTCAGATCATTCACCAAAAAAAATCATATCCTAAAAGGTTGGCAACTCACAAAACACACACCCCAGAAGCAGCCAAACTTTTGGGAATACTAAAAAATCTATCTACAAAAATACCTTTCCTATAAACCATCAAGGATGTTTCCATTTATAATAAATTCATTAAAGAAGAATGTTTTAGAATTCCGAGAAGGAAGAGAAGGGATGCCCCTACCATCAATGTTATTGGGAAACTCACTGACCTGATGCTTGGGCGAGTAATCATCCCCAAGTATTTTGATCTTGGAATTCTAGTGCTTTATGTGAATATAAAAGATATTGCAGTTCCAAACACTGTCATTGATCTGGGAGTTGCAATTATTTTCATGACTAGGGAAACTATTTTTATTCTTAACCTCCAAGAGTCCTTGAGAAAGACCACTAATGTGCTACAACTTGTTGTTAGTTGCATAGTAGAGCTAGAAGGCATGATCAAAGATGTATTTGTCACCATAGATTCCTGGGAATATCCCACATACTTCCTTGTCCTCTAGCCTAATATTAATTTCAATGTTTATCCACTCATGCGAGGGAGACCTTGGTTGGCTATTGTTGATAGATATATCAATTGTAAGGATGGAAACATGAAAATTACTAATGGGTAGTCCCAAAAATAACTTGTACAGTATCCTCCATCTCAACCTTTTGTTAATTTTTATTTTCCTACATGGTAAGAAGAAGAAGAGGATCTTTACCTCTCATCACCCTATCCTATGTGTACTATAGAAACCGCCCTCAACAACAAGTAGGTTAATGAAGATGACTTAATGGACAATTTTTTTCCTCAACCAATATCCTACTGTGATGAACATTGATGGTCTGAAAAAGGATGTATCCCTGGGTGTTGGTTTAGTGGGTCCTGACCCAAGTTCAGAGTTAGTTGCGCCCAACAAATCCCTACACTATTGGCCCTTTTGGCATCAATCCGCGAAGCGTGAACTGAAGTCTCGCTCGAAGCAGTATGGGGGATGTTTGAACCAAGTTTTTGCACCCATAGATGAGCGTGATGTCGTTTTATGCCCTAGATCTGCCTTCCGCAGATGGATAAGCCTTTAGGGCTTATCGATATAACTACCCTTAATCAGCTTTTATACCTCTGTGAAGGTTGACGACTATCTTTCGTGGACCTTGAATAGGTGAATACACTACTTACGCACATCAAAGATTACATATAACCCAATAATTGCTTAGATTAGCTTAAGTGTTTGATAACTTCAACATACAACAAGATAATCTTCGCGTAAACAGTTAACAGTAATTGTGTTCATATAACAGTATAATTCATGTAAAGTCGCGCAACAATACATCACTATTTCATAAACCCGTTATAACATAAGGTGCATTTATATAAACACAAGTATTTTTGCAACAATCTCCTTTATTAATACTCAGTTCTACTTACAAACTCAAGACTTCCCTGAGAACTTAGCAGCAGGGGTCCGCACACTCAGCTGCAAACTCTACTCTAGGCCTCTATGCACACAGTTTCGGAGCCTTTCTTCCTATTCTTCTTCCCTAACTCTTTAGACTTCTCCCATAGACCAGAACATTACTTCTCCATGACCATGCCTTAGACTCTCTAAGACAGACCTCTTTATGCAATCCCATGGTCTACAGACCATGGGTAGATCTTCAAAAGTCGACTCAACTTACATAAAATAAGGTTAAAACCCTTTATGACACTTTAACTATCTACGCACTCCGTGATCACAATTTGCAGAGACTTTACATCTTTATACAACAAAACTTGGGCTTTTGCCCCAAAATTGACCCTAGGGGACCCCATCCCAACAAACCCCCAACACAAAGCTTGTGACTCACCCTCGAGTCACTCTATTGGCGCAAAGATCTTACTGCAAAGATCCCCTAGCTCCACCTACACCCCTACTACCTCAACTGTGGTCTGTGTGCCTGCCTACTTGATCTACTCCACCAATTGCTCTGTTTCCAGTCCAACACTGTCCTCCTTGATTTTCTATTGCGTACTCTGTAAATTTTCCAATTTCTCCTAAACGTTGGCAGAGACGTTGTAGGCCTCATCCAACCAAGACTCCAATATAGCCTTGAGGACTGCCTCTCTCTTCTGCGTTGCTTCCACCCGTGTAAATAGTTGCCTCGCCTCCTACAGCTTAGCAAGGCATTATGCGGCAGCAACGGTGCACGTCATCGCCCTTACTTCACCATACTGTTGCTAGATTTCGCGAGCTTCTGTATTCAAGGACTGTAGGTTGGGATCTTCCTGCAGAGTTGTGACTACCTCCATTTCTTGATCAAAAATCATGGTGCAGTCTACCACCATGGCATCCACCGTTGCGACTCCATCCTTCACAGCAGCTTCGCATTCTTCCCTTACCTCTAGCAGAGTTGAAGGCTGTGACTTGAACTCTAATTCTATGATCTTTAAGTTCAGCTCAAAATGAACTCTAGCCACTTCTGTCTTGGCATCAAGCATGTTTTTAGCCATCTTTCTAATCTTCACCTCCAACGACACTTCCTCTAGTATATGTAGTTTGGGCACTGTTCTGCAAGCTTCTGCTACCGCGGCTGCAAGCTAGTCATTATGTGCCTAAATTTTCTTATGTGCCTCCAATGCCTTTGACTTCTCAGTGAACATATTTTCATTTTTTACTCTATACTCGTTGATGAGGTTGAGTGCACGCTACTCCTGAGCTTTGAATCCTATTATTACTCCTGCCTGCAGCATGTATAGGTACTCATTCGGGAGGGTGGTCAGGTTGAGGCTGATTTTCTTCAAAGAACTCACTATGGCCTTGTCATTGGCCACCTCCACGCTCAAAGATCCATATCACAGCACGACTATCCAGAGATGTAGTGATCAAACCATCTCTACTGCCTGAGTGGTCCCCGGTGCGAAACATGATGCAACACTGATCTACCCTGTGCCTACCTGGATCCTATTTGTCTGAATCTGCAACTCATGCAGATCCTTCTGAATGGTGCTCAGTGCTTGTTGTTTCTTCTGCTCAAACTGTTGCCATAGTTCTGCTATAGTATCCAGCACCTTGTCGCCTATCTCATCTAGGGTACCGTCTATTAAAGCGATCAGATCCAGTGACGGCTTTGTCGCCTTTGACTTCTTCCACGGTCCTTCCTTTCCTTGTTCTCTGTATCTTTGCTCCTCCTGACCACTACTTCCCTGGTATGACTACTCCTCCTCTGTTTAGGGTGAAGGAGACTTACCATTGCGTTCAGAGTCACGCTCTTCTTGTTCACCTACTGCTTCACAGCGTACTCCACTTCCACCCGGGCCTTCTCGTCAACCTCTTTTTTCCATTTCTCAGCCAACTATTGAACCTTCTGCTTGGCCACTTCCTTCTTCTTCTTCTCCACGGACTTGCTAGTACCTGCGGCTAAATCGGATGGAGAGTGCCACTCTGTCAGCCAACGCTTGATGACTTCCTCAATAACATCATCTATAGTGAGGAAGGGTAGGTCAAACCATTTTTGTTGTGGATCCTTCCATGCCCGGATGTATACACGGTGAAAGTCAGCTTTGAACTCCGAGTACCCTGAAAGTCGTTCAATCACGGTTGGTGGCAACCACGACTTCTATTTGATGGGCATGCAAATTCTCACCTCCATCAGCACCCAAAAGACTTTGGTTTCTATGACCCGTGAAACATCTTTTTTGGCCCAGAGAGATGCAAACTTTGCAGCCTCTGTCAAATCTTATCCACGGGAGGAAACTAACTATCCTCCGAAAGATCCCCAGTGACGATCACAATGGAGAGCAACAACCACGAATAGTGGAATGTTTTACTCTTGTCCTGCACCTCTCGACACTTCGGAGGAACTCGCTACAAAGGTAGCACACCCAGTTGAATTGTACACCCTCTGTGCACTGGGCAACCAAAGAAATCACTGACGCCGAAATTTCGTCTGCGTGACATTTTCTCATAACTTTTCCTGCAAGGATCTGTGTGGAAACCTTCACCGTGGGGTCGGTGATTGAGGTTATAGAGTACCTGTGTGACTTCTTCTCGAGCTTGAATTTATCCTTCATTTTCGCTACGAGGTTGCACTCACTCGTCTTTCTACCAAACTCCTTGGTTGGATTCAACCCTGAGTGCGGCAACAACATGATCCGATGGATCAGCATATCAGTGATGGGGATTGGCACACTCAGCCACAAACAACCATCATGCACCAGGGTTAGAAACTACTTGATCACAATCAGATTGATGTTGGAGCGGTGGTAGTGGGGCACCCATAACAGGTTTAGCAACCCTGACTGTTTCACTCCACGAATCCACTCCACTAGCCAGCGCGGTGACACTTGATCCTTTATAGAATGCCCTCGTCATGTAATTTTCTATGGCTAAGTGGGGGAACCTCTCATGGTCCACCAAATCCAAATCTTCCAACTTGTGATGGGGAATCCGGGCCAAGCGCGGACCTTCAAAAGTGATGTGCTCCGTCAGTAGTGGTGTATTAAGGAGGAATATTCATGCATCTGGGTCCTTAGGGACCTTAAATTTCCCTTTGTGTAGAGGGATGTAATCCGGCAACATGGATATTAGATCCACCCCCTCGATGTCGATGTCCTCCATGCCCTCTTCAGCCTCCAAGTCCACCACTTTCCCCTTCTCTTTCGCGCTCGGTTTATCTTTCTTCTGAGCTTGGGTGATTTCATGCTTCCTTGGTGACTCGCGCACTGGCATGGGCTTCTTCTACTTGTCCTTCTTAGGTTTAGGGACTTCCCTCACCAGCGTCGGCTTTGGCCTAGGTGACCTCGGTGCCATAGGCATAACAGTTGGAGCCTCCACGCTCAGAACTTCCAAAACTGCTCCCTCGGAAGCGACATCTCCACTAGTACTCATAGTTTCTATAGGGCTTGGTCCTAACATCATTTCCAGGATGAATGTCCGATTTACCTCTGATAACTTGGAAAATGCAGGGCTTGTAACTAAATCCTCCCAATACGAGCGATTCATAGGCAATCAACAGCACGTCGCAAAAATTCTAAGGATGCAAAGTGTTTTTTGCTGAATGGCCACGCATAATTTGTAGGCGAATTCGAATTCAAAGTCGACCATTACCTACAAAATTCATCCATAAATGCTGATTTGGCAACATATCTCCAAATATTTCAGCCGTAAATGCCACCCCCCACTCCTCTTAACTATCTCCTAGCAGTCAAATCATGAACAGTGATTGTAACAATCACTTTCCGACTGTGCTATGTTGTCCCCCCTATAGTGTAGCACCCTTCACGCTTCTTCTGGTACTATGACAGCATTCATTTTCTCGCAAACCCCCTGTCGCATAGCTCTATCAACAAGAAAGTGTAGTTTAGAGTCCCACGCCTCCTGCAGCTACCTGGAGCACTAAGACTGTGCTACCATCATGTAGTCATTGGGGTGGATCTCCAATGTATGGCTTCAATTGGCTTCTGTTTACCCTTCCCAGAAATGGATTTCCATTCAACTTCTCGAGCTGAACTACCCCACCATCTTTAATCTCTTTGATAACATATGGCCCCATCCAATGCATCTGAAATTTTCCTGGAAACTTATCAAACTTACTGTCATATAATAAAACTAAATCATTTACCTTGAAGGTGCGGATTTTGATGTGCCAATCATTCCAAGCTTTTTCACGTCCCTTCTGAACCTACTGATGGAATCCAGCCAAAACCATATCTTCCTTGAGCTTTGTTAATTGTGTGAGCCTTTCTTCTAAGGCTCTGCGGTCTGCCATTACTATGAAGGCTACTATATGTAGACTAGGCACAATGTATTCCATAGGCATTACAACTTCTACACCATAGAACAATGGAAAAGGTGTCTAACCCATAAGCTTCTTACAAGTAGTTCTATATGCCCATAACACTGCTGGTCACATCCCAATCATTCTGTTGCGTGTTGCAAACCTTCGTCAGTGCATTCTCCACTATCTTATTAAAAGCCTCAACCGTTCCATTGGCCGGAGGATGGTATGGCGTACTCTTCTGATGGTAAACCTGGAACTCCTATGTCAACACGCTGATTGTTTCATTGAGAAAATTCATACCGTGGTCACTCATCAAAACCTTTGGGCAACCAAACTTGGTCAACACATATTCAAATAGAAATTTTGTTGTTATTGCCCCTGTACAGTCTTTCATAGGTTGTGCCTCTGCCCATCTAGTCAAATATTCAGTCGCGGTGATGATATATCGTGTGTCGTCTTCTTGCCTGGAGACTGAATCGGTCCTACAAAATCAATTGCCCATTTCTCAAATGGTTGCAATGACACCTATGGATTCAAAGGCAGCTCTTCCCTCCGCGATGGCCTGCCCATCCTCTAATATGCGTCACATGCCCTGCAATATGCTTTAAAATCCTTATGCAACATCGGCCACCACAACCTAGCGCGCAAAATCTTCTGCATTGTTGATTTTCTTGCATAATGTCCTCCCGCAGATCCTCTATGAGCTTCAGCAAGGATATTGGTTCTTTCAAAGTCTAGCACATAGCATCGAAGTATTTCATCCAAGCCCATATTATATAAATGGCCTGCAATAACTAAAAAGTCTGTCATGCGCACCACCAATAAATTCTTTTGTTGACTAGTGTATCCCTCTAGAGATGTCCTTGTGGTTAGAAAGTGGATAATGCCTGCAAAGTGATTATCCGCTACATGCACCGTGAAGAGTTGTTTCTCAGGCAACCATTCCTCCAAATTGGTAGGCTCCTCTCCTATTTCAATGCGTGAAAGAAGGTATGGCCTTACATTCAACCTTCCTGGCTTCACAATCACATCGAAATTATACTCCTGAAACAACAACAACCATCTGCATATTTTCCGCCCCAACATAGGCTTATTGACTAGGTATTTCAATACATAATGGTATATGTACATCTTAAAATATCTGCCTTGCAGGTAATGTCTGAACTTTTGGAGCACGTACACCATAGCCAACCCTTCATTCTCTGTCATTGAGTAATTATTTTCAGCCTTAGACAACTTCCTGCTCGCAAATGTTATAAGGTGATCCAATTCTCCTTCACCAACCTGTGTCAGCACTGCTCCTAGCGCAATACATGAGGCATCTACATGCACATGGAACTCCTTCTTCCAATCTAGGAAGACTAGGATCAGCGCGATGACCATTTTCTCCTTCAGTACATCCAGGTTGTGCTGACATTCTTTGTCCCAACAAAATGTAGCATCCTTCTTCAGTAAATTTTCCATAGGTGTGGTAATCTGAGCATAACTTTTGATGAACTTCTGATAATATCCAGTATGGCCCAGTGTTGTGCACAACTATTTAATACTTCTTGGCACTTCCAAATTGATGATTATCGCGATCTAAGCAGGATCCACCATAAGTCCTTGCCTACATACCACATGACCCAGCAAGATCCCAAAAGGGACACAGAACAAGCATTTCTTTAGGTTTAGCGCAATCTGATACCTTCAGCATGTATCCAACATTAAGTGCAGACTATCTACATGGCGCTTAAATAGCCCAAACATTGTCCAGTCATCAAAATAGACCTCCAATAACTTTTGAATGAACTCATTGAATACTGCGATGACCACGCACGAAAAGATTGTCGATGCATTCTTAAGTCCAAAAGGCATCATTGTATACTAGAAACATCCCCATTCTATCGCAAAGGTGGTCTTACTTCTGTCTTCTGGCGCAATATTTATCTGATGGTATCCAGAGAACCCATCAGTGAATGAATAGGCCTCCTGCCCACCAACATTATCTAGTACTTCATCTGTGAATGGAGTTGGAAAAGGATCATGAACGCAAGCATCATTGAGCTTCCTGAGATCTACACAAATCCTTATTTCATTCTTTTGCTTCTTTTCCCAGACAACCATTGGACTCACCCAATCAAATTCCTCCACTGGTTCAATAATACCCGTTGCAAGAATCTTGTCCAACTCCAAGTGGACCTTTTCCTTGTATTTGGGATTAAGGCGATATGGCCTCTGCTTAACAGGCTTCGCGTCCGGTTTCAAAGTTATTTTCATCACTCCCAAATCACCTATGATGCCTTTTAAGTCTGAAAATTTGGTAGGGAATAAATCCTGATATTCGCGAAGCAACTCAGTGACTTTATCCATGGTAGCATCATCCCAGTAATCCCCTATCTTCGCAAACTTCGGTTCTGCTTTTGTACCAATGTTTACCTGCTTAGTTTTCAGTGGCGTGGTGATGTCAGGGTTCTCTATCTGCGGTCCCTCTACTTCATGGTGGCCTTCTGCTTCAGGGATGTTAATATTCCTTGGATCCTCATCCTCTCCTTCAGCAGTCATATTATAGCATTCCAGCGCATGGCGCAGCTGGGTGCTCCAATCCGGTTGAATCAATTCCAAGGGATCTTGCGGAATTTTGAAGATTGTTGCCTTAACCTCCTGCAACACTTCATCAATACTCTCGAATCCGTCTTCAAAGTTGAATGTCCTCATGAACCCCTCTCTTAAGATATCCCATTCCATAGTTCCATGGCGGAGCTCTGTTTCCAAATACCAATTCATAGGGATGATGTCCAAAGTGTGACAGAAAATATGCACCCACTCGGGCTATGGCTCCATTCCATAAACCTTAGTCCACTTTGCCAAATGATCGCGCAAATCATTTCTCCCATCATACTTCTCAGTCAACCATATCGGGGGGTGACCAAATTACATCCTCATCATCCTCCTATAGACACGTCATTCTTCAAAAATATCTTTATGCATACCCCACCACCATGCAGGCGTAGTGCACAGTGCCAAATCTAGCGCTTGGAAGCAATGCTTCTCAGGCACTTCCCTTTCAAATGCATCTATAAATTTATCCACATCTGTTAGACCATCATAATAAGGTAAACTTCTTAGCTTGAATGATACGCAGCGCAACGATTTAGTCATCATATTACATCGCAGCGTAGATACTTCGTGTAACCTATTCTGCTAGTGCTCCAATTCTTCGTCCAAATCTAATTTACAGGAGCTTTCGTGGTCCCATGCAATTCATCCATTGATTATCAAATTAACCCAATCTTGGCCTCACGATGTTATCTTATAGATCCGATCAAAATCATCATCGCTTTCCTCATAGTCACAGACCAGTTCAGTATAGCACAGTCCTTCTGTAGGGTCAAATGGTAATACCACACGGAGCATTTTTTTCAAACAACATTATCTGCTTCTTCAAATGATGACCCCATTCACGTCAATAGCCCAATCAATTCCCAGGAGCACGGGATATGGATTTTTGTCATCAACAATCTCTATTACTTCAAAGTCAGCCAACGCGCTCACACCTTCTATATCTACAATTACTCCATGCAATCTCCCCATAGGGATAATCTTCTGTTGATTTTCCATTCTTAATTGAATCAGAGACCACTGCAGTGCAAGCCTCCCCATCTTTTCCCAAGTCTATTTAGGCAAAACATTCACATCCGACCCTAGATCCAAAATAACTTGATCCATCTCATATTCTCCTATTTGCACGGTGAGCCTCATCTCGTGTCATGTTCTCATCTTATGTCTGCCAATCTTTCTGACTACGCAATGCCCATCAGAAGCATTATCCCTTCCCGCACATTTTTTTATCAAATCTCGTAATCCTTCATAGCCCTTTTGTCGCATAGCAGTTTCATGCAAGTCTCCAAGAAAGTAGTAAGCATGGAGGGGTCAACTTCTTCAGATAGCCTATCCTGACTTCCTGAGGTAGAGGCTTCAGCGAAGCTTTTCTTTGCTTCCATGAATGTTTCCCTTGCGCGCTCTAAATCAAACCCAACTTATTTTTCTAGAGCCTTGCGAACCCATCCACCTTCTTCAAGCTGTTTTCCCTTATCGTCATCGGTCATCACACCACTTAGCAGCACGACATTGACATTAGGATCCTCTTCACGAGGCTCTACCCTCATCATCTACAGGTTTTGGGTAGGCTGTTGAGGTTGTGCCTTCTTCTCTTGCATTTTAGCTATCAATATAGGGCATTCTTCTATTGCATGGTCAAACTAAGTATAATACTAGCATGAAGGGCATGTCTGGCTTATACACTCCTGCGCATAGTGTCTTGGCACTCCACAATTATAGAAAATAACTTTCCCTCGACCTCTACCAGGCCCTTCTCCTCCTCGGCCTCACCCGCATCCCTGATATCCTCCATGCACTCCCCCGACGCCTTGATCCAAAGGCCGAGTTTCTATGTGCATCTAATACGCAAGTGTTCTTTCCATCATTAATTCATAGCTACGATAGTTATGCTCATCACGGCCTACCGATTTACAGAAGTTGTAGAATAATTGTTGCGGCGTCTACACAAATTTTTGCAGTAAGTGGCAATTTTTGTTACATGTTTTCCTGCTACTTGATAAATAATGCACCACAACATGGGCCCCGACTTGGTCCTACTAGGGCTTCGTGCCTTAGAGGCATGGACCCTCCTCTTGCCATATAATTTGCAAAAATAGGGAAATTATCCTTATCATGCCCCTGGTTCTTACACTTGAGGCACCAAACTTCTTCGCACACCTCCGGCCGACCCGCTTTCTCCTTTTTCAAGCTCCAAAACTCCAAGCAGAGGTTCTGCAACTCCGCATGAATCTGTTGAACTCCCAACATCGTGTCTTGGATATGTGTCTCGTGTAATCCCATTGTGATCTCCAACTCTTCCGCCTGCATTCCTATCTTTTATTATGATAGAGCAATCCTTAAGTGAGGCAGGAGCACGACTATAAACCAATCGCGGTGTTGATTGTCTGTGAGATTCATATTGGCTTCACGGATTCTGCACTTCAGTCTCTGATCCCACTCCCAAGGTGTTTCATTGATCCTCATTGTGATTTCCTTGAACCACACTACCGATTGTGTTTCAGACTTAGGCCTACTGAATTCCTTGTTCAGAGCAGTCTGAGTGTCTGCTAATGATGCCACCGGGTTAGTGGTGAGCACCAATATTGCAGCAATAATGCTGCAACTCCTGGGCTACCTACTTTACTCTTATCAACCCGGTAGTTCGTAACAAACTTGGAAGCATCGATGCTGTATGCACAAGTACTAGTTCTTACTGCAGGTTGTCACTTGGTCAACTGGTGCAAGATCACTAGGAGCTCAAGCCAACTTCTATGGATTCCAGAAGAAGCTCTATATGTGATGAAAGGAGAGAAATATTACTCTATAGATGCTACTCTAACTGCAGAAAGGAGAAAGACTGAAATGTAAAGCAAACCTAGTAAACCCTAATTAACCAACTAATCCTACTTTTGTAGAAAGCACTATGAAAACCATGAAAGGAATGCCATTACCTACTCAAAGAAGTAAACAGCATCTAACTATGCTATTTCTAGAAGCAAATAAGCAAAGAACATATTTTTGGATTTTTATGTATCTTTATGTGAAATTGACATGCATGTAATTTATTGTGTGTGAGTGTGGTAGCGAATAGGTGGCGTTGGAGGGTGGTTTTGGTACTTGAGAGGATGTAGGATGGTGTGGATGGTTCCTAGAAGGTCTCAGATGGCCTTCTGGAGGATTTTCCCACACTCGGCCTTCAAAAGAAAGGCTACAGTAAAATCTACAGGAGGACACAAGAAATCTACAAGAGGAAAAATAGCGTTCTATAGGAGGCCTACAGGAGGAGGCCGAGAATAGTTTTCACTATTTTGAGGGTGTGAGAGTGGGTGAAAAATATGGATGAATGTTGGAATGAGGCGTTAGGGCACCTATGGTCTACCATGAACCACCAGGAGAGAGAAAGATGGCTGGATTTTCTCAAGGAGAGAGGAAGAAGTTCTAAGAAAAATGCAGGAAACTAAGGCAGAATTGAGGTGAGGTTTAAGTGACCTATAGGGAGTGGATTAGATGGAGGATGTGATGGCTCATAGGCTAGCCTAGTGCAAGAAGAGATTGCAAAGGAACTGACAGTCAACAAATAAGATCAAATAAGCAATGAAATGAGTGCATCTAGAAAAACAGAGTTTTGCATCAAACTAATCTAAACTATGATCTATTAAAGGAAATGCTAAGAAATGATACAAGAAAGGAAAGCATGAAAGAAGACTATTACAAATAAATAAGTGAGTATGATGAAGAATATCTGAAGCAAAACAAAGCTAGACTATTAACCTACTGAAAAGCTCCAAACACTAGAAGTCCTATGAATGAGGAAAATCTGTGCTTTTGGGATAGCAAGAGGGTCTTTGCCTCAAATCATGGTCCCAAAGGGAGGAAGAGAGGCCAAGGCATTGTTGCTAGCCTTTTGAATCTTCTCTTTATCACTACTTAACCTGCTATAGAAAGCAAAAACGAAAGCAAACTACTAAATCATCAAAAGCAACCTATTCTTAATCATAAAAGAAATACTTCTAACAGCAACCTAATCTACAAACTGAAATAAAACATACAAATACAAGTAAAGAGTAGCTTGGCTGCTTGGATTGGGCCATAACCCAAGAGCTTCAACCATCTTAGGTAACTCAGTGCTAGCTCAAAAATGATTCCATCTTTATTTCCAAAAATAATAGCAAGATTACATGAAACTGTCACAAAATAATAAGCTCGAAGTTGAGCAGAGTTTACATAATTAAAAGTCCAACAAAAATCCGACCCTAGTGAGGCCCTAGGCCTCTCTACTTATACAAATGAAGCTACCAACATCTTCCTTAAAATCAGGGAAGCTTGGCTCCCCAACTCGAGATAATCATCAGTGATCCTCCACTTGCTCGGCTGCCTTCCAATGCATGATTTGGCTGCTTGTACTCCGAGCTGAATGAAGGGGAATTCAAAGTGAGGAGTAATAAATGAAGGGGATTCCATCCTATAGGTCCTCTAAGCACAAGATAGACCTTCCTAGAATCTAAAGAAGACCTAATGACAAGCAAACCAACCAGACACTATCTTTCTTTAAATATGCTTTAACAAACAAAGGCAAACAAGTGTTTTTAGGGCCTACCTTAGGTCCAACGCAAGTTTGTGGATGCCCTCGCTCCTTCGATCCAAATGTGCTCCTTTGTCGCGAATCTGCAAACACAAACAAGCAAACAAATTACATAGCACCTAAAAATCCAATATCATAAAACATATTTAACATGAAAGTCAAGGAGTTCATGAAACAAATAACATGAGATACTTGTTGAGAAAAATGAGTTTGATTGTATTAATTCAAAGGAAGAAGAACTTTACAACCTGTGCCTTGATGCTGTACAAGCTCCTCCCAGGGTCCAGCAAGAAGTCTCCTCTACTTTGACAAGTTTCACTCACTTCCCAATGAAGCCAAAAAGGTATGTGATCTCTCCTCTTAAGCTCAACTAGGAAGTCTTAATTTCACCAACATTTACCCTAAAAAATGTTCAGCTTCTAACCTCCTTAGCAACCAGGCCAATGCCTGAATTTATAGTGCAACGGATGGAGGTTACTAGGTCCTCCTTCAAAGGGATAAAGCCCTCCTTCAAAGGAATAGCTCCTCTCATCAAGGGATTAGCTCCTTCTCTTTTGGGATGCATGAACCACCTAATAGCGGCAAATCCACGTCAAAATTCCTTCTAGAATCTTCTAGAATTAACCCAAAGTGAGTGTTTTAGAATAAACTTGCGCCTTTTTTACTTTCACAGGGGTCTGTACCCACACCTTTAGGGACAGAGCGGGCAGGTCCGCAGTTTTTGTAAACAGAAGGTGCAGGACCGCAGGTAAAAGTGAGAGAAAGTGCGGAACTAGAGTTTCATTGATTTTTAATGTCTTTCTCTCATTTTCAAAGATTGACTTGAAGAGATGAGGTCTGAGACTTGCTTAGGAGGACAGTACAAGTGATGATAGACCCATACTGACTGCAAATAATCATGGTGACGATATTTTTGTGTAACACATAGGATTGAAAAGAATGAGTGGCTGATTGGGCATGATATTGAGATGTGAAGGACCAAGGAGGTGGTGTGGACCAGGAAGGATGAGCAGGGGGACCCCAAGAAGGTATGGAGGGCACTTGGTCGGGATTGTAGTATGCCTGAGATGTCCCTTGCATCCCCTGTTGGTATGGTCTAGCTCTAGGCGGCCTTCTTTGGTTTATGAGGTAGAGCTATTCAGTGACTCCCTCAACCCCTTGATATACAGTTTTAAGTCTATGCAAGGAAGGGCACTTATCTGTAGGATGATTTTCTTCACAGACTGAAAAAACCTCTATAGTGTTCAATGGGCATTCATTCCTAGGATGCCTCCTAGTGCATCTAGGGCAAAAAGTGGCCAAAGCCCTCTCTCCTTCCTATTGTTTTCTTTTGATATGTAAGGTGTCCATTTGCATGGCAAGAGTTTGTAACATCTCACTCTTGAAGTCTTCTAGCATGTTTCCAATTTCTCCTTTAGTGGATGAGTTGGAGGAAGAGGTACTGACTATGGGGTGACTCCCCCTACCTTTCTTTCTGGCTGCCCTAGAATGATTTCTAAAAACAGTCCTTATGTCCTCATAGGGTAGTTGGTAGATGTCTCCCCCGGCCAGCAAATGGAGGGTGTCTAGAAGATCTTCCCAACTTCAAAGACTCAGGGTCAAGTGTACACCCAACCCTTTTGTAACTGAGCTGGAACCTCTCTTCAGAGTCTTCCAGGGACTCATCACTTCCTATGGTCATTCGGAAGATTTCTTCTTTAGTATATTTTGACCTAAAATAGTCTCAATACTTGTTGTTAAAGGCTTGTTGCATCTGAGTCGAAGTTGTGATGCTATTTCCAAGTATTCCCATGAACCAGTGTAGTGCTACATCCTTGATAGTAGAAGGGAACAGTTTCAGCTTTTGCTCATCTTTTGCATAGTCATAAGTTCAATAGATGACAACAAACTCGAACAAGAAGGTGTCAGGATCTTCTGTAGTCAGACCATGGAAATGAGGTAGGGTGGAAGGGCTTATATTCTTCATTTTGGTGTCCCCATTGGTCTCCCGAATGGGAAAGGTACCCTCTATTCTCTCTCCATTCCCCCTAGCATTTCTATTTTCAGCCATTGGCTCCAAAGGAATGTTTTCTTCTTCTTCTTCCCATATAGTTTCTTCAAATATGTCTTGTTGTTCACCTAAGGGTTCTTCTTGACCCCGGCCACCGAAAAAGGGAGAAGGCTGGCTGTGTGAAGTAGCGGGGGTGTTGGGCAAATTTTTTCCTGAGTTATCTCTATTCCTACGAGGCATGAAAGGAAACATTTTTGGTTGGTTTTTGTTTCTTTTTTCCCCACACTAATAGTACCTACAAAACTGAAATTGATTTAACAAAACAAATTAAAACTAACTGAAATGAACTTTCTGAAATGGAAATTTGCAGAATTGAAAAGGAAAGCAAGGAAATGCAGAACTTGAAAGGAAAAGAAATGACTAGTCTACTTTTGCTGAAATGAACTATTAGCAGAATGTTGCACTAGGAAATAGAAGAAAGGAGTGATCACAAAATACTTGATGCTTCCCCCGCAATGATGCCAAAAAGTGGTGATCACCAGTATTGTAGCAATAATGCTGCAACTCCTGGGCTACCTACTTTACTCTTATCAACCCGGTAGTTCGTAACAAACTTGGAAGCATTGGTGATGTATGCACAAGTACTAGTTCTTACTGCAAGTTGTCACTTGGTCTGCCGGCACAAGATCACTAGGAGCTCAAACCAACTTCTATGGATTCTAGAAGAAGCTCTATATGTGATGAAAGGAGAGAAATATTACTCTACAGATTCTACTCTAACTGTAGAAAGGAGAAAGACTGAAATGTAAAGCAAACCTAGTAAACCCTAATTAACCAACTAATCCTACTTTTGCATAAAGCACTATGAAAACCATGAAAGGAATGCCATTACCTACTCAAAGAAGTCAAAAACATCTAACTATGCTATTTCTGGAAATAAATAAGAAAATAACATATTTTTGGATTTTTATGTATCTTTATGTGAAATTGACATGTATGTAATTTATTGTGTGTGAGTGTGGCAGCGAATAGGTGGTCTTGGAGGGTGTTTTTGCTACTTGAGAGGATGTAGGATGGTATGGATGGATCCTAGGAGGTCTCAGGTGGCCTTCTGGAGGCTTTTCCCACACTTGGCCTTCAAAAGAAAGCCTACAGGAAAATCTACAGGAGGACACAGGAAATCTATAGGAGGAAAAACAACGTTCTATAGGAGGCCTACAGGAGGAGGCCGAGAGCAGTTTTCACTATTTTGAGGGTGTGAGAGTGGGTGAAAAATATGGATGAAGGTTGGAATGAGGTGTTAGGGTTCCTATGGTCTACCATGAACCACTAGGAGAGAGAAAGATGGTTGGATTTGCTCAAGGAGAGAGGAAGAAGTTCTAGGAAAAATGCAGGAAACTAAGGCAGAATTGAGGTGAGGTTTAGGTGACCTGTAGGTCATGGATCAGATGGAGGATGTGATGGCTGATAGGCTAGCCTAGTGCAAGAAGATATCTACTGCAAAGGAACTAATAGTCAACCAATAAGATCAAACAAGCAATGAAATGAATGCATCTAGAAAAACATAGTTTTGCATCAAACTAGTCTAAACTATGATCTATGAAAGGAAATGCTGAGAAATGATGCAAGAGAGGAAAGCATGAGAGAATACTATTGCAAATAAAGAATTGAGCATGATGAAGAAGATCTGAAGCAAAGCAAATCTGGACTATTAACCTACTGAAAAGCTACAAACACTAGAAGTCCTATGAATGAGGAAAATCTGTGTTTTTGGGGCAGCAAGAGGGTCTTTTCCTCAAATCATGGTCCCAGAGGGAGGAAGAGAGGCCAAGGCACTATTTCTAGCCTTTTGAATATTCTCTTTATCACTACTTAACCTTTTATAGAAAGCACAAATGGAAGCAAACTATTGAATCATCAAAAGCAACATATTCTTAACCATAAAAGAAATACATCTAACAACAACCTAATCTACAAACCGAAATAAAACATACAAATACAAGTAAAGAGGAGCTCGGCTGCTTGGATTGGGCCCTAACCCAAGAGCTTCAGCCCTTTGAGGTAACTCAGTGCTAACTCAAAAAGGATTCCATCTTTATTTCCAAAAGCAATAGCAAGATTGCATGACACTGTCACAAAATAATAAGCTCAAAGTTGAGCAGAGTTTACATAAGAAAAAGTCCAAAAAAAATCCAACCCTAGTGAGGCCCTAGTCCTATCTACTTATACAAATGAAGCTACCAACAGCTTCCTTAAAATCAGGGAAGCTTGGCTCCAAAAACTCAAGATAATCATCAGTGGTCCTCCACTTGCTCCGCTGCCTTCCACTGCATGATTCGACTGCTTGTACTCCGAGCTGAATGAAGGGGAAGTCGAAGTGAGGAGTAATAAATGAGGGGGATTCCCTCCTATAAGTCCTCTCCTCTGTCCACTTCGAGTTATTGCTACCATTTGTCCACTAGATCCTTAACTTTGACTTCAAAAATCATAAATAATCTGCATTAAATACACATTAGACCACATGGCATAATAACTAACTCAACTCACTCTATAAGCATAAATATAATTAGAAAATCATGTAATAAGCTAAGAGAATGGTTGGTTTGACTAAGTTAGGAGGTAAAATGAGCCCATATAATTACCCATTTATGAGGCTCATCAGTTATCAGTGTAGTACTTAATGTACCACGTCAATGCGCGATCTTGTAGAGCAGTAACTAGCTGCACTTTCTTCATATGATCATCTGTAATATTCTGTGTTGTCCACATGACCTTCGTAACAAAACAAAATTGGTCTGGGTCCTCATTTCCTAAGCCCTTGAGAACAGGCAATTTCATTGTATTCGACATATTGAACAATGGTGGAGGTGGTGGTGATGTGGGTGAAGGTGTATGTTGTGGAGGTGAAGGTGGAGGTGGTGTGGATGGATGAGGTATTAGTGGAAACCCTTGCCTTATTAACTGGATAGTGCTCTGTGGTGAAACCTATGTTGCTCCCTTGTTGTCACTCAAAGGAGGCTCGATCAATGGGTTATATTAAGGGCCTGTTCTCCCTCTATCCCTGAAGAGCTTTCCACTTCGTGTAGCTCCAAACATCAAGGTAATGGAATAACCCGCTTTTTACACAAGAGCATCTTAATCCAAATATTCAAGGATCTCAAATAATTACCTCGCAGTCCCTTGAAAAAGCTTCGCTTTGCTTCGTTGTAGCTAAGTGAGGTATCAACAGCGAATTTTGTCACAAATCCTCCTATGACTTGATCAAGACAGTGATTGACAGCGTGTGCGAGCTTATCTTGAGAGGTTTCCAACCTTCGTACTAGTTCCAGGGTCCACACTATTGGACCATCAAGCCTCCACCTTCCTTGGCCATCTACCAATTTAGCGATCCACTCATATAATTTGATCGAGAAGGTGCAGAAGAAGATCTCATGTATTTCTATGTACAAATATCTATCCAACCACTGTTCTTTCATCAGGCACGAATTTCTATTTTCTTGTGCTGCGAATTCGTGGATCTTTCTATCCAGCCACTCCTTAATTTCTTTCTTGGTCGGATTCCATTGATGCAACATCACACCTCTTTATGTAGATCTCAGTCCCGACAACTGAATCATTTGTTGGCTTAGTGGGTCCTGACCCAGGTTCAGAATTAGTTGTGCCAAACAAATTCCTACACTATTGGCCCTTTCGGCATCAATATGCAGAGCGCAGACTGAAGTCTCACCCGGAGTAGTATGGAGGGATGCTGGTACCAAGTTTTCACACCCAAAGATGAGTGTGATGCCGTTTTATGCCCTAGATCTACTTTCGCGCAAATCAATCAGCCTTTAGGGCTTATCGATATAACTACCCTTAATTAGCTTCTATACCTCCACGAATGTTTACGACTATCATTCGTGGACCCTAAATAGGTGAATCCACTACTTACGTGCATCAAATATTACGCATAACCTAGTAATTACTCATATTAGCTTAAGTGTTTGATAACTTCAACATACAACAAGATAATCTTCACGTAAACAGTTAACAGTAATTGTGTTCATATAACAATATAAGTCATGTAAAGTCGCGCATCAATACATCATTATTTCATAAACCCATTATAACATAAGGCGCATTCATATAAACACAAGTATTTCTACAACAATCTTCTTTATTCATACTCAGTTCTGCTTACAGACTCAAGAATTCCTTACGCACTCAACTGCAAGGGTCTGCGCACTCAGCTACGGACTCTACTCTAGGCCTCTGTGCACACAACTGCAGAGCCTTTCTTCCTACTCTTCTTCGCTAACTCTTTAGACTTCTCCCATAGACCAAAACATTACTTCTCCATGACCATGCCTTAGACTCTCTAAGACACACCTATTTATACAATCCCATGGTCTGTGGACCATGGGTATATCTTCAAAAGCCGACTCAACTTACATAAAAGAAGGGTAAAACCCTTTATGACACTTTAACTATCTATGTGCTCCGCGACCACAACTTGTGGAGACTTTACATCTTTATACAACAAAACTTGGGCTTTTGCCCCAAAATTGACCCTAGGGTACCCCATCTCAACACTAGGACAACCTAGTTGTTCCAAGGACAGTCCATGGGAAGAATTATTGACTATTGATTCTAATTAGAACAACATAAAAAAGGTAAAAACAAGCCCCTCCAAACTGTTAAAAGTTTTCTTCCCACTTTCAACTGACCAAGAGGATCAATTACTCACTATCTTGAGGTAGCACATTAATGCATTTGCATAGGATTACAAGGGTACAAAAGGTATACATGCTTATATATGCATCCATCATTAAACATAAAAGAAGATCACAAGTTCATTCATCAGCCTCAAAGGAAAATGAATCCCGCTTTAAAGGACTTTGTTTAAGAAGAATTGTAGAAATTATTCAATGTAGGATTCATCTATCCAATTTTAGATAATGAATGGGTATCTCCTTTGGTTATTGTTCCTAAAAAGAATGGAAAATGGAAAATTTATGTTGATTATAGGGAACTTAATAAAGCCACAAGGAAATATCATTTTCCCTTTCCCTTCATTGACCAAGTCCTTGATGTGCTTGCTAGGAAAAAGTTATTTTCCTTCTTGGATAGGTTTAGTGGGTACAGTTAGATCCAAAACAATCCCGATGATCATGATTAGAGCACTTTCACTTGTCCTTGGAGGACTTTTTCTTACAAGGTCCTCCCATTTGGCTTATGTAATTCCCATGCCACTTTCTAAAGGGTTGTGCTTAGCATATTCTCTAATTTTATACATGATTCAGTAAAAATTTATATGGATTACTTCACACCCTATGGGAATGGCTTTCAAGAAGCTCTCTCTAATATTAGCAAGGTCTTGCAAAGATGTGGGGAGATGAAATTCTCCTTAATCCATGACAAATGTTTGTTCCTAATGAATGAAGGAGTTATTCTAAGACATTTACTCTCCTTAAATGGGATTCAAGTAGATCCTAAGAAGGTTGCAATCCTCAAACACCTTCCTACACCTCAAAGACAAAGATATGTTAGAAGCTTCTTTGTCATTGTAGGATACTATCAGAGGTTTATAAGGATTTCAGTAAAATTTCCTCTCCTTTATTTTCCTTGCTGACCAAAGATGCTAAGCTTTGTTGGACAACTCCATGCCAAGAAGCATTTTAGAGCATAAAGGAAAAGCTAATGACATCACCTGTTTTCAGAGGTCCTAATTGGACCTTGCCCTTTCACATTCACACAAAAGTATCAATCGAGGCAATTGGAGGAGCTTTAAGTCAACTTGAAGGTAAATTTCCTTATCCAATCTACTTCATTAGTAAGAATCTATCTAAGGATGAATTGAATTACACTGTAATTGAAAAAAAAACTCCTCATTGTTGCACACTCTAAGCACTATATTATTGGTTACTAATTATTTGTACATACTGACCATACAACGAGTAAGTATTTAATGAACAAACCATATGTAAATGCAAGGATAATTAAGTGGCTATTGTTTTTTCAACAATTTTACTTAACCATTGTTGACAAACCAAGGAAAGAAACAGTTGTTGTATATTTCTTGTCAAGATTAAACTTTTCTACGGATAAAGGGTTGGTTGATGATCAACTCTCAAATGAGCATCTTTTTTCCATCTCACTTCTCCCTCCATTATTTGTTGAAATTGTGAATTATCTAGCCACTGGCCAACTCCCTCCTCACTTGTCTTCAAGGTATAAATGCAAGATCATTATACAATGTTCCCCCTATACTTTGATTGGGGGAAGCCTCTTCAAGTTGGGACTAGATTATGTTTTAAGAATATGTGTGAGGGAGGATGAAGTCTATGATATCCTCTCAACTTGTCATGATGGACACTGTGGAGGTCATTTTTCTACAAGCATAGCCTACAATATTTTGCAAGTGGGATACTTTTGGCCAACTCTTCATAAAGATGCCCAAAGATACACTACACAATGTGATGAGTGCTAGATAATGGGAACCCTACAAGGATGAAATACCCCTTCAACCTCAAGTCCCTTTTGAGCCATTTGAGAAATGGGGCATGGAATTCATTATTCCTATTGATACCCAATCGAGATTATAGAAAAAGTGCATCATCATATGCACTGATCACCTAACTAAATGGGTTGAAGTGAAAGCCATAAAGGTAGTCACAGAGAAAAAGGTAATTGAGTTCTTAAGAGAGAATATTTTCTACAAGTTTGGTTTTCCAATAGACTTAGTGACAGATCAAGGAACCCAATGTACTTCCAACCTCATTAAGGGGATAATGTAGTAGCATTGCATAACCATAAAAAATTCACCCCCTAGAACCCCAAAGAAAATGGGCAGGTAGAGGTCACTAACAAAGCATTAGATAACACTCTTACTAAGGTAATTAGTGGAAGTAATAAAGACTAGGAAGAGATGCTTATTGAATCCACTTGGGCCTACAACATTACTTGCAAAGTCACCACTGTTTTCACCCCCTATGAGCTAGTTTATGGAAAGAAGGCTTTGTTACTAGTTGAGTTTGAATACAACATTTTAAGGATGGAATCTCAAACAGACATGAATTTTACCAAGACATGAACCAACATGTTACAATAATAAAATTCCTTGGATGAGTATAAGATGTAGGCCTTGTTGCATACTAAGGTATTCAAGATATAAAGGAATATATGGCATGATAGATACATCAGAACTAGAGCTTCCAACAGGTTGAATGTGCTCTCTTGTATGGCTCTAGTTACAAGGGACTCAATGACAAACTCATGAGAAGGTGTTTGGGACCTTACCTGGTGGAAATATGTTATAATAATGGCTTTATCAAGATTATAACCATAGATGAGGAGAAGATACCACTATTATTGAATGGTTACAGACTGAAGGCTTACAAGAAGCCCCTTTCCAAGGTTGAATTTTAAGTTTCAATAAGCAAGGAATTGAATGTGATTGAGAGAATCAATGCTTTGAATCCATCCAACTCATGATTAGTAGAAAAAATAGATAAAAAATTAAAAAAGAAATATAAAGTGAAAACCTTCTTTGAGGCACTTGAGATAGTCTCATTGGTTGAAAACCTCCATGAGGGAGTCAGTGAGCTCGAAAAAAAAAATATAAAGAGAATAAAGCTCCTTGTGAAAACCTCTTCTTAGGCGCTTGAAGCAAGTTTGTTTGTTGAAAACCTCAATGAGGTAGTCATTGAGCCCAAGAAAAGGAAAATAAAAGCAAAAACATATTGATCTCTCATACTGATTATTGTGTAGGAGCATAGTTCCTTATAATAAAAGAAGAAACAACAATTAGGTCAACCAAAAAGGATAGTCCAACACCCATTTCAGGACATTAGCATAGATTTCCTCAAGGTTGGCCCAATTGGAATCGTTGTACCATTTTCCATTCCCTTAGATCATTCCAAACATCATCCATCTCATATGCCCCACTTTCCATAGGTTTTTTGTAGCATTTCTGAAATGCTACATGAAAGTCCAAAACTACTACAGGAAGGACCTGCCTCTAAAAAAGGCTACAGATCCAAGTTTTTTTTTAGTATCTGGTCCAATGAAGAGCACCAATAGGGTCCTAATAATTTCCCTTTCCATGTCCAAGGATCACAAATGTTCTCCTCTCACTATGTTCACCCTATTCCACCTTGTAGCAACCCATTTCTTTAAGCTTTTCATCACATTTAGATATAAAACCTTCTCCATCAAAATTTATCCCATCCCTTTAAATTATCAAGTCACATGCACCAGTTGAGGATAATTTTCGCTAAGCTTGAAAGGCCTCTATTCCTGCTATAAGAAACTACACACTCTTGTAGCAAGTTGCAAAGACGCTAAAGACCTAGTTTTTTAGCACATAAGAAGCCCTATGAGGGGATTATATTCTCCAACAAACTCCAAAAATCCATAAACGCCCTCTAGGAATGATGAAGAGGTTATGAGTAGCTATAGGATCCCTTATGTACTTCTATAGGATGAATTGTACACATCAACCAGCACCAATCTAGTCCCTGAAAATCACTTGTAGCTATGACATCCATCAACACCAAGTGTCCAAAAGGTAAACACGAGGTATGAATCTCTGAAATATCCTTGAATTCATCTAAAGAATAGTGAAAATCATCATTTTGTGCAAATCAAGGTTCAAATAGACTAGAAACTAAAATCTAACTAACTAGCAACCAAAATCTAACCAACAACCCACACCCACTTTTCTAAAGTTCTCTTCCCATATATGAAAGGCAAGTAAGAAAAATGGGCTTATCTCATTGACTTATACAAAATTGTAGTTGTCTTTTTATGTTGTAATGGTGAGGTGTGGAGTATGATTGAGGATTACATCGAGTGGAGTGGTAGACGGGACAACTAACCATTGCACTTTGAGTCCCATCCGTATTGTCAGTTTGTTACTACTTTATACTTTATGTTCACCATCATTGTGAGAAAAAAAATATGGTAATATCATTGTCGACAAAGTGCACGCAACAGATAGAAACCATAGATTGCTATATAGATTGTCACAAGTTGCTACAAGAGTTATCAAATGTTACTACATGAACTATTACAAATAGTTACAAATCTGCAGGGGTTTGCTACAAGATTGCATAAACACTTCCCAGTTTCCCTCACCAAGCTCTCTGCATGTGTTAAAAAGGTTGGTAATCCAAAACAACTCCTGCATTTTTTACGAAGTCCCCTTCCCGAGAAATTATTGAGTCTGGATAACCTATTATATGTTAAACTAGGCACATGGTCTAAATAGAAAAAGAAAAAAAATTGTGTTAAATTGTATGTGGGAGGAGAGGAGAATCACCATTTTCTCATTCATATTTGATGTCTAAATTTTTGGAGGTGTAGAATCAAGATCGTACTAATATTATGAAACTTTGTCCATTCTAAAAAACACATAGAGGTGCTACAAAAAGAAACATTGCTTCCTATAGTAGTATAACCAGACCATCTCCTCTAAAAAATGTTATAACCATAGAGAAAACCATTTAATTAGACTAAGTTTTTAGGAGTTATAAGAAGGAAATTTATGAGTGTGGTTTGAAATTGGTTTCCAAAACCTAATTGAGGTAACTCTACGAGGATAGAATGGGGGCAAATTTTAATAGGATAAATCCCATTGACACCAACAAAATTTACCAGCACCCTGGAGTTGTAACATTCCGCATCAACCCCACACCCAAGTAGTGCAGCTCTTTCTGTACACTCGTAGTCCCTCAGGTTGTGTCATTACCTCCACAATGCACATGGGAACATCGACTCCAAAACATATACACACACATGCACATGGGCACACCAAGCCCCGAAAATTAATCCTTGGCTCAACAACCTAATTAGTATGTATCGACTCACCAACCTAAGTTTTTTATGTGCATGTTATTTACAATCCAAGTGTCAAGTTGGGGTGTTACAAATTTTTTCATATATCATCATACCATCCTAAATCTAATGGGAAAACTAATATTGTGAGTAAATGTTTAGAAGGATATCCACATTGCTTTTCATCTGATAAATAGACACATTGGGTCAAATGGTTGCCTTTACTAGAATGGTGGTATAACACATCCTTCCATACCTCATAAAAAATGTCACCTTTTGTGGCACTTTGTGGATATCATCCTTCATCCAGCACATCACCCATGAAAAGGACTATAAATGACACATATGAAACCAACAAGAGGTTCTCAAACTATTAGAGGACAAGTTGGTTATGGCACAAAATAGGATGAAACAACAAGTAGATTACAATCGTAATGAAAGGTAATTTGAAGTGGGGGATTGGGTATTTGTTAGACTACAATGATATAAATAGATGTCCCTCAAGGAACAAAATAATGACAATAAACTAGCACCAAAGTATTATGGCCCCTATAAGGTTTTGTAGAGGATTGGAAGTATGGACTACAAATTAGAGTTGTGTCCATTTTCACGTGTACATCTAGTCTTCGATGTTTCTTGCTTAAATAAGGTAGTCAATCACAAGATCCTAGTCCAAACTATTCTACCAAATATTTTATGAATAAGGAAAAATAATACTAGAACTAGAAACAATCTTGGAAACAAGGATTAAGTCACTGAGAAGTTGAGCAATTACTAATTACGTCATTAGATGCAATAACCTTCCAATGGAAGAAACGACATGGGAAGATGAGTTGTTCATGCAGAAACACCCACAGATAGTCAAGTGTTGAGGAAAACTCTTCTTTGAAGGGGAGGGGCATGTTAAGCCCTATATAATCCCCATGTTAACCCTATAACCCCTTCTTAAGCCCAAATATTGAGTGATTACATTTCTATTGTTATATTGTTATATAGGCTAGAATCTCTCATGTTCCCATTTTATTATAAGTATACCCTTTGTCTCGTATATATATATAAAGGAAACCTGGTCTTAGAATCATCAAAGCGTGTCTTCTATATTGTATTCATTGTAAAAGGAGGTTTCCCTCTCAAAGAGGACTATAATTATTGGTTTCTTATCATTTCTAAGGTTCAAGGTTCATAACATTATATCATTGCTTGTGAATATGCAAAATTAATGTTTGATTTTGTTATGGAAATATTTGTGTTTTGCATGTGTGTGTGATTATGCTTAAATATGGTCATGGACATTGATTTCCATGAACTTATGTTAGTCAATACTTATTTAATTCCATTGCATTGTAGGGAATTGCGCCTATGTGTGCATTTGGTTTAATTATGGTCCTTCTTAGGAGGTCTTCTCTCTTGGTATTGTGGAGATTTGGCCACTCAAGGCTAGAAATTGAAAGCCCTATAATATGGCAACCTATCCCATGGTTGGGAGCGATGGGTGGGGAGGCTACAATACAATACTGGACTCTCATCATTAATCCTTAACTACATTATTCCCAACAGCAATCAATTTTGAAAGGTCCTCTATTCACATTATATTGGTTTGTACTAATACATCGATAACCATTTTCATCATCAATGGGCCACTTCATCTTTAGCAATGATTTTGATTATTGATTACTAGGCATGGAGTTTCTACCATGCTTTACCAATTCATTATCACATCATGAGGATTTGTACTTGGTGATGTATTGGTCCATATCCAATCACAAACTATAGGCATGTACAATGCTTCTCCATAATTATCATGAACCTACATCTTAAGTTGATCTCTAGTAAACTTGTCCCAACCCTTTGACCACTAAGGGGCTCCTCTTATGTGTATATGTGCCCCCACCAAGTGACTTTGTTGCCTCACATGTATTTATGAATGAAAGAAACATTCATCTTCATTTGTAACATGACCTAGATTCATTTTTACCATCTTACATAGCCATGATATCCTATTGTACTTTACTTCCTCATCAAGAAAGAATTGATATACTAGCCTCACTTTGAGAGATTGTATATACACTCAATTTCCATATGCTTTGCAAATGGTTTCCTTTATATCTCATACAAGGATCCTCTTGATTTCAATGCATTTTCTATATATTTTATAGAAAAGTAGCAACTATTTCAACTATATGACGGTCTCATGACCTTAAACACCAAGGAGCTTTTCTTATCCATACCACTTTCATCCTCTTATGAAATTTATTTATTTTGACCAAACACATTGTAAATAACTTTAAAGCATATGTGTAACCTAAAAATACAGTAGAAAAGTTCAATTTAAGAAGAACAATCAAAGTTCATCACAAGTTTGAGCAATGAAAAACCATGTGATTACCCATTTATTAAGTGCATGGTTGCACACTTAAATCTTTGAAAAATGCACAATCCTTAATCAAGCATGAATTTTATCAAATTATGTGGCCTGTTTATGATGAATTCATCTCGTGGTGGCCTTTGGTAAGATGATGCCTATTAGAGTTGAGCTAACTCATTAAATTGAAGAGTCCTTGGGAATTCATGGAGTTATTACACTCACATGGGATAATACTCTCCATTTAAGTTTCAAATATATCTATAAAAAAGACCTCCATCCTACATTTTCATAAGCTCAAATTTAGTAGTGTTATGCTACAATATTTCTTTAAAGGTTAATTAAGTACCCACTTGCACAAATTCTTCCCTTGAGCCATCTTATCTTTATGTTGCCAAAGGTTATCCTCAATATTGACATTTCATAGGAGGAAATGATGTTGAATTCGTTGTTGAATATGTGTGTGTGTGTGAGTGTGTGCATGCGTGCGCACTAATTGAGGAAATAATTTTCTAAAGAGAGCATTGGAGACTACCTTTAAGACTTCTTAAGGTGAAATTCTCATTTTGTTTATATCTTTTCTCATTGATGATAATATAGATCTAATTTTCTTTCCCAGTGATCTGAGCTTAAACAGGAACACAACAAATTACAGATATAACCATAAATACAAAGATGCAACAAAAATAACACTTCATTTCATTAATGTCAAATAATTCAACATGCTTACAAACAAAAAGGAAATAAAACCAGCTCGGGTGATGGTAGCTTATCTCTAAGGAGAGATTGGTGGCTACATGCCTCTAAACTATGTTACAATGAGGCTTGAAGGCCTATTTATTATTGAGAAACAATGAAAAACCATAAACATCCAAAAACCTAACCCTAAGAGATGAAACAACAAAACTATGGGCCCCGTTTAGGTAAATTGGTACAACAACTTCCCCGGGTCATAATTTTGGCATACAATCTTTGTTTGATGTGCAAAATACTTCGTTAGAAAGATCTATCGAGTACTACAACTTTTGAGTGGAAAAAATTAGTCAAAAAGTTATGTGTACCCCTATTTTCCCAAAAAGCGTCGTTCAGGGCCTCAAAACAGCTCCAAAAGTTTAGGACCTGAAAAATTGCCAAAAATAGTAAATTGTGCTACAATTAAGGAAACTAAAAAACTAAAAGAGACATCGGTGGGGGTCCAGGTGGAATAGGTGGGTGGCCACCAACATCCACCTGGATCATTCCTCCCCCTAGGAAGCAATGGTCCCCATTGCATTGAGTACCTCCATGAGATGGGGAAACTTCTGCTGAACTTGGTCCATAGTGAGCCACTTGCCTTGGTTCAGGAGTTGGCCAACTTTGACAACCTGATATAGTTAGATCTTTTGATGGCGAGTGTTCTTGATTTGTGTGTCCATGATCTGATCATTTGGGGCATGTTCCATGCAGTCTGGGTTTAGCTTCGTTGGTGTGAGTGGTTTTGCAATGTCAAATGTGTCCAACAATGGTGGAAAGTGTGGCAGAAGATGGTCTACATTGCACATTGGGTGTAGACCGAGGAAAGGTGGAATGTTGAGCTCGAAGGCATTGTCCCCTACAACCTTGGTGATGGTGTATGGCCCATATCAGAGTAGGTGAATCTTGCGGTGGGGTCCAGCGAGGCGCTCCTTCCACAAATGTAGCCAAACTTTGTCGACCACCTGGAACTTGTGTGACACCCAATGTTGATCATGGCATTGTTTGTACTTAGCATTGGCCTTGTCCAATATATCATGGACTTGTTGGTGGATATGTTGAATTCACTCAATGAATTTGTTAGCCCTGTCATCTTCAGACTAGACGTGGGTTGAATCTACCTTAGTGGCTGCAAATGGTATGGCCACATCAATGGGACATAATGGTTGAAATCCTAGCCCTACCTAAAAGGGATTGTGGCCTGTTGAGCTATGGAGAGCTCTGTTGTAGCTGTGTTGGACATAGGGGAGACTTTCATCCCATGTGTGTGGATGCTTCAATTTGTACATGCACAAAATGTGTACAATCATCTTGTTGACGACCTTTGTTTGGCCATCAGTTTGGGGGTGGAAAGTCATGGACTTCGTGAGTTTGGTAACCAACATCGACCAAAGACTTAACCAAAATGCACTGAGGAATCTTCTCTCCCGATCTGAGACAATGGATTGTGGGATCCCAAAGTGTACCCACTCTTGCTCAAAGAAGAGCTTAGCATTGGCCTCTGCTATGATACTCTTCTTGCAGACTGCCATAATGGCCATCTTAGAGAATCTATCGATGACCACAAAAATGCAGTTGTTGTCATGCTTAGTAGAAGGAAGGCCAACATGTAATCCATGGGGATGGATTCCTAAGGTCAACTAGGAGTAGGTAGAGGAGTATATAAGCCTTTCTTCTTGATGGTTGGTTTGGCAATGACGTAAGCAGTGCAGGATCGAATGTACTTCCCAACATCCTAGTGAAGGTTCGACCAATAAAAATACTTCTGCAATACTGCCATTGTTTTCTCTACTCCGAAATGTCTAGTGACCCAGCAGTGTGCCTCCCAAATCATATTGGCATGCTTGCTTGAAGGAACACAGATGTGTCCTAGGTGGCATAATAATGCATCCTGGAGATGGAAATTTGGGAATTTCTTACCTTCCAAGAGTGTCTGGTATGTGTTGTCGAATTCTAGATTGCTCTTATAAAGATGTGGCCACCCTAAAGTGTCATGCCTAAAGGAGTTGAGCACAATGATCAGCACCATGATTGGTGGCCGACTAAGGCAGTCGGCAACATTATTGGTGCTGCCCTTCTTGTACTTAATGTTCAAATGGAACTGTTGTAGGTATGTGGACCATTTCTGATGGCGATCGTTTTGCAACTTCCCTTGTGTCTGTATGAACTACAGGGGTCGGTGATCTGTGTGGATGACCGTTTCCTTCCCCATAATGTAATGCTTCCATTGACGACAGGTCTGCATAATGGAATACATTTATTTTTCATATGTGGGAAGCTTTCGAACTATGTCTGAAAGTGTCTCACTGTGGTAAGCCACTAGATGCCCCTGTTGAGTAAGAACTACACCAATAGCATAGTCAGAGGCATCTTTCCTCAATCTCAAATGGTTGTTACAAGTCTGATAATGTGAGCACTGGTGCAGAGCAGAGGAAATGCTTCAACTTGACAAGCTCCTTCTATTGGGTTTCAGACCAAAATAACTCTGCTTTTGCTATGCCCTTGGTGACTTGACTTAAAGGCCAAGTGATATGAGAGAACCCCAACACAAACCTGCGATAGAAATTGGCAAGACCCAGAAAGTTGCGGAGCTTTGTTAGAGTGGTTGGGACTTGCCAATCTCAAATGACTTGTATCTTGGTTGGGTCAACATGCACACCCTGCTCATCAATGTCGTACCTCATATATTGAATCTGGGTCATGCCAAAAGTGCATTTCTCCGAATTGGTACACAACTTGTGTTGTCACAAGGTTTGGAGAACCTATCGAATATGGTGGAGGTGCTCTTCCCAATTATGGCTGAAGATCAAGATGTCATCTAGATAAACCACCATGAATGCATTGGTGAAGGGTCGTAAGATGTCGTCCATCAATCTCATGAAGGTTGTAGGGGAATTTTTCAACCCGAAAGGCATGACCAACCATTCGAAAAGGACCTCCTTGGATTTGAAAGCAGTCTTCCACACATTAGAGGGTTCGATAGGCACCTGGTGATAACCAGAATTCAAATCGATCTTGCTGAAATATTTGGTCCCTTTGAGCTGGTCCAAAAGGTCATCAATCTGTGGGATTAGGTACCTATTCCACACAGTGATATTGTTCAACGCCCGATAGTTAACACAGAGTCTCCAGGTCCCATCCTTCTTCTATACAAATACAATTCGGCTCCCACGGGGTGATGAGCTTAGCCTGATGTGCCCTTTCTGCAACAACTCTTGAATCTACCTCTTAATCTCATCGTTCTCTAGAACAGAGCGTTGATAGATCGGTCCATTAGGTAGCAACGTGCCCAGGGTCAGTGCGATGGAGTGCTTGACCTAACAGTGCAAAGGCACCCCCGTAGGTGAGGAAAAAAACAAACTTCCTGGTCTGTGAAATGATCTTATTGCATTGCTTTGCAAATATCAAAGAGATGGAAGTAGGCGGGGCTACCTCCAGTATCCTATACAACTTATTACCCAAAGTAATAATCACAGAGCAAGGTATAGTCTCATATACAACATGTCACTTCTACAAGTATGGTTGTCATAATAATACATCAAAAACTTCAAGAGGGGCAACATCACACAGTACCTCATTTGTGAAGGGCTTGATGTTGTAGGGAAGGCAACATTGCTGGCTGACACGAAGATCTCATCCTTGGTGAAGCCACCCGATGGTGTACGAATGTGGATGTGTTGTAGTAGGTAGGCCCAGCCACTTCACGACCTCTACTGAAATAAGGTTTTTTTGGCTTCCACCGTCGATAATGAATTTTAGCGGAGAACCCTTCACCCACATCTGTGAGTGGAAGAGGCATTCTCCCTCCTCTGGATCTTCAGCATCATTCTTCTGGATCCTAGTGGTGGCCACAACGACACTGGGATCTGCGTCAATGATCTACTTCCCTTTATCATTCCCCTTGTCGGGTTCTGACTTAAAGTCAGAACATGCGTCTGATTCATAAGCATTCAGCTCGACTGCCAGTAACTGCTTGGCTTGACACTCACTCGTGTTGTGCGTGGAGCTCTTATGTAACTCACACCATTTTCCTATGTCCTTCTTTGTCTTCGTGGTGGTTGTTGAGATTGCAACAAGATGATGGAGCTTAGTGAAAAGAGTCGCCTTCACTAAGTGGGCCCGCAGGCTATTTTTGGCGCAAGTCTATTTTTTAGACTATGTCTATTTTTAGACATATGGATCATGTCTATGGATTGCAGGTTGTTGTTTATGGATGATTGATCAAGTTGGGAAAAATAGATGGACTTCTATTTTTGATGAAAGTGTGAGTGATCAAAGTCTATTTTCAGACTGGCTGTCAAAAATAGAAAAGTCAAATATTATTATCTCACAATAATATTTGGACTATAAACTTAATCTTATTCTCTTGGAGCACTTCAGTTTGAGCTACAGAGGTGGCACATGCAGCTGTCAGAAGGAAATACGATTTTCTTATGAGTCAGTTGAGTTGTTGCATGCATGACTTCAGTTAGAACTCAATCAGTTGAGTTTGGTGGAGTTGATTGTGGAGTTGATGGAGTTGTGTTCAGTTTAGCTTTGTTAAACTGGTTGTATTTAGTCTAACTGGCAAATAGACTAGAGATGAGTTGGGTGAATTAGTTATTAATTAATTCACAAGTTATTAACTCATAATACAACTAATGAATACATCAGTTAACTCAGTTGCATGTCAGTGCATGTTCAGTTCAACAGGGACAGGTGGTAGAGAATCAGATTGTTATCAGTTGTGACTATAGTTGTGCACCAGATCTTGCACAATCAAGGGATTGAGTATGCCAATGAGTTTGCTCACGTATTGGCCCACATTATAGCTTGTGCTCACATCCAACAAAGAGTGAGAGACTATTTTGCAGGTGAAAAACGAGTTTGGTGAGCCATTCTCATCAGTTCTTGAGCAAGTATTGAGCAGTGGAGGCAGGCAAGCAGTGGAAGAGATTTGGAGATCAGATCTGAGCTGTATTGTGTGTAACAGAGGTGGAGATACTTGTGAGAAGTATTATGTTGTGTAATGTTACATGACTCAATCATTAATATACAGATAGTTGGGGTTTTTAGCGAGATGCTTTCCCCGGGATACATACTGTGTTAATGTGTGAATGCTCTTGATGTTTTATTGTTATTGATGCTGCTATATTGATGATCAACGTAGAGGAGCTTATGTATTGTGTATGTTTTCCGCAATAGTACATGATCAGGATAATCTCCATTGAATATGTGTTAAATTATTCAAAATTTCTTCAGTGTTGTTCTTTGCTTGCGGTTTTGATGGGTTGTCCTGAGTCACCTGCCTTTGCTTTGTCCTTTGCTCTATGGATTGGGGGCACCTTTCCCTTGCTTCAGATTCACAAATCCAATGTCTCATTTCTTCTGTTTAAACTTATGCTCAATCTTGACAATGTATTGATATTCCGTGTCGAGTGAGGAGATGTCCAGGAACTCCATCTCATCCTGGATGTACCTGTGGAGGCAGCCGCGGTACTTGAGTACCAAATGTTGCTCAAAATCCTTGATAACCAATTTCGTGTGAAGGGTATGAAAAACATTGGTAAACGCTGGCACGTCTTGTTCCCTTCCCTGTAGTAGCATGGTCCACTTTATGTATTTATACTCATAGCTCCTGATGGGGTAGTACTGCTCCTTGATGGCGTCTTGAAACGAATTCCAAGTGGGTGCACTTGAAAATAATGTACTGTGCTACAATTAAGGAAATTGAAAAACTAAAAGAGACAGTGGTGGGGGTCCAGGTGGAATAGGCGGGTGGCCACCAACATCCACCTGGATCACACCAATAATAACTTTCTGTTTGTTTCAATAATGGAATTTTGAGTTTATTGAATGTAGAACTTACCATTCATTTTCTCCCCCCCATAATAACTTGTTTAGTTGTCTACATGTATTTTCAATGTATTTTTTAGTACATTGATTATAGAACTAATCACTAGTAGGAAATAATAGAATTTCCTTATTGCCATAACAACAAGAGCATAAAGATGTTGAATATTCATTTAGACCTCCTATTCAACATCGACATCATGAATTCTAGAAGGAGCTCACCAAGGTTTTCTTCAATTTTTCTCTTTAGTTCCTATTGGTTTATCTTGTTTACTTTCTTAGAGATAGAGAAAGTTGAAAGTAGTTTAATTGTTTCTCTTTGTTTCTATTTTCCTTGGTGAACCAACCCATTGTTTAGGGATAAATTGGTCACATTGTGCATATAATAACGTACCCACAATAAATTCTCCATTAATAAATGTAAATATGAGGAGGTGAACTCTTTGTTTCCATTAGACAAGGTTTCTTACTTACATCAACCTTGTATATGGTGGCCACTAAACTAGTGCTTGTATTTCTCAATGATGCTTAAAGAATTAGTCAATAACTCGTTTGTGGCATCCCTCTTCTAGATTGAGATGTAGATAACTAGTGAAAAATCACTTTGTAGGGGACTTGCTCCTCACAATATAAGAGAATCATGAATCAATGGGGAACAAATGGGTTTCCTTGATTATGACATTTTTTATACATTTGTAAGTTAGAAAACACAATGAGCTAAGACTTAATGCTTCAATGAGAGTATTAGAGTCGCCTTGTATTTGTTTACAAGTTAGTGTTGGTCTTTCTTTGAATTAGGTTAGCACTTTAAGTTCCCATACATTCCCTTTGTGTTATAGGTTTCTCCTAGAGAGCTCTAGAACATGGCTATTTAAAGAGTGGATAATAAACTTGACAAATAGATGACCAACATGTCTTGGTATGCCTATGATTTGGAGCAAAGGCTCGACAACCATGCATGTCTACCATTCTTCATTTTGACACTATCTCTTGACACTTAAAAAGGGTTGAAGAAGTCCCTCAAAGTTTTATAAGGGCCAATTTTGAAGGTTGCAATGATTTTTATTAAGTTAATTAGAACTTGTGCTGCAGTCTACTGGATTACGGTGGTATGGACCTTCTCAAGGTTGGCATGGATGCCCAAGTCTAATATGTTAAATAAATATCACAAACCTTAAAGAGCCGTGAGGCATGTGATGTTTTAATTACAAACTACATTATGTAGAATACCTCTTATAGAAAACATCTATGGTTAGAATGAGTATGCAAGGCTTTGTTATAATTTCAACTAAGATGAATATCAAAAGTGGTATTGTATCCTAGAGCATTTGGAAGGTTTGGGATGCCATCAAATCCTTCTTCAGATGGATAGTGTGCAACTTTACCTAATACCTCTCATTCAACCAACACCTCCTCTGGTGATCATTAATTTTTCTTTATGACAATGAGCCCATCATCGAAATTCCCTGGGTTTGGCCTTAGGGCTATATAAGCAAGGGATCACAACTATAATGAAGACTAGATCCCTTGGCATGAGTTGAAAGACAAGTCAAGGCTCAATAATGTTGACATACTGGTTTTCGATGGTCCAGGAATTGGTGCTAGACTGTCCATTTATGTAATGCCCCATATTATCAAATCAATCAATAAAATAATAAACAATAAAGTGAGAATAATAATAAATAAATAAAATAATAAACAATAAAATGAAGTTCAAAATAAATAAATAAAGGAATCTATAAAAAAATAAAGAGTAAGTTATGGAATAAAGTTAAGTTAAGAAAAAAACAAAGAATAATAATTGCATGATGACACATGAATTATTTGCTTGGACAATTTGCTTCCATTTTTGGAATGTGTTGCTCTCTTTAATGGATAAGAAGGGGGCTGTGAGGCATTCTTCTTTCTGAGAATAATTACAGGATAAGAGGGATTCATTGGCAACAATGGTTGATTGACGGCTCAACGGTGGTCAATTGTAGAAAAACATAGTGCAACAGAGCCTATGGTTGAGGGGAGAGTCATCCACATGACATCGGTTGCAGTCAACATGATCACAACGACTCAACATTCACAAGTTATAACTAAGCTGGATTCATCAACTTCTAGGTAAAATTTCTCTCGCTCACATATCATTAACAATATTTTTTTGTGTTGTTAATTATGGTCTCAATTTTTTGCAAGTAATTTTGTATTTAATTATGTTATAATTTTGGGGCATTACATATGGTATCATAGCTCAATTGCAACCCTTGAGACTTATGAGCCTTTATCTAACAATTTACAACAAATTTTATATGCATATTTAAGTTATTAGATAGAGCTTGTGTTTGAAACCTTGCTTAAAACCTCGATGTACGTATTACCTTAAACTCCAAGCTCTTTCTAAATTTGCATGAAAATTTCTTAGACCAATTTATCAAGTATTAAACTTTATATTTGTTAGGTCTTGATGTAGATCAAATTCAATCATAAAACATTTCATAGAAGTTTACATTCAATTCCTTTTATTGACAAGATTTTTCCCTATTTTAAACTTTTGAGTTAGATAGTCACTACATATAGAACTGGATATTAGTAACAAAGGGCTACTAATCTGCTTAAGGGGGAATGAATTGTGTTTTAGATACCTCAAAGTTCATGCTGAGCATGACCATTGAAAACTAATGGTGCCTAAGAAATAACCATCAAATTGTCATTTCATGAGATCAACTTCCTTGTACATGTCACACCCTTTCCTTACGAGTATTAGAAAGTTTTACATGCATTACATGCATGCAAGAAATGGGCATTTTGGTATGACTTTAGGGAAGTTCTATAAAGAAAGTTGGAATTTTTTTATTTATTTTTCACATGAAAAACATGAAGGTACTAATTAAATCGATTGTAAGTTGAGTTTTGCTTTAAGATAAAGAAATTCTAACATAATGTAATTATCTAATTATATTTTATTGTTATACAATGAGTGTATAACAAATAGCAAGAGATCAAGGAACAATGAATTTTTAATATAAATTTAGATAATTTTCAAAAGGAGTAGAATAGAGCTTCATCTCATGGATTCATGTTGCTTTAAATCATATTCTCCAATTAATTTGATGATATGGGGCATCACAATTTAAGTTGACTATTACATTTCAAGGCAATCAGTAGGAGTTTGGAAGTGAAATATATCAAAGGCCTGTCATAGATACAACCTTACATATGGATATTAGTAAGTTGTAGAGAGGCTAATTTTAAGACAAGGCAATTTTCAATAATGTCAACATACTAGTTTTAGATAGTCAAGGAATTGATTGTTGACTCTCTATTTATTTTGACTATTTCATTACTAGGCAATTGGTGGAAATGTGGACGTGGAATATATCAAAGGCATTTCACAAATATAACCTTGCATGTCGATATTAGTAACTTGCTGAGAGGCTAATTCTAGATATTGATTTGAATACAAATTATGTGTATGAAGGCCACAATGACCACTTTTTTTTTGTTTGAAATCCTTAATTGAGCCTACGAAAGCATTTATTTCCTAGTCCCTCATTCTTGGAAACCTTGTTGTTGGCCATTGCCTTATCCATATCGATATCCCTCACCCTCAATGCTTCCTTTCCATTTGCCTTGAGTCACTTAAATAACAATTTTTTTTATTTTTTATTATTTATTTATTTATTTATTTTTATGGTTTTTTCCTTCTATAAATTCAACATGATGGTGGATTTTTACCTTCTACACACATCTCTTTTAGTATCTTGAATCCCTACTATTTAAGTTGGGCATTGCATTGCTATGGCACTAGGGAAGTCTTGGAAGTGGAATGTATAAATGGCCTCTCACAAGTACAACCATGCAAATGGATGCTAGTAACTTACAAGGAGCCTATTTATAGGTATTCATTTGAAGCATATTTAACACTTGAAGGGTACACTAATTTCTTGGCTTCTTTAACTAAGGAATGTGTGGACATCTTTGATTGAGTTTAAACAAGCCTTTTTTTACTTAGTCCCTCAATCTACGAGGCTTAGTTGTTGGCCATCCCTTGTTCATTTGGATATTCGTCACCCTAAAAGCCCCCTTTGTATTGATCTCGAGTCTCTTAGATAACACCTTTTACAACTCTTCCCTTCTACTAATTCATCACAATAATGATTATTGGTTTTCTACAATCATCCCTCTCGAAGTATCATCTCTCAAAAAGTTAGACAATAAACACTCATAACTTGTTGAGTCTCATTCTTCTTTTAAATATCTTTCTTTTATATTCAAAAAAATATATAATGTTTTTTAATCAGATTTTCATAGATAAATTTTTTCATGTCCAAATAAATTATAACAATTCATCATACCAAATTAAAGAGATGATTAGTTTACCACAAGGAAGACACTATTTAACAAGCTCTAACAAACTAAGTAATATTAGAGATGGAAGTATAATTAAAGATTGAAGCCACCTTTTTTTTTCGAATGAAATATGAAATTAAAATGCATTTAATTGGTTAACCATAACTTATATTGTTAGGTAATGAATGTAGCTTGAAATCATCTATAATAGCACAAACCTCTTAAAATGTCTACGTACTAATTATCGTTATTAAGCATATAATCATGTTTTGACGTTTACTAATAAAATTTCACTAGCTAAATAAACACTTTTCAAACCCTTTTTCATACATTAAAGTGAGAATATATGTACTGAACCACTTATTAAAAAAATTACAGTGATTTTCAACGCTGAAAAGGCTCGGGATTAAAGAGAAACACCATCACCAACCCCGTCGTCGCTGTCATGGTTTTGAGCCTATGTGACGGTTGAGCTCGGATTCCCGCCATTATCCAGAGACACGAGCTGCCACGTAGGTATTCCCGCCACAATTACAAAGGATTAAGTAATGCTATGCCATGTGATGCTCTGAACTAGATACCGTTTTTGAGGGTCTTTTCCAAGAAAGGAAGCGGAGCAGCAACGATGGACAGTGCAGGAGGCAGAGGAGCAAGAAGCCGTGGTAGAGGCAGATCAATATATTCCTCTCAGAGATCACTCGACAACAATGAGAAGAGTCGGGAGGCTACAGGGCTCCCTTGCAAGAAGCCCATGCGCCTCAGTCATTCTCCCAAACCATCTTCTGCCGATTCCTCCAAAATGCAAATCAATGGAAGATCAGAGAAGGCCGCTGCCACAAGTCCGTCGTTGGTGTTGGGTGCTCCCACGCCTGAGAAAAAAAGCAGTCAAATTTCTTCTTCAAGGGTTAAAAACAGGGGAGTTGCTATGTCTATCAAAGAGGTCGTCAACCAAGCAAAACAACAATTGCTGAGCTCAAGCGATTCCACAGCTCAACCCCACACAATTCAGCAATCCGAGTCCATTTCTATTCACCCAAAGGCTCCAAGCCCTACAAATATCAACCTCCCAGAAAAGTAAGTACTAATCTTTCACTGCATTACTGCCATATGCATTGTTGGGTGTTTGGTAAACTCATATAATGTGTGGGTTTTGTAGGTATGCAATGCTCGCAGAGTTTTTTGATTCCATGGAAGCTGCCATCAGATTGCTTCGGCTCCGCAAGACAATCAGTAGCTTCCGTAACATCTGTCCCCAAGTCGAAACAATGACCCACAAGTATGTCTGTGTAACCACATAATTTTTCTTGTTCTCCTCTCATACCCACAATGCTTATCACTAGAAGACCGTAGTAGATATGGTACTAATCGTTGCAGGGTCGATAGGCCAGTAACAAGATTTAGGGTTCTTTCTAACTACAAAGACCAATTTCCTTAAATGTGTGCTTCAATTTTACTGTATCATCAACTGATAGTAAACCCTAAACTGTTTTTTCAGGAGATTTATGTATAGTCATGTGGCACAAATGAAGCACATTTTCCCCGAAGGATTGCTGTTGGAGAAGACCATGGTACATGACGAGAAGACACTGTGCATGAAGCCAGACTTGAAAATCACTCTCTTGCATGATGCACTGCTAAGTGGCAAGGAGAAGGCCTCCAATGGCAACAACACATTGGGTTTGCGAAAAGCATTCTACACCCGCCTAGTGGCATTTGTCAAGGCTTATCCCAAGGCAAGTCTACTCTTGCTATCTTGTAATTTTTTTTTTTTTGTCAAACCTTTCAATAGCATGGGTTTTAACTTTGAATGTATACTGTATGCATTCATTGCAATGCAGGGAGATGATGTTCCAGAGGCAATCCTACCAGAGCCATTCAATAGAAAATGTCAGCTAACTTCCCCAGTCTCCTCCCCACTTCCTTCTTTGATATGTAACAGCCTTACCCCAGCAAGAGTTGCTGCTTCTACTCTGCCTGAGAATCATCAAGAAGAATCCCAACCCTCTATGATGTCTTCACTATTACCCAAAAGTTTCCAGAGGCGTTTTTCTCAGAGAATCCTCACACCCCAACCATCTGTGGATTCATCATTCCCTGTGCCCAAGCAAGATCCAATTCCGAAGCCTAATTCCGAGGTCCTTGAAATAGTGAAAACAAATGATGGTCCTGAGTCTTCGCCATCTCCTTTTCCCACGCAAGACCCAATTCAGAAGCCTCCTTCCCAGGTCCCTGAAACATTGAAATCATATGGTGCTGGTGGGGGTCATCCCTCATCTTGCCACTCTCATTTTTCTCCAGGATTTAAGAGCCAGTTTGCTGCCAGTTTCTGCCCCCGTCAAATACTCAAGACATTAAAGAATCTAATGAAATAGAATGTAAATTATCTACTTGTAATAAAACCAATCTAGCGTCCCCCATCTCAAAGTCTTGCAGCACTCCTCAAATGTCGCATTCTCACCAGACCCCTTCTAGGATCCCTAACCCAGTCGTTGTAGCCGAAGGTACTATTGATGTAGACACACCTTGCGAAGCAGTACTAGTGTCGGAGAATGCAAGCTCCCGTATGACAAAGGGGTGCTTTTCCCCAGTAACACCAGGGTTTACCCCTCATTCTATTCAATTGAAAAAAGCTTCTGATGTCTCCTCTGCTGACAAAACTCCAGTTGTTAAATCCATACCGAAATCTAACATTAAGAGCCCCATGAGTAAGAAATCTCTGCGATTTGGGACTGTTTCAGTTGCACCTAATACATCCTCTCCTATCCGGTCTCCCGGAACACCAGACTTTGCTTCTCCAGAGTCCTCTCGTCTTTCTCAGTCATCTGTGAAGAAATCAAAAAATTCTAATGTCAAAAGATCAATAGCTTTTAACAGACAATTAGAAGACTCCTCTATCCCCCCTGCTTATCCTGTTTCTGAGCAACCTCAAATCCGTTCAACTTCTTTAAAAAGAAAGGCAATGGAGGCCAATCTGGATGATCTCTCTGAAAGTTTTCAGTCTAAATCGTCCCCTGCTCTCTGTACACCTGTTAAGTCCAGTGAAAGAGATTACTATGTGGGTTCAACCAAGCCATCTCCTTTGAGCGCAGCTGCAAATGTGCTTGCCATATCGAAGAAAAATGAGAAGGCGATGCAAAGCCCTACATGTTCTCCCCAGTCTCATAGAAATCCATTAATCTTGGAGAACACTCCAGAGAAAGGGGTGCTTGACACTCCACCATTGCGTGCTCCCAAGCGTCTCAGATTGAGTGGAGATGAACCACAGACACTGCAAGTTGAGGCAACTAAGACTTGCTCTCAAACAGCCTCGCCATGCTTTCAATGTCCTAAAAAAGGCAATGTTGAACATTGCAAGCTGGACACTGGTAGAGCATCATTTATTTCGGAGCAAGCTGAGAAAATGAGTATCGATGGAATGTCTGAATCAGACTGGAAAATTCTTCAGGTCCTTCCCATGCAAGTGTTACAAGAGGTAAGTTAATTTCATTATCTTTTGTGGTTTTACATTTTTCGTACTTAGTTGATTCAAGTTAATAATAGTGAATTGCTTTCAGATTAGGCAGGAGACCTGCAGCTCTGCCCCTTGAATTCAGTCCCTGTTGTCTAGCGTCTTCGAATTTTTATTTACATGTCTTGTCAAATAGGAATGTATTTTCCTTCTGATTTCTCTCTAGAAGCCTCAATCCTTCGCTGCTCTGCTCTGCTCTGCTCGATTCTTGGTTGAATACATGCTTGTTGCAAACTGAATGCATGTTATATTTCAAGTCATTAGCAGTGAAGATAATTTTGCAGGTCACCTTAAAACTATAAACTACCTTAAAACTATAAACTACGCTATGCTCCTGAATAAGATCATCTGTATCTGTAAGTACTTATTTTAAGACTCGAGAGTATTTTTTGCAGGTTATTGAAAGAGAATCGAAGTCACTAGAGGAACGTAAGTTGGGTGTATCGGCTGCCAGAAAGCGTCAGCAAATGATTGGATATTTGCCTAAACTTTTCAACATGATACGTCATATATTTCGTTCAAGCAAACGCTCAGTGCTTACACGGCAGGAGCTTGTGCACAAAATACTATCAAATCACACAGATGTCACTGATAGAAGTAAATTACTTTCTTACTTTGAACTTTATCAGATACGCCTCTGTTATGTTTTCTTGGCATTGTTGCTATGACTATATAATCTCCTTCCTTGTCTAGTTTTGCAGGGAAACAAATTCAGTGCCATTTTGTTTGATGGGATCTCATGCTTAATATTTGTATTTGCAGGTGAAGTCGAGGAGCAGTTGGGCCTCCTTCAAGAGTTGGCGCCTGACTGGATTTCTGGAAGGACAGCCTCCAGTGGTGACTTTCTTTACAGGTAAACTATGCATGAATTGAATTGAAAGAAATGGTATCCAATTAAAACGTGAACGACATTATTCTTGTGCGTTATATATAACTTGTTTTACTTGGTTTCAGTGTCCAAAATAACATAGATGTGCAAACGATCCACACAAGATTTGCGAGTGCCGCTTAAACACAGGCTTGGAAGGAAACCTGAAGGAATACACCTGTGAAAGTTGTTGAGGACATGGAATATGCGTGCCATATGGGAGTGAAACTAGGCATAACCGTCTTGCAGACTGTGCATCCGTTGCTCGTTGTTGAAGAAAAACTTTCATGCATCATTACTTCTGTGGGTTGACGCTATCGTTTATCACTTATTTTAGATAGAAGTGAGGTCAAATCTGCATGGCTTTGTTACGAGACTAAGGGTTGCCTTGCCACTGATGCTGTATATAATTAAATTATAACTACTGATCCCTTATTCTTCCCAGCTGGGATATGAGGAAAGGATGTTAGATAATCAACATTGAGTCTCTCTGTACATGACTGAATGACAAGAAGGATTAACGTTATCCATTAATGTTATAAAAAGGAAAACCACTTCATCTCAAATTACTTTAAAAAATTACTTGCTTTCCCATGGGACAGGCTTTCACTTTTGCACTTCAAATTACTTGCGTGCTGGTTCCAAGGGGACAGGTTTTCACTTTTTCACTTCAAATTGCTGGCTAGTTTCAAAGAGAAGCTTTCACTCCTATTTTGCACTTCAAATTGCTTGCTGGTTACAAAGAGAGGCTTTCACTCCTATCAAATGTCTGGATTTTAAACCTATAACATAATTTAACCAAACAGGAACATTATTTTGTTGATTAACATCACTCTTAACCAAACAAAAACATTATTTGTTGATCATAAATCATGAGGGAGAAAACTTTTTACTTTGTTGTTTGTTGGAAGTTGTAACGAGTTAGCCTTACTAATAATAATGCAAAGTTACATTACAGCTTATCTTCTTAGAAGAATAGCCTAATAGCCTTGTACTCAACCAGTGCCAGGTTGTCTGAGGTGTACTTGCCAGTGTCTATTTTATAAATGGTGTGTCATCAATTTGTCTTGGTGCTTAAATGTTCGGGCTGTTTATTTTATTTTGTCTAGCTTTTTAAATAATCCATATTTTCATATCACTGTTTATACCGATGAGACATCTGGTGCACAATGTAACTGGGCAAGTAACTCGTTTACATTTTCTTTTAAGGCAAATTTAGTTCTGATGTGCCACTTCCTGGAGATTTATTGGGAATATATGCTATTTTTTTCCAACAAAGTCATAATCGTCTTCACTCTGATACACCTATGAAACCGATAAAGATGAGACCCACACAAACCCAGAGACAAAGGCGTTGCAAACAAATGAGAGGGGAACAATGGTTGAAATTTTGCGAATTGTTTGCAGTTCCCGATCAGCAGAACATATTCAGATGATTAATCTTTATCATGTATTTTTCAATAGATTGAAGTTCCCAAAACCATTTTTCGTCTGAAACTGTAGTTTTAGTTTGATTCAGAAACAAAATCACATTTCGCCTCTTTTATTAAGCTCCAGTGTTTCTATACACTTTACGGGGTTAAACGGCGTTCTGTTCATGGCGTATGACACATGCACAGGGATTTTTTTTACATACAGGGATTGTTTAATTGTGTCTATTTTGCTTTAGTTTTTATGCAATGAACCCCACATTTTCCTTGAAAATAGCACTCACAGTTTCAGTGAACACTGAACTTCATGTGAAACAATGAAAATGAAAATTTTCTTCTTCAAACTGTGGTCATAAGCTTTCCTACCAAAGGCTGGCTATGACAAGTTTTATATGCCATGGATCAACAATTGGGATTTTGGAAAAAAATAAAAAATTTAATGACGTCTACAAGACCTAAGCCCTATAAGGGACCTAGGACACCAAACTATCACAATTTCGAACTTTTCTCTCAAGTTTACTTTATTGTCATGAATCTTGACCAAAAATTTCAATAAATTTTGACCAAAAAGTTCACAGTTTTGATAAAACCTCTTCCTCGAACAGCTTGTTGGAACTTTGGAAGATTTTAACCTTTTTAATTAAAACTACAGTGCACATAAACCTAAAATCCATGGAAGCTAATGAATATGAATGATATATATATAAGCTAATGAATATATATATATATATAAACAAACAAGTTCCGTAACAGAGATTAGTTCCTGTCATTTCAGTGGAAATTATGTTTTAATTGATATATGGAGTGAAAAAACTGCATAAATTTTGGTGGTAGGTATTCACATTTATATTTTTACTCCTATTTATTAAAGTGGTAAAAACACAAATAATGATGTCATTTAAGTATATTTATGTACATTTTATTCCTATTGTATTTTATGCAAATAATTTTTTAAATTATGGTGGGTAGTAATTTATGATGTAAATATGAGTTATCAAAGATTTTAATTTTGGTTTCATGATGTAAATATTGGTTTTAGTTTAACAAGACTTAGTATTTGCCCGGAAAACAATGGAAATTCGGTCGTGATTTTGATAAATTCTGGCATTTCTTTTTTCTTAAATCTGGGTTACAGCTATGAAGATTCAAGATTTTGGGTGCTCCAAAGGTTTTTGAAGGTGCTGAATCCACATTTTCACCATCAAAAATACAATTCAAATACTCGTAGTGAATGGGTGGATATTTTTCACAGTCAGGGCAAAAATGATGCCTCCTTAGATAACACTTAAATATTGCAACTGTATCCAAAAAATTATGGCTGTAAAATTCAAGGCAATTATCCACATGCCCCAAAGGCTACAATAAGACCTTCAAATTACGGTCTAATCAGATGTTTGAAAATTAATTTGTACAATAATATCCAAAAGTAAATCTTTGTTTTCCAAAGTTAAACACTATAAGTTGCATTGTTGAATGCTAAACTAATAGTGGTCTATTGACAAATTGATTGCTAGAGACTTGGCAAGGACTAATAACACATGAATGTTTACTTAACTTAAATCATTCATATATATAATATATAAGGTACATATTTATTAAACTCATATAAGCATATTAATTTTTAGTATGGGGATGATCATCATCTCATAAGTATTAAAGTTTAAGAAAATAATATATTTATGTGATGTTAATTTTCGTGATTTTATTTTATTAATTTAATCTCAAAATTAGTAATTTAAATTATGTTGATTTTTTTATAATTTATTCATTATTCTTTAATCTTTTAATACATAATTTATTAAAATTATGTCATGTATTTGGACCATCACTTAATGTACATATACATCCAATGTTGTTAAACAATGAGCATAAATGGTTAATCCACACAAACACCTCACAACTTCATTAAAAGATAGGGTATAGGTAATGCATGCTTGCATTAATTTGATGCACCTATTTTATGTTACTATAGAGAACTATTCTATGCATTTTGAGGTGCACCTAAGACACATACCCAACATTCTTAAGCAATGGGCATAAACACTTACACACAAAAGCACCTAATAAACCTATTAAAAGATATGCTCACAGGTGATGCATCTATTCATGTGCTTATGTGATGCATCTACTCTACTTGTGTAAATGATGAACCTATGTGCAAGTATTTGGTGACAATAACCTACTATCTTTACCATCCAAGCCCCTAAACCACTAGGCCCTATAACCTCAAGGTTCCTTAACCCTTTTTCCAACAAACCCACTCCCTTTGATTCCGCTAACACTTAATTGAATAATTCTATCCACTAAATAAAGCTAGTTGCATGCCCAACTCACATAATCACTTAATGCACATAAGCTCCCAATGCACATGAGTAACATATAATATCTAGTGCACATAAAGACACATAGAAGAAACTAAGCAATGTGCAAGAACACCTAGCCCACACATGCACCAAATGAATGTAAGGATGCACATCAACAACGCACCTATGAGACGGATGAGTAATGCTAACATTTGGCTTGATGGCTCATGTCCAATATTGCACCAATATTATAGTTATGTCCAATGACCACTCCACCTTACACTACATCTTAGCACTAGCCTTTTCATAAAGCCTAATTATAAGACTATGGAGCTTAGGAGGGGTATTGATCTCTTTGAATGTTTTCTAAAGCTTGGCTGGGAATGCGTTGACAACTTTTATGAATTAATGAAACAATATGTGGTTTTTTTTTATTGTGTAAACAACTTATTGATGGTTGAATCAGTTTTTCCACCAACAACAAGGGAGAATCAGCTGATGACAAGTCCCAAATAGACATACTTTCATTTGGTATAACAATTTCTAGTTTCTTCTTCAGGTTGCCACCTGAAGAGTTGGAATCGATTTAAATATCAATTCAATATGAAATAACTATTCTATAGTGCTTGAACTCTATCTATATTATATTTGCTATCTATAATAATACTATATTTAATTATCTATTTTAGCTAGGATTGTGTTTGTCTAGATTAAATATAAGAAAAATAATTAATTATTGAATTAAATGAAGGAATTCATAAAATCAACAAAGTATTAAGCTCAAATACATATATTGGTATTTTCAATATAAATAGTTATCCGAAAATTCATATGTACTCTTTATCCAATATAAAACAAACAAATCGTAAAAGAAAAATCACAATTAAAATGAATATGAAAATTGTACAATCTATAGAAATACAAATTACACAATATCACACTCACAGAAAACACTTCTCCAAGGATATTTGGCTTTTAATTGTCATTAGAAGATTGATGAAAAAATACAAACTTTTGGAGTTTAAAATTTTTAGGCTTCTCTCTATCCAAAGAATTCCCTTTTAACCCTATTACTCCACACAATACATTCAATTTCCCCTTCTTTTAGTTACAACAACTTTCATTTTCCAACTTGTATTTATATAACACTCTGGAAAAAAAATTGTTAGATAAAATCACAATTATTTTTTTCAAGCAATGATGTTGATACACGTTTTCCATTTTTTTATTCAAAGAATTTTTGTTATGTATACCAAATCACAATTTGTTATAGACATGATTATACTTACTCTCCTAGTCATTAGGATTATTTTTGTTTCCTAACAATCTACCAAATATACAAAAAAATGATAATTAATAAATTTATGATAGAACAATTTTTTATTCACACAAACAATGTAAACAAGCTATTGTTTCAATAATTATCCCTTTTTAAGTTTTATATTGTTTGATTCATTCCCTCGAATCTTAAGATCTATTGTACAAGGAATGCCATTTATTGCTTTTTTTAAACACCAATAAGAAGAGATTGTATTAATTTTGCGTCTAGTCGCAGCGAAATGCACAAGAGAGTCATTAAATTTGCACCATCTTTAAAGGGTCCTTCACAGAGGAGCTAATTATCAAAACATGTAAGCTACAAAGGGACCTCTCTGTCATACCCATCGAACTTCTGCAAGAATTGTAGAAATCCCGACTCTCGCAACAGTGCAAGACTGTTTCGATATTCGACAGTTTGCTCAATTTTGATGAGAGACAGGGGTTCATTTCAGACAGGGGACATTGCTGCTAGCGGCTGTGAACAGTTCAGCTTTGAGACTTTGCATGCAATACCAGGGAATCGGCCTTCATAAATAAAAATCTAACCATTCATCCTCCATATTTCCGATTTATTTGCCGTAGATACTCATCATTTTCTGGTCAGGCCCAATTGGTACGTGCGGCGGCGGTTTAACGGTTAAGTGCAATGATAATCACAGTGAAGGAATGTTTAGGATAAATGGAGGAGCGGGGTAGATTATATTCAAGCAATGATTAACACAATTCTTACATTTCTTCATAATTACAAAAAAGACTTAGCATTCATTAAAAAAGGATCATGATTTCTACTTAAAAACTTTGTACTTTTAACTAATTTCCTCCTAGGTAGTATAATAGCATAAATACTCATTGATGACATGAAAAGACGTCATATAACTTTCCATAATGACCACTTTCTTATGTCATATGATAACTTGTACTATGCTGCCGACGAAGTGCATGCTCATACTGATCTTTGTACTGCTTAAATCATATCGTTATGTTGGTACTTTTCTGCTCATCTTATCACATAGGACAACATGCTTGCACTAGTGCAAGCATAATATTAAGACAGAGAATTAAAATATAGGTTGGATTTCACATGATTTCCTCAACTTTGTTCTGAAGTTTGCTTCGCCCTTTTTGATGTTTCAGAGCACATCCTTTTGCTCTTCATATGCAAGATCCTGCAATAAACTCATGAGGGAATAAAGGAGTGGGAAAGGGGAATTTTTAGAATGGGAAGGAATTTTGTTATAGGGATTCCAGGAAAGTACCAAAAGAGGGAATAAATAGAAGTGGGATAGGAAAAAAAATTCAGGGTTAAAGTGGGATTTTTTCAAAGTGGACAGAGTAAATTTAGAAGAATGTGGGAAAGTCACTATTTTGGGATCAAAGAAGAAAACTGAGGGAGTATTACGAAAGTGGAATATGAAGAAAGACATTTTTTTTTGGAAAATCTGCCTGCACTGGTGCAAGAAAAATAACTGCAGTGAAAATTAAGCGTTACTTGAATAAAAAATATCCATGCTAATTACCCCAACTATATAAAGGTTGGTTCTGATGAACCTGCGTCTACTTGGTGGTAGCTGAGCATATCTAAAAATCAAGCAACATTTTCTTTTTATTAGAAATTTTTGATCTTCTTAACAACAAGCTAGTTTTCAGGTTGATCCTTCTGCAATCATGTCAGCAAACTGATTTTCATAATTATAGGAAAACATTTTTTCTTTATATATATATATATATATATATATATATTTTTATTTTTTATTTTTTTTTTAGAAGAAGAAAAATTCATGTCTCCAAAAAGTTGGTATTACCATTTTCCACTACTGTCCCAAATTGCTATCGGACTTCTTGTGAAAAATCCTTCTTGGTAAGTAGCTGAAAGTACTTCTTTAACCTGTGTCCATTTACCAAGAATACTGAATCTTGTCCATCAATAGTTTTAACTTCAACTGCTCCATTCTCGAATACTCGGATCACTTCATAAGATCCCATCCACCGTGTATGGAATTTCCCTTTAAAATTTTTAAATCTAGAATCATAAAGGAGCACCTAATCACCTGGTTGGAACTGCTTTTTCTGAATAAACTTGTCATGCCATCTCTTACGTTGTTGCTGAATTAGTATGTTTTGCTGAACAACATCCCTTCGAAATTCATCTAGCTCGTTTAATTGGAGAAGACATTGTTGCTGTGCCTCAGAGAGATCTAGTCCTAACTGGACTGCAGTCCTGAAAGTTTTGATCTAGAATTCAATTGGTAACAGAACCTGTTTGCCATATACCAGCTCATATGGTGTATGTCCCGTGCTATTTCTCCAAGTGGTTTTGTATGCCCACAAAGCTTCTGATAATATTTCAGCCCAGTCTTTTCGATGCATATTGACTGTCTTTGTAAGAATGGACTCGATGACTTTGTTTGTAGATTCCACCTGGCCATTTGCTTGTGGGTGATATGGCGTGGACCTCTTGTGCTAGATCTTGTATTGCTCCATTACACCCTGTACCAGATTAGAAATAAACTGCGAACCATTGTCAGAAACGATTTCTCTAGGCACACCAAATCTAGTAAAGATTTCGGTAAGAAGAAAATAAACAACTTTTTCTGTTGCAAAAGAAACAACTTTAGCTTCTACTCATTTTGTAACGAAATTTTTACAAACCAAAATATGCTTTTTACTTAATGATGTTGTATTTATTGGCCCTATAAAATCAATAGCCCATTTTTCAAATCGCTCAATCATAACTTGAGGGCATAAAGGAATTTCATTGGTTCGATTAGGCTGGCCCATTTGCTGACAGCTATCACAGCACTTGACATACTGTTTGGCATCCTTAAACAAGGAAGGCCAAAAGTAATCAGCGCGCAATACTTTATATGCAGTTTGCTTATAAGCGAAGTGGCCTCCATAAGGTTCATCATGAGCAGATTTCAAAATGTCAAACACTTCCTCCTCTCTTACACATCTATGGATAATCAGATCTGGGTCGGTGTAAAAGAGATCTCCTTGAATCCAGGAATATGTAGCACTTTTCTGAATAATATTCTGCTTTTCACGGGTGGACAAGTGGGGTGGTGTTTTCCCAGTAACCAAGTAATTAGCAATGTCAGCAAACCATGGAGAATCTGTTGACATAGCAAAGAGATGTTCATCTAGAAAATCATCATTAATAGGAGTTGTTTCACCAGGATTATCTAATCTAGAAAGAAAATCTGCTACAACATTAGATTTTCCTGGTCTATCAACAATAGTAATATTAAACTCCCGCAACAATAGTAAACACCTAGTCACTCTACCACTAGTTAAAGGTTTGTTCATCAAATATTTAATTGTGGAATGATCAGTGTGTACAAATACTTCATATCCTGTAATATAGTGTCTAAACTTATTAATTGCAAAAATCACAACTAAAAACTCTCTCTGTAACTGTATAGTTTAATTCAACAGAAGACAATTTTTTAATAATATAATAAATAGCATAGGATTGCTTATTTTCCTCTTGTCCTAGAGCTGCGCCAATAGCCAAATCTGAAGCATCAGAGGAAATATGAAAAGGCAGAGACCAGTTAAGACCTCTCAGAACTGGTGCTTCTACTAACTTTTCCTTCAATGTTTCAAAATTTTTCTGCAACCTGTAGTCCAAGAAAATTCACTATCCTTAGCTAGAAGTCTAAAAAGAGGAATAGCTATCTTAGAAAAATTTTCAATGAATCTTCTATAGTAACCAACATGTTTTAAAAAAACTCTTACTTCCCTTTGAGTTTTGGGTGTAGGAAGATGCAGAATGATTTCAATCTTTGCTAGATCAACCTAGATACCTTTACTGGAAATCAAATGGCCAAGTACCACCCCTACTTTGCACATCAATTTGCATTTCTTGTCACTCAAAGCGAGATGGGCTTCCTCACACTGAAGAAGTACTTTTTCCAAATTTTCAAGAGCTTCCTGAAAAGAATCACCAAACACAGAAAAGTCATCCATATAAATTTCCACAAATTCTAGATCAGCAAAAATAGCCAAGACTGCCCTTTGAAAGGTAGCTGGGGCATTACATAAACCAAAGGGAAGCACTCTATAAGCAAATGTACCCCATGGACATGTAAAAGTAGTTTTATCCTGATCTTCGGGTGTAATCTATATCTGGTTATAACCACTGAAGCCATCCAAAAAAGAAAAGTATTTCTTTCCTGCAAGGGTATCAAGCACCTGGTCAATGAATGGGAGAGGGAAATAATCTTTGAGAGTGGCTTTGTTTAATTCTCGATAATCAATACAAATACACCATCTTCCATCCTTCTTAGGTACTAGCACTAATGGAGAGACCCACTGACTATCAGAAATAGGATAGATAAAACCGGCATCCAAGAGTTTCTGTACTTCTTCTTTCACAATATCTCTTAGAGCTGGATTCATTCACCTTTGGGGTTGTCGGACAGGTTGGGCTCCTTCCTGAATATAGATATGATGTGTGCAAGTTTCAGGAGGGATACCTTTCATATCTTCATAACCCCATGCAAAGGCACTAAGATGGTTTCACAACAAATTCACAAGCTTCTCTTGCTGGGATAAGTCCAAATCTGAAGTAATATACAAGGATTTACCAGGGTTAATCTCAACAAGAGTAGTATCAGGCTCGGGAGTATTCAAGGGAGTGGTCAAATGCAGTGGTGCAAAAGAATGAGGATCATGATCTTCTTGAAAATCTAGGCTGAAAATTTGGCTCAAGGGCTCAAAATTAGGCATAGTGTCTAGATTATTCAGGAAGTCTTGAATCTCATCTTCTTGTGAGGACCCAGTATAATGATGGATAAGGGAGATGGGCTGAGTCTTGTCATCGCTACTTTGATCCAACCACAAAGTATCTCGAAGGTCCTGAATGGATCTGGCATGGGGATATAGGGTAACTTTCTTCCTAGAGTCTCCATGTGAAATATACATATCACCAAAATGACATCCAATATATGTATCGACGGTAGCAAGCCATGGTCGACCCAAGATCAAAGGGTGTCCTCCTATTGGGTTCTTTGGCTGAAGCACAATGAAATCAACAGGATATTCCCAAGAATCTAATGAAATTATCACATCATCCAATACTCCTTCTGGCTCAATTTTAGATCTATCTGCTAATTCAAGCATAGTGGGAGTAGGGCGAAGGTGGGTTAACTGAAGTTGATCCATGGTTTGCTTAGTCATGAACAGGCCATGGCTATGTCCAGATGTTCGTTCCAACTAAGTTCGATCTCAGCTACTCCAGATTGATTTGCTGTTATAACTGGGACTCGACTGCCTTCAGATATGTTCTGCTATTCGTGGCTAAAGCGGTGCAAAATTGGGCGGCAATCTAAGAGATCCGGATTTGTTGCCAAGATTCGCGGCGCTGGCACTAGTGCGAGATCTGGTCTGCACTTAAAATCAATGGTCAAGGTGAGCATTTAACTATTAAATAACATAGGAGGTAACGATAAGTTACAAAAGTAATTCTAAGTAGGAAATCACGTAATAAATAGTTAATAAATGCTAAGTTAAATTAAAAAATGTAAAATATGAAGTTAATGCAAAATGTGTCATCGTTCTTGCACTAGTGCAAGATGAGGGCGCATAATATAAGTAAAATTGGGGTAAATAGTTATGATTTGGGAAGGGAAAAATGGTAAAAAATGATGCAAATTAGGGAACTAACAAAACCTTTGGCCAAAACTTAGCCAATTTTTGCCTCCTCCAACCTCCTATTTCCTTGTGCAATTTTGAGCTAATTTGAGCTACTAAACAATAGGGAAGTCCCTATTTCCTTGCACAATTTCCAAGGAATTGATCTCCTGATTGCATGCAAAAATTGTACACTCAACTAGTATAAAATTAATGTTACACTAGCCTTTGTCTCCTCCACTCCAACGGTGCAATTCGGATTCCCTGCATGCCTAGGCTATTTGTGCTAATTGATTAGTGAACTTACATATCTCTGAGTTAAATTGTTGTCTTACTGCTCCACTGACTTTCAACTGACTCTATTAATTGTTAGAGGTTAGTTAATTGAGTACCATTGAAAATAATTGAACTAGATTGCTAAAATTTAGCAATCAACACATGCATGAATGAACTCCAAGCCCACTAACTCAGATATTTTGATCTAACTGAGTGACAATAGCCATTTCACACTAGTTAACTCCATCCAAGTTATCTTGCTAATGTGGAAATTCAATTTACTCAGTTGGAATAAGGCTAAAGTCAAATTGAGTCTTTCTTGCTACACTTTCTAATGCTCCCTCTTAGCAAGAAAGGGATTTTTCACCATCCCTATCGTGCACCTGGGAATTCGAATTTACCTCTTGTAAATTCCTTTGTTAAGATGTCAACATTTTGTTCCTTAGTTGGAATGTAGTGTAGCAACATAATTCTCCTATGCACATAGTCCCACAAATGATTATACCGAATATCAATGTGGTTGGGCCTGTCATGAAATACCAGATTCTAAGAGAGATTAATGTAACTCTGATTATCACAATATATCATTGTTGGATCCATATCCTAACTAAAAAGACCCACAAGTAGTTTCCTCATCCATATGGCCTCACATGCTACTTGAATTGCAACCATGTATTAGCCTCTACTAAGATGAGCGCCACAAACCTCTGCTTCCTCCTATACTAGGAAATAACTATGGACCCAACACTGAAGATTGTTGAATTTCCACAACCTTGGGTATAGATTAGAGTCTTAAAATCACTGACGCTACCAAACCAATAATCTCAACCATAAACTACTTTTCACAATGGAAATATAAAGCAGTAAATCACATATGCAAAAATATACACACTTTTTAACAAAATTGTACAATATTGTACAACCCCAACCTTCGGTATTTTAAACCAAATATGAATAATACAATAGTGTATGGTATACAAAATACAATGACAAACTTTGTTGCAACTTCTATGTTGTATCTTATCTTGCCTGTATTTCACTTCCATACTGCTCAATAGTAGTGCCTTAGTTCATCTACGCCACTACACATTGAGACTCTAGGAGGGCTGCCACCTAACAATGTTGCATGTCACTTCTACTACATGTACACGGGCTCATAAATCTGCTCTCTGGGTAGGCCTAATTCCTGAGCTCCAATCTGATTTCTACTAGCCTCTTTTTTCCATCAAAGAGCTACTCATAAAACTGCAAACTTTACCCAATCACCCACCAAACAACATCCTTGTATGCTGCACTAGGGCCACTTTGGGTAGCCAACACATTGCCCTCCAATCAAATCAATGGCACCCAATCTAATCACTACAAGATCTACTCCTAGTTGGAGTTTCTTCACATCTAAGCCAACTCCAACACTTGGCTCCCACAGGCTGCTAGAAAAACCAATCCAAAACAAGTCAAATCTTTGACTTAACACAAGACAAATGCTGCTCCAAGTTTGTAGTACTATTGTTATGATAGTGACGGGTTAGGGAATCATAAGCACACTGTAACAGCCTTAATCAAGAACTCAACAACCCTTAATATCTGTGTCCCTACTAAGGAAGAGTCCTCCACATACATATTGTTGTTCTGGGCACAAATATACCCCAAAACCTCTCCATGTTGTCCATGTTTTGGAGTGGTTAGGCTTGCGGCCTACCACAGTGCCACACTGTCACCCACAACCCACTCAAAACATAGTTCCCTTACCTTGTTTGTTGGAAAACAAACCTACTTGACCTCTATTGAAACTCGACCCTCAAGACAACTCCTCAACCCTCTAACAACAAATTAGATACCCTTCAACGAACCATAAAACAGTCCCCAACTGCCTCACTATCCTTGCCTCTTTATTGCGTCCACAACAAAACCTTTTGCTCCCTTGACCGAGTTCTTCTTCACCTTTAACGAGCTCTTGTATTTCACTTTTGTATGCCTAAATGACATTAACTCACCCTTTATTTATACATTAATAAAGGGGATCCACTAATTCATGAAGAGACACATCTATTGGACAATTTTACTTCAAGCCTACATGACTTGAATACTAACAATTACTTGTCAACTTCAAAAATTCATAACTTTGTTTCTAGATCTCCGATTTGAGTGATCTTTGGAGTGGTGGAATTGGCTTGCCAAGCTCTATCATCTAAAATTTTATCAAGCTCAAATTCATCATGGTTTTGACCCAAATCTCTATGGGTACAAAACCCCATGCTTGGGTTCCAAGCCCACAAGTGACCCTTGTGGTGCTTTTCCCTCCAAACCCTAGGGCTTGGAGTACCTCCTAAGCTACACAAATTAACACTTCCTCTTAGAGAGGGAGGTACTTCGAAGACTACGAAGTATCTCATCATCATTATCACTACTTGCAACACTTGCCCAACTCCTGATGCTCACAATCACAACAATCCCTATATGATGAACTACACCCTTCTCGGAAGTGTCGCTGTCACTGCTGGAAGCACCTTGCTTCTTTTTCTTATCCTGTAACATCTTCCACTCTCTCCATGATTCCTTCTTGGCAACTATAAGAGCACCCTTTCTTCCCACTGACCACACACTCTTCTTGGGCTGCAGATTCTCCCTCTGAATTTGTAAGCTCCCTCTCGAACTAGACTCCCTCTGAGTCTCTGGAACCTAGACCTTCTCAGGAAGGTGTACCTTCTTCTCGGGAACCTATACCTGCTCCTTCGAAGCCTGCATCTCCACCTGCACCTGCTCCATCTGCTTATTTCCATGATCCACAGGCTTGCCCGTCAACCTATAGAGACCATGCTCTCTAATTTCGAGTAGAATCCCATCGGACTTAGATCCTCTGGGCCTGAGTCTTGCCTTCCCATCCTGGAACAAGACCTAAAACCCCTTCCTCTCGATCATTGAGATGGAAATCATGTTATATCTGTGTCTTGGTACAAATAGTACATCCTGGACCTGCGTCACATGCCCTATCTCCATCCTGAATGGCACAACACCTGAATCTCGGATTTCCCATTGACTCTTGGTGCCCAACACCATGTGCAACTTTGAGTCCCATTCATATAGAGTCTAAAAAACATCCCATGACTTTGTCATATTCTTCGTCACAGCACGATCCACGTATCATCCATCCTCATTGACGATACCCTGTGAGAAATGAGAAATCATAGCAAAGTCCTCCTCTTCCAATCTCCTGATGAGATCATCTATCTTAGCTGAAGTGGCAACACCAGCAGCCTGCTTTCCTTTCCTCTACTCATCATCTACCTTCTTCTTCATCAGACATATCAATCAATAATGACCCATCTCGCCACAGTTGAAACACTTGACTTTACTCAAGTCCTTTTTTTCTTACCCTTCATTCGTGCTGCAAGTGCCATGTCATCATCGAAAGATTTCTTCTTTGGATGAATATCCTCGTCTCGCAACTCTTCTTGAATGAATTCATCCCACAACCTATCCCAGTCTGGCAACTTCTCCTTGGCAACGATCCCTTTAATGAAGGGCTTACATTCCTCAGTGAACCCTTTCAAGGCAATCCTTACCATATCTCCATATGTGATAGTCACACCGATGGCATCAAGCTCATCTTTGACCTAAGACAATCTCGTTAGATATGAGGTCACACTTTCACCCTTTATTATCTTGGTGGACTTCAACTTATCCTCCACGACTAGTACCCGACTCTCGTTCTTATTCTGGAACAAATTCTGAAGATCCATCCACATCTTATGTGCATTGTTCTTCCTAGAGAAATGAGTTATTAGGGCATACTTCACACCATCTAGGATGATCAATCTCACCCTCACATCCAAATCTTCAAATATTTCCAACTCCTTAGGGTCAGTTGGATTCTTGATCTCTTTCTCAGCGAACTCCTAGATCTTGTTGACCTGCAATACAAACTTGATCCTTTCCTCCCGAGGACTATAGTTGGAGAACCCCTCCAACCTGGCCTCATACCGAAGACCTGCCTGCAACTTCGACATTGTAGTGAGCCCTTCACTTACAATGTGACCAACTCCCTCTCATGCTGCAAAAATCTCATTTACTTACTTCCAAAGTAGTTCAGATATGCTCTGATACCATGTTGAATTTCCACGACCTTGGGTTTAGGTTAAAGTATTAAAATCACTGATGTTACCAAACCAAGAATCTCAACCATAAAATAATTTGCACAATGGAAATATAAAGTAGTAAATCACATATTATGCACAAATATACACACTTTTTAACAAAATTGTACAATCCCAATCTTCGTTATATCAAAAAAAATCTGAACAATCCAATAGTCTATGGTATACAAGATACAATGACAAACTTCGTTGTAACTTCTATGTAATACCTTATCCTTCCAGTACTTCAGTTTCGTATTTCTCACTAGTAGTGCCTTAGTCCATCAAGGCCACTACACATCGAGACTCCAGAAGCACTGCCACCTAACAATGTTGCGTGTCACTTCTTCTACATGTACATGGGCTCAGAAATCTTCTCTCTGGGTAGGCCTAATTCCCGAGCTCCAATATGCCCTCTAGTAGCCTCTTTTATGCATCAAAGAGCTACCCATAAGGATGAAAAATTCACCCAATCACGTACCAAATAATGTCCTTTTTGTAACCCGCTCTAGTGATACTTTGGGTAGCCAACACACTGCCCTCCAATCAGATCAATGGCACCCAATCCAATCACTACAACACCTACTCCTAGTTGGAGTTTCTTCACATCCAAGACAAATCCAACACTTGGCTCCCATAGGCTACTAGAAAAACTGATCCAAAACAAGTCAAAATTTTGACCCAACACAAGATAGAAATGCTGCTCCAAGTCTGTAGTACTATTGTTATGACAATGACTGGTTAGGTCATCATAGGCACATTGCAACAACCCTAATCAAGCACCCAAAAACCCTCAATCTCTGCAGCCCTACTAAGGAAGAGTCCACATATGTATTGTTGTTCTGGGTAAAAATATGCCCCAAAACCTCTCCATGTTGTCCTTGTTTTGAAGTGGTTAGGTTTGTGACCTACCATAGTCCCACACTGTCACCTACAACCCACTCAAAACAGAGTTCCCTTACCTTGTTTTCTGCCCAACATATCTGCATTGACCTCTGTTGAAACTCTGATCCGAATGGAAAATGACATCAACCCATGGTATTCATTCATTCATGTTATTCATCCACCCATGGAATTTACCCATGTTATTGTAAGTGGCATCCACTCATGGTATTTATCCACCCATGGTATTGTAGGTGACATCCACCCATGGTATTTTCCCATGGTATTGTGACATTCACCCATGGTATTCATTCACCCATGGAATTGACCCATAGTATTATGACATCCACCCATGGTATTCGTTCACCCATGGAATTGACCCATGGTATTGTAACTGAAAAATACTATAAGTAACAAGTTGTATTTTCTAAAAGGAAAGATTGTCCACCACAATGTAGTCCTTACAATTATTATCTGTTTTAATAAAAAGTTTCTTTGTGGTTTTGTTTATTGGGCATTCTCCTCTTTTTCTTCTGGAAATTTCAATTTTTCAGATCTTGGGGGCTTCCCCCCCAAGATCCATTTCAATCTTTTAGATCTTGAGGGCCCCCCCAAGATTCGGATCAGTGGTATCGGAGTAGGTTAAGATTCCATGGGAATAAGGGTTTCATGCATATTTCAGTTTCAAATTTTTCAGCAATATTCAACGAACTTCAGGCATGTGCTGCGACCTCCATAGAGCAGTTTCTTGGGCCAAGCAGGAAGAATTATTATTATTATTATTATTTTTAAATTTATTTAAATTTATTTATTTTTTGTTTTGTTTTATTTATTTATTCATTATTTATTATTTATATTTATATTTATTATTATTATTATTATTAGTATTATTATTTTTAAAGTTTTTTAGGAATGTTTTTTGGGCGGCGAGTTTGCAGATCAGATCTGAAATTTTTGTTGAAAAAATTACAAAAAAACAACATATCTAGATTCCTTGCGAAAAAATACCCAAATTCAAAAAAAAAATCGGTCGAATTGGAGTTCAGATGAGGGAGATATCGTTGATTTAAAATCAGCTATTTTGCAGAAATGTTTCAGACGACAATTCATGGACAGTGTCTCTTCTATCCTTTTTTTTTTGAAATTTTGGTGCAGAATTTCAGAAAATTTATTCTAGATTTGAGCTCCTCTTGAAAAATCACCAAATTTAAAAAAAAATGGGTCGAATCGGAGTTCGGATGTGGGAGATATTATTGATTTAAAATCAACTATTTTTTTTAGAACTTTTGTGACAACGCAACAATTGCAGCGCAAATCTGAGATTCCAGAGTGTTAAGATAAGAATTTCCAACACATGGGAAGATGCAGAATGGTCCTTCTGCTTCCAAAAATAGGTTGTAATAAATATTTTGAGTTATATTGGCCGAGTTATGTCCATTTTAATTTTGGAGCAACATTCAGAGCGGGTTCCCGTTGGAGACATGCCCTCGCACCCTACTTTAATAGGCACTTGCTTCACATTCATTAGTTTCAGCATAGCAACATTCGGCTTGGGTTATTTGGAGAGGTGCCCTCCCATCCCAGGCCATGTAGGCACCTGATACTTCATCAACAATCAACATCATGGTTATGGGTCAACTGCACAAAATCCTTGTCATCGAAATACATTTGCTAGGCTGCACACTGTTAGTATCACAGTTGGTCAAGAGCATTACAGGGTATCTCTATCCTCGGATCTTCGTTTGTCATGGTTATGGATCATCCACAAGCCCACACTTCATCAAATTCCATTTGCTAGGTTTCACACTGTCAATATCACAGTTCGTCACAAGCATTACAGGGTATCTCTATCCTCGGATCTTCATTCATCATGGTTATGGGTCATCCACAAACCCACACTTCATTGAAGTCCATTTGCTAGGCTGCACACTATCAGTATCACAATTGGTCAAGGGCATTACAGGGTATCTCTATCCTCGAATCTTCGTTCATCATGGTTATGCGTTAACTACATAAAACCCTTCTCTTCAGTGGCTCTTCATATTCAACAAAGGCTTCGCAAGAGGGAACTTCATGCAATGGGGACCTTCTTAAGGAGGGAGGAATGATCCGAATGGAAAATGGTATCAACCCATGGTATTCATTCACTCATATTATTCATCCACCCATGGAATTTACCCATGGTATTGTAAGTGGCATCCACTCATGGTATTTATCCACCCATGGTATTGTAGGTGACATCCACCCATGGTATTCATTCACCCATGGTATTTTCCTATGGTATTGTGACATTCACCCATGGTATTCATTCACCTATGGAATTGACCCGTGGTATTGTGACATCCACCCGTGGTATTCATTCACCCATGGAATTGACCCGTGGTATTATAACTGAAAAATAATATAAGTGACAAGTCGTATTTTGTAAAAGGACAGATTGTCCACCATAATGTAGTCCTTACAATTATTATATGTTTTAATAAAAAGTTTCTTTGTGGTTTTAATTATTGGGCATTCTCCTCTTTTTCTTCTGGCAATTTCAAATTTTCAGATCTTGGGGGCCTCCCCCCCAAGATCCATTTCAATCTTTTAGATCTTGAGGCCGCCCCCAAAGATCTGGATCAAACTCATCCCTCAAGCCAGCTCCTCGGTCCTCTAAAAACAAGTTAGATACCCTTTGACGAACCATAAAATAGTCCCCAACTACCTCATTGTCCTTGCCTCTTTGCTGCATCCTCAACAAAACCTTCTGCTGCCTTGACTGAGTTTTTCTTCACCTTCAACGAGCTCTTGTATTGCACTTTGGATGCCTAAATGACATCAACTCACCCTTTATTTATACACCAATAAAGGGGCTCCACAAATTCATGAAGAGGCACACCTATTGGACAATTTTACTTCAAGCCTACATGACTTGAATACTAATAATTACTTGTCAACTTCAAAAATTCATAACTTTGTTTCTAGAACTCTGATTTGAGTGATCTTTGGAGCGTTGGAATAGGCTCACCAAGCTCTATCAACTCAAATTTTCTCAAGCTCAAATTCATCATGGTTTTGACCCAAATCCTGACGGGTGAAAAACCCCATGCTTGGGTTCCAAGCCCACAAGTGACCCTTGTGGCCCTTTTCCCTCCAAACCCTGAACCTTGGGCTTGGAGTACCTCCCAAACTACACAAATCAACAAATCTAACACCTAAAGTAATTTTATTGTCTAATGGACTCCTTTCCCAATATGCATTGGTGAAGCCTCGGAGATTCACTCCATTTGTCCTCCTGCATATACTCTGTAGTGCCTCTGAGGTATCGCAACACATGCTTTGTTGCCTTCCAATATAGCTTGGTAGGCCTCACCATAGCTTGACTAAGCTAGTTTACTGCATAGCACATGTTGGGTCTTGTGTTCACAAGATACATCAAAGACCCCACAAGTTGCCTGTAAATGGTAGCATCAACCTCTTCACTTGAAGTGGCATTCTCCTTCCTCCAGTTTGTAGCTAGAGGTGTGTCCATAGGATTACAATTCTCCATGTGAAATCTCTAAAGTATTTTAGAGGCATACTTCCCCTGAGACACAAACAATTCACCATCACCTTGCCATACTTCCAGCTCGAGGAAGTAATGCATTAAGCCCATGTCTTTCATCTCAAATTCCCTTGAAAGATCCTCTTTGCAAGAGCGGATCAACTGCTCATCACTTGTCAATATTAAATCATCAACATACAAAACAAGAATAAGCAACTTACCATCTACCACAATGTGATAGAGGTTCACATCTACTTCAATTTTGGTGAAGCCCAATATACTGAGATACTTGTCAATTTGAGTGTACCCTGCTTGGGGTGCCTATTTGAGACCATACAATTCTCTCCTGAGTCTGCACACATGTGACTCTTGATCATATGTCTCAAATCCTTCTGGTTTCTCTATGTAAATTTCCTCCTCAAAAACACCATTGAGAAAGGTGATCTTCACATATATCTGGTGGATCTTCCACCCCATTTGCGCTTTAATGCAAGAATTGATCTAATGGAGGAATACCTTGCCACAAGGGAAAATGTTTTTTCATAGTCAACTCTCTCTACTTGAGAAAATCCCTTGGCCAAAAATCTGGCCTTGTACTTATCGATGCTCCCATCAACTGCATGCTTAATTGATTTCCCACTTGGTCTCGACACCACTTCCCATACACTTTTCTTCATAATGGATTCATATTCTTCCACCATGGCATCAACCCAAATAGGTTGAGAAACTGATTCCTGAAATGAAGAAGGCACTGACTCAATGATCTCTGTTATGAGAGCCATGTGACCAATGTACCTCTCAAGTGACTTCCTTTGTCTGTGTACTGATTTAGGGGCTCCAAAATTCTCCCTAGCATACTGCTGTTATACTCCTATAGTTATAGGTGTCATATTTCATGATTGACTGGTTGAGCTCTGTAATATGTTCATACCTTTCTTTGCTGTAAAGGTTTCCATATTATCAAAATATCAAAAAAAAAATTAAAAAATGTAAAGAGGGTATACCCTGAAAGAAAAATCAAAAGGTGAAAAAAATAAATTGTCAAAAGAAAAAATGAAAAGAAATGAACCCAAAATAAAAAAAAGACCATGAAAGTGCACAAGTCCAAATGCCACTACTATTTCATTTTCTGTAAATAAAGCATCATGTACAACTTGTTGAAACTTTTTGCCACAATTGATGAATGGCCAAACAACTTAATCTTGGCCAGTTCATGTTTGAATTTCATGTTTTAGAGATAGAGAATAAAAATCTGACCAAACAACTTAATCTTGGCAGATAAGTAGATAGGTAGAAAAACAAAGGAGCTCAACAGTTTAATCTGAGCCCTTGGAAGTAATAAGTACAGACTTAGGTAGGCTTACCATGTAAAGGAAAGAAAAGTTGAAAGGGGTTTGCTAGTCTAAGTGCACCCAAGTAAAAGAAGAAAAAATGTTAGGCAAAGTAGGCTAGGTAGGTAGATGAATTTGCAGAATGAGACTTGTGATAGGTTTTGTCGCTAAAAATGTGTTAACTTACACTTCTATCACAAAGTGCTATGGCAGACATTACTCTTTGAGCAGCTCAAGCGAGGCAAATTTCATAACTAATTTCCCTTCACACTTCTCCCCAATCACTTACTAATATCCCCACAAAGATATTAAGATCTGCTTAATATTCCCCTTAAAAACTCATTTCATTAACATTGCCTAAGTGAATCCACTTTTTTACTTAGGGACATTGGCAAATACTCTGTATAAAAACCCTTTTCACCCTAAGCCTAAGTCTAGCACTTAACGCTTTCATATTAACCATTAACCTTTATTATATAATTCCCATATATTTACCCTTCCCCGTATTAATGTAAATATACAACAAAAACCCTACGCTGTCAATATCCCCACCCCGGTTAGTTATAACCATGTCACTGTTTGAACAAGGGATTAATGGTTCATTTGGAACCCGTTAATAGCCTCTGCCACGCTCGTGGGATTAATTAACCCTAGGTTAATTAATAACCAAAGCCCCGCAACCAATGAAAACCCACTCGATACCATTAAAAACACCGTATATTATGATTGGGCCTGTGCGTTAACTCCCCACCATCACCGTTGAGCGCCCACCGTCCGATCAACAGCTCACCATCCGACGACTGTTATCCATTTCGCGACCCCCCCATCTGCCACACGTTAAGTCCTGGGGAACCGACGGTATTGCTCCCGTACCAAATGCACGTGTCACTCTCCCGCCATGTTCGCTGCCCCTCCGCCCGAAACCGCCCAAGCCCAAAAGTGGTGTGGGCAAACCATTTACTACCCTCCCCCTCGCTGACGTCATCTACTGACGTTAGCTGTCCTCTGTTGACATCACTGGCATGTCACCTGCCACATCACCTTCTGCTGACGTCACTACCATGTCATTTGTCCCGTACGGCATGCTGATGTCATCCGTCATTCGAACCAAATTTTCTCGCCAAAAATCATTCTGTCGAATAAAAATGGAAAAAGTCGGTTTTGCTATGTTTTTTGCATATTGCGCTCCAGGCATTAAAAGCTTCCAAGTTCGCAGTTCCAACTTTCAAACTATCGCTCGACCAGAAAAGTTACAACAGCAAGCTCCGCGGCCAACCATTCAAACTACATAATGTAGTCTTACTCTTCAATACAGTTAAAAGCAAACAAAAGGATTTCTAAGCTCACAAAAGAGGAAAACAAAGATAAACGAGGATACTTGTTGCCCCAGCCAATGTGAACCTTCCGAGACATGAATTTCCAGAGAAAGGCGGTGAGTAGGGTCAATTCAGCATTAAAGAGGATGAAAACAAGTCAAAGAGTATCAAAGGAGCATTAAAGAGTATCAGATCAAAGTCACAGAAATATCAGATCGGCCATAAAGAGTACCAATGCAGAATTAAAGGCAAATCAAGTCAGAATTAAAGAGTATCGAAACCGACAAAGTGAAGTAGATCAGAATTAAAGAGCCAACCTCCAGCACAACATAAGTTAGCCACTTCTATGTTACTTGTAAATTAGTTAGGTTAAATATCTAGACATTATCTCACAGCTTTTATGAGATATCTATTGTACATATTTTTTTGTATAAATACCCCCTTCATTAGAGTTTTGAAGAGGTTGGGTATGCGTAGATTTTCTAGACTTTGCTGTAAATACTGAAACTTTGGAATAAAGAGATGTTGGAAACAAACTATTGTCTGGCCTACTGGATGAAGAATTGATGCAGAAGACTTGTCACAGAATTCTTGAATCAAATTCCGAATCAATAATTCCCCTATATCTTATGTTTTACAGTTTTCTTGTTTATTATGTCATCTATGTTTCATGATCTGAATGATATAGAGAAAGATTAATTCAAAATTCGCTTAACTGCACTCTTTTTTTAGTATTTATTATTCTCTGTGTTTTCTTCAGAATTAGCATAAACAATGAATTCTTAATTGCTCCTGTTTCCTGATTCTCTCATGTTGATTATTTGATAAAGAATTCTTAACTACTCTTTGTCGGTAAGCATCCATTTTCTCTCTTTCAATATGTTGAAGGATTCTTAACTGCCCTTCACCCATTTGAGTCTATTCCATCTATTTTCAACTCTTTAATTGTTCCATGTTTGAGTACCTTGCTCTGTGATGCCATCCTCTGTTAGAAACCAAATCCAGGAAACCATCCTTCTTTGACTCCATCATGCCCAATGGATTGAACTACTCAGTTTTACCTCACTGTTCTATTGAATCTCACCACCCAAACTCAAAACAAAACCCTTGAACTTCATAACTAGCCTAATACCTTTCAAAACAAAGCTAAATCATAAAGAGAGATCCCTCTCTGGATGCAGATTGGCTAGAATCTGTATCTAAAAGATTGGTCTGTGGTTACCTCGGCCGTATTCCCTTTCTTACAACTTTTGGGAACAACCTGAGTGATAACATCATTGGCGACTCCACTGGGGACCTGAATAATTGTTTGTTACTGTTGTTTATTTCATAAGCTACAGATGGAGCCTGAAGTTAGCCAGGTAGCCTTTGAAACTTCTTTTGCTTTGCAATTGCAGAAGTAAATAAATGCTGCTTCAGTCTATCTCCGTTCTAGTTTATGTATTGAAGAGTTGTTTTCAAATCCTTGATTAGTTCTTCTTGTCAAATAAATTCTTTAGGAAAGTTTAAATCTCATATTTAAAGACTTTTAAAGAAATCATAAAAGTTGTTTCGAAAAATCACAAAAAAATCAAAATAATAAAAAAATACTCAAAAATTTGGTTTCCTGGAGAACTAAACCTTCTCTTCAGAATTGTTTTACAGGTTTAGATCTAATCTATGATGGTGGACAAGGATCAGACACATAAAGGTTAAAACCATCCACCTGGCGACTCCACATCAATTTCACAATCAAGACTCTACTGGAGAAATGAACCTGAAAGAACTGTATGAAAAGATCAGTATTTTAACTTGGATTGTTATCCAAGACATTATGTTCTTTCTCATTGATAAGATTTTTCAATGTATATTGTATTTTGGAGATGAATTTAGATTAAATTTTTATTATTTTCCTTCCAAAAATGTAGATAAAAAGTCTCCTTACACATTTGAACAACAATCTTCTAATTCTTATGAAGATCATTTTTCAGTTAAGGAGAATCCAAAAATCAGGACCAATCATCCAATCCCTAAACATATTTCGGTACCTCATAAAGTTCCTGATAGGTATAAACCACTCATTTTTCCTCCTACACTCCATGCTTTCTCTAACGATTATCCCAAGTATCTCCCTAGATTTGATGGAGAGAATGGTGTCACTGCCCAAAAACATATCCAATTTTTTGAAGATTATCTTAACTTATTTGAAGTAGATGAAGAAGATGTGAGTATTAGGCTTTTTGCTCTTTCTTTGCAAGGCAAAATCAGGAGTTGGTTCAAAACCCTGCCTGAGACAAGCATCTCAAATCTTGAGCAGTTTCTCAAACTCTTCCTTGATAGATGGGTAATCAAAGTCAATCTCCTCATGATCATAGAAGAATATAATCAGTTAAAAGGACATCCATATGAAACAGTACAACAATTTTTAGACAGATTCAATCAAATCTATCATTCGATACCATTGAATATATAACCTCCCCTTGATTCAGATCTACTGCATTACCCAAGAGCATTTGATTTAGAGATAGAATTTCATCTGAGAGAAAGAAACCCCTCCACTATGGAACAAATGCAGAACATGGCAGTGGATGTAGAGGTTAATCTGAAAATTAGAAAAGAAAAGATGAAAACTGAAAAACAGGAAAAATTTGACATTTTGATAAAGAAAGAAGAGGAAATGATGCAGAAGATCACAATGAAAGTTGAATGTTTAGTTCAGAATCATCATGACACATTTGTTTCACAAGAGGAAAGGGTTGATATTCATGAACAAATTCCTACCAACCTGATCTACCATAGATCAGATGATAGATTCATAGAGAAATATGTGGAGGAGCAATTTCCTGATCTAATGTGTGCATTTGATAACATTTCTTCTTTTAATGATTCACCCAAATATGATCAATATGATGATGATTATGTTTCTCAAATCCAATTTAACCTTGCAGAGGAATCAGAAGCTAATTTGGGGAATAAGGAAATTCAGGTTCAACAGCTTGAAAGTAGTGATCAGCTTGTTCATTTCAGCAAAGTGAATGAGGAGGAAAGTGCAGAAAATTTTGAAATCAGTGAAGGAAATTTACCATTTTGTTTTGATTCATTTCAGTTTATCAGAGATAACTATCATGCAATTAAAAATCAAATGTCAACAAGTCTTGATATTAACCATCTAGAGGGCAATCAAATCTTTGTTCAAGATTTATCATATCTAGATTTGCAGCCCCAAAATGCCATTGAATGTCAGGTTGCAGAAGAAGACTTGAAAGCAACAACATATGATCAAAAAATCCAAGTTGATTCCCTGCCCCTTTGTTTTGAATCATCTAAATTGTTTAAAGAAAAAGAAGAGCAGCTTGTAGAAATCTGTCAAGTTCCATTTGAACCTGTATGTAATAAGTTGCAAGAAACCTTCCAAGTTCTTTATGATCCAATAGCTGACAGGTTGAATGATGAAAGAAATCAGAATTCTTCTCCATTAACAGACTGTGAGAGTCAAAATCAAGATGATAATGGTTTTACAAGATAGACATTACAGTTATTAAAAATATCACCACAAAGAACAGTTGAAAACATACATGGTGATAAAGACAAAAGTGATTTCTCAATTCCATGGCAGGTAGGCTATCCAGAACATTTGTACAGTTGTTTGAATCAACTCAAGAATAGTGTATATATTTTTCAAGATCCTTTTGTACAGTTTCTAGATTCAGCAAGGGAGATCAAGAATTTCCTTATCTTCTCAAAGTTTAATAAAGCCAAATTTGATTGCAAGATCTCAATTTTAAACACCATCAAACACAAGCAACAAAGCTCACTGATGTATATAATGCTTAAGTGGTTGCATTGGTTGTTTCATTTTACCTAACCAGCAGTCAGAAGGCTGATTAGAGTAAAGTAGGTAGGATTTCAGTTTGTTTTAATTCAGTTTTCAGTAAGTTAGGAAATAAATTTTTAAATGTTTGAATCCAAGATCTTGATGATTTACTAATTTGGTTTGAAAGTTGCAGCACTTTTTGTTTTAGGTCAGATCTCAAAGTTGTGCAGGAGAAGGTTGAGAGGATTTTGATGAAAAGACCAAGGCTGCAAGTTCCTACCCAAGTAACAAGGTGCTCAAGTAGGATTCAAGGAGGAAGAAAAAATGAAAAAATGTGTTTAAATGTGGATTGGATAGTAACTTGTAGTAGTTGAAGCCCGAAGAAAAGGCCCTAAGCTACACAATTGTGTTGTCATATATACAAATAAAGCAACCAGCAAAGGAAAATTTCAGAGCAGAGCAAAAGTTATGCAGAAGGCCATCTGACTTGTTTTTCTTGACTTTCCACGAGGGAAAGCCATCCCCAAGTGGAGCCAGTGTTATACTCCTATAGTTATAGGTGTCATATTTCATGATTGACTAGTTGAGCTTTGTAATATGTTCATACCTTTCCTTGCTATACAGGTTTCCATATTATCAAAAAATCAAAGAAAAATAAAAAATGTAAAGAGGGTATACCCTAAAAGAAAAATCAAAGGGTGAAAAAAATAAATGGTCAAAAGAAAAAATGAAAAGAAATGAACCCCAAATAAAAAAAGACCAGGAAAGTGCGCAAGTCCAAATGCCAGTACTATTTCATTTTCTGTAAATAAAGCATTATGTACAGCTTGTTGAAACTTTTTTCCACAAATGATGAATGGCCAAACAGCTTAATCTTGGCCAGTTCATGTTTGAATTTCATGTTTTAGAGATAGAGAATAAAAATTTGACCAAACAGCTTAATCTTGGCAGATAAGTAGGTAGAGAAGCAAAGGAGCTCAACAGTTTAATCTGAGCCCTTGGAAGTAATAAGTGCAGACTTAGGTAGGCTTACCATGTAAAAGAAAGAAAAGTTGAAAAAGGTTTGCCAGTCTAAGTGCACCCAAGTAAAAGAAGAAAAAATGTTTGGCAAAGTAGGCTGGGTAGGTAGATGAAGTTGCAGAATGAGACTTGTGATAGGTTTTGTCCCTAAAAATGTGTTAACTTACACTTCTATCAAAAAATGCTATGGCAGACATCACTCTTCGAGCAGCTCAAGCGAGGCAAATTTCATAACTAATTTCCCTTCAAACTTCTCCCCAATCACTTACTAATATACCTCCAAAGATATTAAGATCTGCTCAATATCCCCCTTAAAAACTCATTTCATTAACATTGCCTAAGTGAATCCACTTTTTTACTTAGGGACATTGGCAAATACTCCGTATAAAAACCATTTTCACCCTAAGCCTAAGTCTAGCACTTAATGCTTTCATTTATATTTCAAGTTTCATATTAACCATAAACCTTTATTATATAAATCCCATATATTTGCCCTTCCTCGTATTAATGTAAATATACAACAAAAGCCCCACATTGTTAATATCCCCGCCCCAATTAGTTATAACCCTGTCACTGTTTGAAAAAGGGATTAATGGTTCATTTGGAACCCGTTAATAACCTCCGCCGCGCTCGTGGGATTAATTAACCCTAGGTTAATTAATAACCAAATCCCCGCAACCAATGGAAACCCGCTCGATACCATTAAAAACACCATATATTATGATCAGGCCCGCGCGTTAACTACCCGCCATCTTCGTTGAGCGCTCACCGTCCGATCAACGGCTCACCATCCGACGGCTGTTATCCATTTTGTGACCCCCCCATCTGCCGCACGTTAAGTCTCGGGGAATCGACAGTATTACTCCTGTACAAAATCCACATGTCGCTCTCCCAACATGTTTGTTGCCCCTCCGCCCAAAACCGCCCAAGCCCAAAAGCGGTGCGGGCAAAACCATTTACTGCCCTCCCCCTGTTGATGTCATCTGCTGACATCAGTTGTCCTCTGCTGACATCACTGCCACGTCACCTACCACATCACCTTCTGCTGATGTCACTGCCATGTCATCTGTCCCGTACGTCATGCTGACATCATCCGTCCTTCGAACCAAATTTTCCTGCCAAAAATCATTCTGTCGAATAAAAAGGGAAAAAGTCAGTTTTGCTATATTTTTTTCATATTGCACTCCAGGCATTAAAAGCTTCCAAGTTTGCAGTTCCAGATTTCAAACTATCGTCCGACCAGAAAAGTTACAATATTAAGCTTCGCGGCTAACCATTCAAACTACATAATGCAGTCTTACTCTTCAATACAGTTAAAAGAAAACAAAAGGATTTCTAAGCTCGAAGAAGAGGGAAACAGAGATAAACGGGGATACTTGCTGCCCCAACCAATGTGAACCTTCCGAGACATGAATTGCTAGAGAAAGGCGGTGAGTAGGGTCAATTCAGCATTAAAGAGGATGAAAGCAAGTCAAAGAGTATCATAGGAGCATTAAAGAGTATCAGATCAAAGTCACAAAAATATCAGATCAGCCATAAAGAGTATCAGTGTAGAATTAAAGGCAAATCAAGTCAGAATTAAAGAGTATCGGAGCCGACAAAGCGAAGCAGATCAGAATTAAAGAGCCAGCCTCCAGCACAACATAAGTTAGCCGCTTCTATGTTACTTGTAAATTACGTTAGGTTAAAAATCTAGACATTATCTCACAGCTTTTATGAGATATCTGTTGTACATATTTTGTTGTATAAATACCCCCTTCATTAGAGTTTTGAAGAGGTTGGGTATGTGTAGATTTTCTAGACTTTGCTGTAAATACTGAAACTTTGGAATAAAGAGCTGTTGGAAACAAACTGTTGTCTGGCCTACTGGATGAAGAATTGATGCAGAGGACTTGTCACAGAATTCTTGAATCAAACTCTGGATCAATAAGTCCCCTATATCTTATGTTTTACAATTTTCTTGTTTATTATGTCATCTATGTTTCATGATCTGAATGATAAAGAGAAATATTAATTCAAAATTTGCTTAACTGCACTCTGTTTTCAGTCTTTATTATTCTCTGTGTTTTCTTCAGAATTAGCATAAACAATGAATTCTTAATTTCTCATGTTTCCTGATTCTCTCATGTTGATTATTTGATAAAGAATTCTTAACTGCTCTTTGTTGGTAAGCATCCATTTTCCCTCTTTCAATATGTTGAAGGATTCTTAACTGCCCTTCACCCATTTGAGTCCATTCCATCTGTTTTCAACTCTTTAATTGTTCCATGTTTGAGTACCTTGCTCTGTGATGCCATCCTCTGTTAGAAACCAAATCCAGGAAACCATCCTTCTTTGACTCCATCATGCCCAATGGACTGAACTACTCAGTTTTACCTCACTGTTCTATTGAATCTCACCACCCAAACTCAAAAAAAAACCCTTGAACTTCATAACTAGCCTAATACCTTTCAAAACAAAGCTAAATCATAAAGAGAGAGCCCTCTCTGGATGCAGATTGGCTAGAATTTCTATCTAAAAGATTGGTATGTGGTTACCTCGGTCGTATTCCCTTTCTTACAACTTTTGGGAACAACCTAAGTGATAACAACTGCAACAATATATCAGCTTCTCTGGTTCTTTTTCTCCCTTCTATAGATGTTTCTGGTTGAGTGGATGTCTCCACTCAGCCTCCTCTCTGCTCCTCCATTTGTAGTTTCTCCACAACTTCCTAAAGCTCATCCCGAGGCTCGTCCTTCATAGCTAGAAGCTCCTTCCTTGGTGAGATACTCATGACTCGTTCCAGAAAGAATCTCATAGCTTTCTCCTCATCAAACTTGACATCTCTCCTCACCACTATCATCCTCAAGGAAAGTAAATACACCCGGTAATTTTGTGGAGTTTGGGTGTATCCTACAAAAACTCCCAACTTTGCTGTAGGCTCAAGGTTCTTCCTTGGATCTTTGGAGACATGACAATAAGCTGAAACTCCAAAAATTATGAAATGAGACATATCAAGCTTTCTCCTAGAGGAAGCTTCCTTCGGTGTGATCATACCAAGTATTCTATGAGGACTTCATTTCTGCAAGTAAACTTCCATGTTATATGCTTGTCCCCATAGTTGCAAATTATGGAAACCCTTGATCATGTAGCATAGTTATTGCAGCTCCAACTATGTTCATGTTCTTCCTCTCATCTACCCCATTCAGTTGTGGGTTATGGGGTGCTATCATTTCTCTTCGAATACCTTCTTTGGCACATAAATTATTGAATGCATTCGAAACAAATTCACCTCCATTATCACTTCTGAGAGCCTTCACCTTCTTTCTAGTCTCCTTCTCAACTAATGCTTTAAATTATACAAATTTTGGAAACACTTCATCATTTTTCCTCATGAAGAAAATCCATCATTTTATAGAGAAACCATCAATAAAAATTACATAGTACTTATGTTTTGTTGTGGAGACTGTAGAGACTCAGGGTCCACAAACATCAGAGTGGACTCTCTCCAAGATTGCATCTACCTTGCTATCTCGGACATGAAAGGTGGATTTTACATATTTCGCAACCCTTGCAGACATCCTGCTGGTCAAGGGAACCTTTAGGGAGATCAATGGTAATTTGCTCCATGATTTTTAAGGCACCATCATGTATATGTCCCAATATCTTGTGCTAACATTCTCCAATATCTCGACTCTGTACTTTTTCTTTCTTGCTACTCAATGCAACACACTCTCCCACCTTAAGTTTGTATAGGTTTTTCATTCAAATTCCAATCTGCTTCACTTTCCTGGTAGTTATGTGTCTTAGAAAGGCTTTCTCTTTATTGAAAATAACATCATAGCCTCTACCCTCCAATACTGCTAGAGAGAACAGGTTCTTCTTCAGCTCAGGTACAAACATGACATCTTTGAGGTGAAGAGGGGAGGATTTATCCCTCTCAAAGGTGACAATACAAATTCCTATAGCAATGTAACTCATGTCATACTCGAATTCAATATGGATCTTTAGATCCTTCTCCTCCAGGCAACTAAAACATTCCTTGCACCCTGTCATATGGAACGAGGCACCAAAATCAAGGCACCACACACTCCCCATAATAGTGTTGGCCATGCATGCTATTAGGGTGAAGTCCAATTCAAATTGTGAAGTCAATGCTTCACCTCCTACTCCTCCCGAAGGCTTCTTGTTAGACTTCTTGTGTGGACATTTTGTTGCACAGTGCCCGTATTCGTGGCAGTGGAATATTTTATCTTACTCAAGTCTTTCTTATTGCCATTATTTTAGCTGGATTCAAGTTTTCTTTGGGTCTTCTTTCCTTTTCCCTTCTTCCCATTCCCAACAAAGGAAAAATTTTCTTCATCCTTTACTCTAGATGGTACAACATCTTTGGTATTTCTCTTGATCTCTTCTTGAACCAAATCAAGTCACAACCTTTCCCAATTTGGTAATTTTTCCCTTCCATTCATAGAGTCATGGTAGTTGTACCAAGATTTTGGAAGGCCTAGAAGTGCTAGGCTCACTAGATCACCATCTGCAACATTTTCCCCAAGCCCTCCAAGCTCATCTTGAAATTGAGTGAATCTGGAGAGATATTATGTAATGGTATCATTTTATGCATCCTAATGTTTCGAAGTTTGTCTTTTAGGGCCAACTTTCTATGGTCACTGCTATTTTTGAATATCTCAGTTAGTGTCTTCCACATAGCAAATGGTGTTTATTTTCCATGGAGATTTGAGACCACATGGTCTCTCACACCTTCCAAAATAATTCTCCTGGCCTTTGCAACATCCTTCTTCCATTAGGTTAATTGTTGTGCATCAGATTGTTAGGGTTTCACAATGTCATTTTTAACATATTCTAACACACTATTATAATCAAGCACTGGTTCCATTTGGTCCTTCTAGGCTATGAAGTTCGAGCTAACTTATAGGTCATACTCCAATCTCAGCCCGTTGAAATACATTCTCCCCAATACGAAGAAAAGTTGCTACACTAAAGCTGCAAATTCGAAATTCCTGAGGGGAAAATTCGAAATATTGGTTCTAATGTGATTTTAGGGCTCTGATACCATGTAGAAGATTGATATAAATTTCAATTGCTCAAGAAATTGAACCGAAATTAGGAGACATAAATTCTACTCTACTAATCTACAGAATGGAAATCACAATTCACAAAAACATACATATACATGCAACAAGCAAAACCAAAAGTACACAATTATTTCTAGGGGAACCCAACTGGAAAAAAATCCTCAAGCCTTTTCGCATTAATTAGTTGAATAGAGAAACTATTACAATTGCATGCTCCAACTCCAAGCACCACCTGCAAAATAAAAACTGTTCTCTCTACTGAATGAGAAACTTTGGCCAAAACTTAGCCAATTTATGTCTCTTCTTGCCTCCTATTTCCTTGCGCAAATCTAATCTAATTCGAGCTCTCAAAAAATAGGGAAGTACCTATTTCATTGCATAATTCCTAAGGAATTGATCTCCTGACTGCATGCAAAAAATGTACACTCAACTAGAATACAATTAATGTTACACTAGCCTTTGTCTCCTCCACTCTAGTTGAGCAATTCAAATTCCATGCATGTCTGGGCTATTTTGGGTTGATTGATCAATTAACTAATAGATCTATGAGTTATACTATTGAATCACTACTCAACTAACCTTCAACTGACTCTATTAATTGTTGGAGGTTAGTTAATTTAGTACAACTGAAAATAATTGAACTAGATTGCTAAAATTTAGCAATCAACACATGTATGACTGCACTCCAAGCCCACTAACTCAAATGTGTTGATCTAATTGTGTGACAAGAGCCATATCGGACTAGTTAACTACCTCCAAGTTGTCCTGTTGATGTGGAAATTCAATTTACTCAAATTTACTAAGGCTAAAGTCAAATTGAGCCTTTCTTGCTACATTTTCTAACAGGGAGAGGGTGTCATAGGTTCAACAAGGGATCCAAGATACAACAAATGACTGAAGGGTGCTCAGAGACAAAAGAGTAGCACCAAGGAATAAAATTTATGCAAAATTGTTGATAAATCACTAAAGAGCCAAGCACATGGAGGCAAGAGTAAGGATGGAGACACTAGAGAAGTCGAGAGTGGGGTAGCAAGGATTATTGTCAACCCCTGAGAGGAGGGATAAAAACAAGGTGGTCTAAGACAAAATGGTTGGCCATTTATTGCATATTACCAATTCTAGTAAGTTTTGATTTTCTAAAAAATGGAAACATTAATCCCATATGCTCATATGAAACCATTATGAAGGGTTTATAAGTTATCTTTTACTTAATGTAATTTATGTGTTCAATAGAATGCAATATGGACTATAGTGTATCCTTTTAATCTCTATCATATGTTGGAATAGTATACAAAAAATTGGAACTCAGAAATGATAAGAAATAGAAACATCGAGACACATCATCATCGAGTAGATGCCATGTATGATTATACTCAATAGCCAATATATTATCTGTAGGTTTTAACCCTATACAATTAAGCACTTCAAATGAATTCTTAATAAAAATTGAAAAGATAAAACGGAAAACACAAATTTACACTAAGATTTTATTCTAGAAACCCAAACTCAGGAAAACCAAATATTTTTTTTTTTCATTATATTTTATTTACTATATATATATATATATATATATATATATTTTTGTACATGAAATATAATAAAATAAAAAATATTGCTAGTACTCATGTGTTTATATATCCCATAGGGTAAAGGAACTGTTAATCCAACCATAGTTCCATAATTGAAACTGAAAAACCATGGGAGAAAATACCAGTCACAGCAAAACCACTTTTAGCCAAATCACAGGCCAAAAAATAGCAAAAAAATGCCAAAATTATCCATTTTTTTTTGGGAGAGGGGGATCCTGCCCCTAATAACCCCTCTTTGTTCATGGTGCATATAAGTTGTGTAAAGCGTAATACCATAAAATAAGAAGACTAAGGTGTATACCTTTATATAAATAATTATATTTTTCAGCTCCTTCAAACCACTTTAGCAACTCCGCAACGAAGGTATGGGGAACAACTCTCCTCCCAACCACAGGCTCAGCTCAACAACCGCCCATCCCTAATCCTCAATCTATTATTTCCAAACTTGAAAAAGTATTTCCTCTCGCCAAAAAAAATGCCCCTCTTCTTACTCCCCCCTTATATAGATTTCTTCCATCATAAATGATTTGATCCTAAGACTCCACTTGTCATAATTATCTTTTATCTTTATTTGTCTTTCCCTATGCCTATTTTTTGTGTAAATTTTTAATTTAATTGATTTAGGCCATGACAAAGAATATAATGTGTGTCCAACATTCTTCCACTTTTTTTCTTTCCATATTGGGGGCCACAATAGTACACATTTAACAATTCATTTCAGTGACAATCATTCTTTTTCCACACTAGGAGAAATTTCCAACGCTCACATATTTTGTTAATGCATTTGCAACATTCTTCAAATTTTCCACCTTTATTAGAAGCACCTTCTTGTCTCCAACCATATCCCTTACAAAGTGATACTTAACATCAATATGATTTTTCTTTGAATGATAAGAAATGTTCCTTGCCAAGAAATTGAACTTTGGCTATCATAATTTATCCTTATAGCTTGTTGTACCAACCCCATATCTGAGCACAATCTCTGTAACCAAACTACTTTCTTGCATGCATTTGTGCTTGCCAAGTATTCAACCTTTGTAGTTGAACGTTACACTATAAACTATCTCTTACTCATCCAATTAAAAACTCCTGCATATAGTTTAAACCAGATCTCTAGCCAAATTTGCATCATCAAATAAGTGTATGTCCAACACTCTGTCAAGTCCTGGTCTTCATTGGTAGCACAATCCATAATTAGTAATGCCTCACAAATATTTGAAAACCCTCTTTACTGTAGTCAAATGCTCCTTCCCTAGTTTTTACATATACCTACTTAGTACTCCATCTGCATGTGAAATGTCTGGTGTTGTACATACCATTGTGTACATCAAAATTACAACCACACTTGCATATGAAACTCAAGACATGTCCTCTCCTTCTTCCTGTGTTTTGGGGCACTTATTTGCCAATAAATTTATTTTTACATGAATAGGGACCTTCATCGATTTATTTTCGTGCATATTAAACCTTTGCAATATTGTCTCAATATACTTCCTTTGATTTAACCAAAGTTTCCTCTTTTCTCAATCTCTTTTAATGTCCATGCCCAAAATGAAATTTGCAACACCAAGATCCTTCATGTAAAATTTAGAAGATAATTGGGTACTTCTTGGATGATTTTGCTTTCATTTCTAGTTAACAACATATCATGTAAATACAAGACCAAATAAATAAAACAATCGCCAACAAATTTAAAATACACACAGTGATCCACTTTGTTTCTAGTTAAGCCAAGCCCATATATATATATATATATATCTATATATATATATATATATATATATATATATATATACCAATTTTTTTATACCACATCCTTGGTGATTGCTTCAACCCATACAATGAATTTTCAACATGCATACCAACTATTTCTTACCTTTCACAACAAAGCCTTCTGGTTGCTTCATGTGGATTTCTTCTTCTAGATCCCCATGTGGAAATTTTGTCTTCACCTTCATTTATTCTACCTCAAAATCAAAAGAAACAATAACTTATAAAATAAATTTAACATAATATAACTTTATAGCAAGAGAAAAAATATCTCCAAATTCAATTCCTTACACATGGGAATGACCTTTTTCTATTAACCAAGCATTGTATTTCTCCACTCTTCCTTCTACATTCAAATTCTTCTTCAACACCCATTTGCTACTAATAATTTTTCTTCTAGTTAACAACTCTACTATATCCCAAGCCCCATTCTTGTCCAAGGCTTCCATTTCTTCAACCATGGCATTTTTCCAGAGTTTTCCATCCTCTAAATCCACGACCTCTCTAATAATTCTAGGTTCATGATCAATAATAAACAAAGAAAAATTTCAATGGAAATCAAGTGGATTATACCTTTTTGGCTTCCTTCTTTCTTGAACTAATCTCCTCAAAACCAAAGTATGTGGTTCTTCTTCTTCGAATTCTTATTCTTCTATAGAGTTTGAATCACCACCCTTTAGCTCAAACTCTATCTTCTCTAGTTATTTTTCCTTTGTATGACTTCTTGTTTGATAATGTCTTTTAATTTTCTAAATACCACTTCTCGACTGTACATAACCTCCTTTGTTTCTGGTTCCAAAGTTTGTAACCTTTTAAACCATCTTTGTAATTAGTAAAGATGCACCTTTCATATTTTCTATCCAACTTAGTTATGTTTTCCATTGGACCATGTGCATATGCATCATATCCAAATACCTTATGATGTGTGACAAAAGGTTTCTTACCAATCCATACCTCATGTGGAGTCTTATCATCCAATGTTGATGAGGATGATCTATTTATCAAGTAACATGTAGTATCCATTGCTTATGCCTATAATTCATGTCCTAACCTAGCAGTGACTAAGCATGCTCGATTTTTTCATCAACGTCCTATTCATCTTGTATGCAACTCCATTTTGTTGAGGTGTGTCTACTATGCTATACCATAAATTTTACAGAACTCTTCAAATTCCTTCCCATAAAACTCTCCACCATTGTCTGTCCTCAACATCATGATTTTCTTCTCAATCTGATTCTTCACCATAACCTTAAATTCTTTAAATCTACCAAAGACTTCAAATTTATTCCCAAGGAAATATACCCATGTACTCATTGATAATTCATCTATAAATGAGATGGAGTACACATATTTACCTAGTGATGGAACCAAGTAGGTCTAAACACATCATTGTACACTAGTTGTAGTATTCCCTTTCCCCTCTTAGCACTAGAGGAGAATCTCACCTAATTCTACTTCCCATATATCACAAAAATCAAAATCCAAAGAAAAATTAGACATAACTTCTACCATACCATTACCATGTAGGACTGGAAGGCCCTTCTCTATGATGTTTCCCAGTATTTAATCCAACACCATAGTCTTTTCTCCTGATGTTGCAAGAGTTTTTTCTTTTGCTCCACTCTTAGGAACAATAAAACTATCACACTGTAGAGCCTTGAACCTGTACCTCCTTACACACCCTCTCAGCCTTCTTTTCCCATTCATTTCCTCCTTTTCCCACTCATTTCATCCACCAAGTTGATTGAATCATTGTATTTTAGGACTTTTTACATGATTTTATAACTATGCTAAGTGAACATTGTTTGGTTTAGAATTTTGGTTCAGTGTGCTGCGTTTCCGCAGCCAACACAGGTTTCTGCAGCTGATCCAGGTTTCTGCAGCCAACACAGGATTCCGCAGCTGTTTTATTAAACGATATGTTACAGGTGTCCTCTGAGAAGATGAGCCACATGGGCAAGTTCCATGGGTCAAGGACATGGTACGTGTCCCTCCAGATCACCCAGAACAACCATAAAAGCCCGCGGTCAACGAGGAGGAAAATACCGGTCAACAGAAGTGTCCAGCGGTGGCACGGCTCTGCGTTGCTCTGTTTTTGGGCACGTGAAGCTAGGTGGCATCATCCTCAGCCACGGAGACAATCTAGAAGCACGAATCCAATAGCCACATTCTCCAGATTGAATGAACACGATGACAGTTACCTAGATCTGGGGACGCAGAGGATTCACGTGTTTTTAAAACAGCTGGTTAATAGCATAGATCTCGTTAAAGTAGTTTGCTTTTCTCCTTATAAATAAAGCGTCCTTGAATGCTGTAGAGTTAATCGTGGTTGTAATCATTTTGTATGTAATTTTGAACTCCCCACTGTACTTTACATTTGCTGTCAATACATGAGAAGACTGTTTTGCATTTAAGCGTATAACTGTTCCTTGAACCGGCTGAAGTAGGCAGAGGGCCCCTGTTTTTTGAAATCCTGTACAGTAACCTTTAATTTCCTGCATTTCTTTTTCTTATTTCATGTATATTAGCTGTACAAATGTCTTTTAATTGCTACGTTTTTATTTCTTTCCAACATGTATATTAGCTGTACATAAACTTTGATTTCTGTTGATTTACATTTCTGCACTTTTATGTCATGACTGATCAGTGGGTTATGCAGGTTTCTTAGGCAAGCCTGGGACAATTTTCTTTCTTTTCTTTTCATAACTAGTGGCATGCGTGATCATCTTGTCTATGTTGCTGACCTTCATTGTTTTGCAGTTTTGATTTTCCTTACTGTCATTTATTTAACTTGCATATTTACTTTCTGCTCTTAGACATCAAGTTGTTCATCTATTGATGGTTCCTTTTCCATAATCAAATAACTTTATTGGGAGCCAAAATATCATTTAGCATAGCTTGATTTAGTTTTCTTTAGAACTCACATTACTTGACTTATCCATAACTGTTTCTTACATGATAAACTCAGTTGAAAGGCAAAATGTTAAGAGAAAGTTAAAGTATTGTGACTAGTCTCTCTTATTTAGTTTCACTTAGATTTCACATTGCTTAACATTTCATGATATCTTTTCATAGAGAAGATTAAATTGAAGAGTTGAAATAGTGTGATATAGTTGTTCCTACTTTTAATGGATTTAATATAGATTTCATTTTTCATTTTCATTCAGCAGCAGAGATACTGGGCTGATGTCATTAGTGTTTTATTTGATGTCTTTATTTTCCTTTACGAGTTGATTTTATTGCAGTTGTTGTTCAAGCTTTCTTGTAGAATACTTTTTAAGTTTAGAGAAATCATTTAGAGATCACCACAATCATCCACATTCCACTTGCTTTATTACACTTCCATCACATCACAGTAGGAAAGATACATTTGAAAACAAACCTAAAAAAAAACTAAAAACGACAAAAGATTAAGAAAATGGTTATCTAAGTACATACATTACAGCTCACTTCATCAGCTTACGAGCCCCGGGTTGACATTTAAAAGTTGCAATTTAGACTTCACTAAATTGACCAAACATTTTGGCGCCGTTGCCGGGGAAGTGAAATTAGGTAGCCAATTTCTAAAAAAAAACAAGAAAATTTCAAGGAAGGAAAATTAATAACATCTCAAAGTATGCTCTCCTCTTGCATTTAATGTGATTTGGAGGATCAGAAAAGAGAAATTTATTGGTTTAATAGTCTCTTGAGTATGCTCTCTTCTTGCACCTAGAGTGACCTGGAAGATCAGAAAGAGAATTATTAGCCTGACTTGAAGAAAAAATAAAAAAATGACATGCATAGAGCAAGAGATTCTAGGGGAAGGTTTTTAGCTAGAGCCAAAAGTTCGATTTTTACAACTCCATCTACTTCAAGGAATAGACAAGAGACACCTCCATCATCTCCAACTTACACTCCTAGCCCTAGGATTCCTGGAATTCAAGAGGCAGGAGCCGACTCTCCCACACCTTCCATCGAATCTGAACTAGAAAGAGATCCTTTCCTTCCTTCTATAGAGAGACAAATTGTAATATAAGAAGTAGAATCATCTGAAGAAGAGGGGGAAATTCCTTCTCATACACCCTTAGTAGAAGAACCAGAAGACTCTGAAGTCTCCAGGGAAACTACCATGACAGAGGAAGGAGCAACTGGATTTGGTAGAGGTAGAGGTAGAGGAGGAGGAGGAAACAATGGAGGAGGTAGAGGTAACGTTGGGGGAAATAGGGATGGGGATAACTCATTCGGGTTTCCTATAGTTGATGAGGACTCCCGAGCCACAATGAAAAACATCTCACCATCTTTCCTCCCAAACTTCCATGGGTTTAGGAATGAGGACCCTGAAACATTTCTATTTGAGTTTGAGGTAGTATGTCAAACTTATGATTATTTGGAAGACTCTCAAAAACTCAAATTGTTTCCTTCAACACTGAAAGGAGCAGCCTTGAAATGGTTCATGGGATTACTCACTCAATCCATTAGGTCTTGGAATGATATGAAACAAGCATTTTTGGATAGGTACCTGGACTATTGTATGCCCACCAATCACAAGGATGAGGTGTTCAAAATGATGCAAAAAGAAGATGAAAACTTGGAGGAGTTACTTGAAAGATTTCAATATAATCTGAAAAGAGCAAAAATGAGTAACTTGGATGAGGGGACCTTGAAAGCCCTTTTATTAAAAGCCATTAGAGATGAATGGATAGATATTCTGAACATGATGGGAAAAGGAGATGTATCTCAACTTCCACTTTCTGATATAGCAGAATTATGTGTCCATCTCTCAAGGGGAAAATCTAAAACTCAAAAAGGGCCTAGAGATCCTTCTCTCATCAGAGCAAATAAATCTGCAACTGGATCGGTAATTAGGGCTGAGATTGGCAACATGCTTGATGAATTCAAACTGATATCTTAGGAAGTCTTAGTGAGCAACTAGACACCCTTAAGATTCACAATAAGCAGAAAGCAGAAGCTGAGGCTTTGGCCATCTTTTGCCCAAAGTGTAGGAAGAAACATGCTCTAAGGGAATGTCCCTTGGATGCAAAATTTGTAGAAACATGTGTAATTTGTTCAGAGAATCATGAGACCAAGGATTGTCCTTCAATTCTTGGGCTCAAAGCTGTCTTTCAAGAAGATCCAAATACAATCGAATCTCTCTGTTTTGTTGCAAGGAGACCTTGGCAGGGGCAACAAAATCAAGGGTTTAGCAACTCTATGAATTTTCAATCCCCACCAAATTGGAATCCTTGGCAACAACCTTGGTCCCAACCTCAAAATCCTTTTCAATCCTGGGTACAAGGTATGCAAAATCCTTATGGGAGATTTGCTCAATTTTACCAATATCCTCCATCTTTTAAAAAACAACAAGCTCCACAACTTCCAAATCAAAATCCACAATTATCATTTCCATTTCCACAACAACAACAACCTTCTCAACAAAACCCAAATTCTCAACTCTTGCTTCCATTTCAACAAAAGTCAAATCAACTTCCTTCTCAGCCATTGCCAAACCCCAATAATAAAAACCCTCAAAATGCTTACATGATGGAAGGTCAACAATTTCCTACCTATATGATTGTTCCTCTCAATGAAGTACAACTCAGATCAGGTAGAGTCCTAGATAAACCTTCTATAAATGCTCAAAAGCAAAGCATTTTTGAGGAAGAGTCTCTTGAAGCCAATAAGGGTTCTGAAGCATCTCTTCAAAACCCAAACACTCAAAAAGAAAAAGAAAAAGAATTAACCCCCACAACTCCCATAGTTGAGCAACCTGCATCTTTATCCACACCTCCTTTTCCTGAAAGATTACAAATTGACAAAGGAGTGGAAAAACAAATTTGGTTGTCTGACTATAATTTTCTAGATGAATTGAAGAATGTCTGTATCAAGATTCCCTTGTTACAAGCCATTAAAGAGATTCCTATTCTAGCAAAAACAATAAAGGAGTTGAGTCTTAAAAGCCCAGGAAGGAAACCAAGAGATACCAGAAGGATCCACCTGGTAGGGAAAATTGCAGATATCATGATGGGAAAAATTACTATGCAGAAATATGTAGATCCCGGTAGTCCAATTGTCAAAACACATATCAATGGGGTAGAAATACCAAATACTTTGATTGATTTAGGGGCTGCTATCAACATCATGAGTAGACAGACTATGGAACAGCTAAAACTTCCTAATCTTCTTTTTATACCTACTTTATTGCAATTGGCAGATTGATCAATTATTAAACCAGATGGTGTATTAGAAGACATTCCAGTCTCCCTAGACTCTTGGGAATATCCAGTGGATTTCATGATTTTAACTCCCAAGAGTAATCTAGGAGGACATCCTCTTATTTTAGGAAGACCTTGGCTAGCCACAACTGATGCTTTCATAAGTTGTAGGTCTGGGGATATGTATATTTCTGATGGTAATTCGACAAAGAAGTTCAATCTGTATCCTCCAGCAAAAGCAATTACGTAAATAGGAGATAATGAGTGGGTTGATGATGAAGATACTATACAACCTGTCTTTACCATTTCTAAGATTAGTGAAGATAGTCAAATTCTGAACACATTAGAAAACTTTGAACCATCTTCAGAATATGACCACACACAATTTCAGTTGGATTCTGACATTGAGTGTCTATCATCTAGACAAATGTCTCTTTTCTCTATGGAAGAGTTTGGTAGTTCTGCCATTGAGATTTTTCCAGGAAAAACATTGAATATCAACAGAAACTTGGAAAAATCACAACAGGAGGAGCTAACCAAAATCTTGCAAAAATACTCTACTGCATTTGCATGGGAGTATACTAATATGAAAGGTATTGACCCTAAGACTTGCATTCATCACATCTACATTGAGGAAAACAATAGACTAATCAGACAACCTCAAAGAAGGATGAATCCAAACCTTAGGGAGATAGTGAAAGAAGAGCTCCAAAAGTTACTTAATGTAAACTTCATTTACCCCATTTCAGATAGCCTGTGGGTTTCCCCTTTGGTTATAGTACCTAAAAAGAATGGTAAATGGAGGGTTTGCATTGATTACAGGGAATTGAACAAGGTAACTTTGAAGGATCACTTTCCTTTGCCCTTTATTGATCAAGTATTAGATACTTTAGCAGGCAAAAAGTATTTCTCATTTTTGGATGGTTTTAGTGGTTACAATCAAATTCAGGTAGCACCTGAAGATCAGGACAAGACCACATTACCTGTCCTTGGGGAAATTTTTCTTACCGAGTACTTCCTTTTGGATTATGTAATGCACCCGCAACATTTCAAAGGGCAGTACTAGGAATCTTTTCTGATCTAATTCATGATTGTGTAGAGGTCTATATGGATGATTTTACAGTTTATGGTAATTCATTTGAAGAGGCATTAGAAAATTTGGAAAAAGTCCTTATAAGATGTAAAGAAACAAATCTTTCATTAAGTCATGAAAAATGTTTTATGATGTTTACTGAAGGGATTGTTTTAGGACATCATATTTCAGGAGATGGTATTAAAGTTGATAGATCAAAAGTTGAAGTCATCTCCAAGTTACCTATTCCAAATTGTCAAAAAGATGTTAGAAGTTTTCTTGGATTTACTGGATATTATAGAAGATTTATTGAAAACTTCACCAAGATAGCATCTCCGCTCTTCAAATTACTTACAAAAGACTGTGAATTCAATTGGGATCCTGACTGTCAATCTGCATTTGAAACTTTAAAAACAAGAATATCTGAAGCACCCATTTTGAGAGGGCCAAATTGGAAACTTCCTTTCCATATTTCTACAGATGCTTCAGATACAGCTCTAGGAGCTGTGTTGGGTCAAAAGGATTTAGTTCCTTATGCCATTTACTACACCAGTAAAAATTTGATTCCCACTGAGTTAAATTATACTGTGACTGAAAAAGAGTTCTTAGCTGTTGTGCATGCAATTAACAAGTTTAGACATTACATAACTGGCTATGAAACTTTTGTCCATACTGATCATTCTGCAATTAGATATCTCATGAACAAACCTGTTACTAATGGCAGAGTTACAAGATGGCTTTTATTTTTACAAGAATTCAATATCACTGTGTTAAATAGACCAGGAAAACAAAATACAGTAGCTGATTTCTTGTCTAGAATCCAAAATACTAACGAAGATTCTCCTGTAGAGGATAAGTTTCCAGATGAATATTTGTTTGCAGTAACTACTAAAACTCCTTGGTATGCAGATATTGCTAACTATTTGGTTACAGGGAAGCTACCTCCACACTTATTTCCTAATGAGAAAAGGAAAATCATTCAGGAGAGTTCAAAGTATTCATGGATTTCTAATGAATTGTTCAAAACAGGGCTAGATTGTGTGATCAGAAGATGTGTTCGGGAAGATGAAATGCCTGACATCCTTAAAGCATGTCATGATGAACCGTGCGGTGGGCACTTTGCTGACAAGAGGACTGCCTATAAAATCCTTTCGTTAGGATATTATTGGCCTTCTCTCTTCAAAGATGCAAAACAATATGTTAGAAGGTGTGACAGCTGCCAAAGAATTGGGAGACAAACTCTTTCAAATGAAATGCCATTACAGCCACAGGTACTCATCGAACCCTTTGAAAAATGGGCTTTAGATTTCATTGGACCTATTAATCCACCATCTAGACAAAAGAAGTATATATTGGTTTGTACTGACTATGTTACTAAATGGGTAGAAGCCAAGGCATTGCCTTCTGCCACTGAAAATTCAGTTGTTCAATTTCTTTTTGAGGATATTTTTACTCGTTTTGGTGTCCCAAGAGAAATTGTGACAGATCAGGGAAGTCAATTTACATCTAACTTGATGGAGAAGCTGATGGAGGAATACAAAATCAAGCACAGAAAATCTACTCCATACCATCCGCAAGCAAATGGTCAAGTGGAATCCACAAACAAAGTTCTTGAGAGCATCATCACCAAGACTGTTCATCTCCACATAAGAGATTGGGCAGAAAGGCTTCTTGAAGCCTTATGGGCCTATAGAACTACATGGAGGAACACAACAGGACATTCTCCCTATGAACTTGTTTATGGGAAATAAGTCTTGCTCCCCATTGAGTTTCAAGTCAAAACCTTCAAGATGGCAGTTCAGTTGGGGATGAATCTATCAGAAGCCCAAAAGCACAGAATGGAGCAGCTGAATGAGCTAGATGAAATAAGACAAGATGCAATTTTAAGGACTGATCTAGTTCAGCACCAAAGAACTAAGTGGCATGACAGATATATCAAAGAGAGAAAGTTTCAAAAGGGAGATTGGGCGTTACTGTTTGATTCCAAGTTTAAAGACTTCAAAGGGAAATTTCAGACTCATTGGCTTGGACCATATGAGATTGATGAAGTCTTTAGCAATGGAGCATTTCGAGTCAAGACTATTGATGAGTTACAAACTCCTCTCATTGTGAATGGCCACCGATTGAAAATTTATCATAAGCCACTCTCAAAAGAGGACTTTGTCAAAATATTTCAAGAAAATTCTGCAATGAAGTTGGTGGAGAGGAATCCTTCTCCTCCATCAGCCTAATCTTTGTTTCTTTCAGTTGAAAAAAAAAAAAGAAAAAAAAAAGAAAAAAAAAATCTTTTGTATAAGCCTGAAAACCAATCATAGATTGGCAGTCTTATACAGAAAATGTAGAGTGAAAATCAGGGACACCTGACACTCTATATTTTCCAAAAAAAAAATCTCTCTTCCTTTCCATCTTCACTTCACCTCACTTATCATTTCCATCTTCACCTCCATCTCATCTTCATCTCCATTCCACTTCACTCCACTTCATTTCCATTTCATTCCATTCCATCAATAAAAGTCCTTCTCAGGACTATTTCATTCAGTTAGTTCTTTTTCTAACTAAATTTGTGCAGTTAAAGGGGTGTTGTCTCAGTTTCCGCAGCTGGGAACCGTTTCCGTAGCTAGCACCAGTTTCCGCAGCTCGAAATGATTCCGCAGCCAGCATCACTCTGTCTCTACAGCAACACTTTGTTTTCAAAAGAAAATCACAGTCAAAGGTTAGCATCATCATCACCAAAGGCAGCAAAGATATGAGGCACCTGCAAGATCAAAAAGCAATAATGGATCAAAAGCCTTAATCAACAAATGGCAAACTTCCAAAGGTATGATCAAAATCTATACCAAATAACAATTTAATGTCATTGTATGCATAGTTATTAGATCATGGAAATTCCACTAAATACAATGATTTGATACGGCAAGATCCATATCACTCCTCTTCCACGATGATAATCCATCCACCTCATTCCTTTCTAACGGTTCCATAATCACTATTAATTCAAACTCGAAATGGGGCCGCTCTTTCATTTATTGGCCGTACGTAGAAGAAGTGACCTACTGTACTACGGCTCTCCTCCACCATAACTTCCGCAGCCAACGTTGAGACGTGGCGTAAGCCAACCGATTCGAAAGGACTCAGCCGTTATACTGCCCATTTATCACTCCACTCCCGCATGCATTTGATGCTAAACCCGTGACTGTTGTTTACCTCGTGCTCATACCCTTCTCTGCTCTCCATTTCCGCTGCAACCTCCATAGCTTTGCTCTAAACCCTGATTACAGTCACTGCATACACTTTGCATTTCGACTACGGCCACTCCACTTACCTCAAGAATCCCGTAATCAGCTCGTTTTTCCTTTGAACGTCCACACACAGTAAAATTTTCAACCGGGGTTGAAAGCCGAGAATGGGAAAGTTACTCAGAGCCGAACCTGAGGGTCCAAAATACCTGGAGGGGTATCCGCAGATGAAAGAGTCATTGAAGAAGGCAAAGTGGCTGAAGTTTATTCAAAAGTTCAGAGGTTATAATAAGGAAGTCACTAAAGCTTTTGCTCGATCCTTCAATGGACACGTAGTGGAGGTAGGGGACTTGAAATTCACAATAACAGAGGCCACAATAGCAGCAGCAACCAGTTTACCACAACAGGGAGACAGATGGTTTAAAAACAGAGGCCTGGATGATCAAGGATGGAAAGTCATGCTCAAAAACACAGGTATGGATACTTCTATATTCACTAAGGGAATTCCTGTGCATGTAATCAAAGAGGAATGGTCTGCGTTGTTATTACTTGTTCAGAAGTTTATTACATGCGAGGGTCGTTTTGGCACCATGTATATGTATCATGCAAGGATTATGATGAATTTTATGGAAGGCCATGCCCTTAATTTACCTTACTTTCTGTTAGCAAGTCTGAAGAAAATGAGCTCTGCTGTTCATAAACATGTAGGCCATATTGAATCCCACCTTTATCATCATGGGCTCATTAGAATTCTCATTGAGGATCAATTGAAAAATAATAACGATACTTGGAAAAAGTTTTTGATCAGAAATCACTTCCAAGAAGTGACTGAAGCCTCTGCTAGAAGTTCCCCAAAAATCCCAAGAAGAAGTAGGAGGAGAGAAAGAAATGTTACAGCCCAGGACCTTCCTACATTAGACACTCAGGAAACTGTTCATGAGGAAGAAGAAGAGGGAACTAGAAATAAGAAGTAGAAAAAGGACAAAGGTAAAGTAACTATTCAAGAAACATATCCATCCCCTGAACCATCTGTAGAAGAAGAATCTCAAACTTTGGCAGAAAGGCTAGCACATCTTCAAACTGCTGCCTCAGCAAAGAAACAAAAAGAAAAATAGAGTGCCCAGAAAGAGAGCACTAGTCCACATGTGAGGAGGAGCAGTAGGCTCAAAGGAAAGAAAGTGACCCTAGAAAAACAATCACACTTTATTGATTTAGGTGAAGGAACACCTGAAAAAGGTCCAGCTCAGCAAGACATTGAGGCAAGTCCTCCACGTGAGGAAAGTCCTTTTCAGCTGGAAAGAGAAAACAGTCCTCCTTTACAAGAATTTGAGTTCAGGCCGAGAAAAACACTTGAGGTAGATTCCACCCAGCAAGAAGCATATAACTACTTAGAGTCATTGGAACGATCAGTTGCAGGACCAAGCACTACCTTGCCACTTGATGCACAAGTGCAGTCTTTAAAACAGGAAGTGTTTGAGCTAGAAGTCCTAAACAGGCACATTAAACAAGAAAATGAAGCATTAAAAGAGCAAAGTGGACAAGATTGTCCATGACAATACCATGCTTCACTTAGGACTGTGGCAGAAGAAGAATAGAAAATTGAAGAAAAAGTGCAAGAAGCTGAGCAGGGCATTGATTAATTTGAAGTTCAGGTGTCTATTCAAGAAACCAAGGACCATTTTGGCATCAAGGAGAAAGAGAAGAAGGTTGGATGTTCTTGCAGAAGCATCATAGCACATGGATTGAGGAAAAGAACTAAGTTTTGGTTGCATGAGGACATGCAACACCTTCACAGTGGGGGTATGTAGAGCCTTGAACCTGTACCTCCTTACACACCCTCTCAGCCTTCTTTTCCCATTCATTTCCTCCTTTTCCCACTCATTTCATCCACCAAGTTGATTGAATCATTATATTTTAGGACTTTTTACATGATTTTCTAACTATGCTAAGTGACTATTGTTTGGTTTAGAATTTTGGTTCAGTGTGCTGCGTTTCCGCAGCCAACACAGGTTTCCGCAGCTGATCCAGGTTTTTGCAGCCAACACAGGATTCCGCAGCTGTTTTATTAAACGATATGTTACAGGTGTCCTCCAAGAAGATGAGCCACATGGGCAAGTTCCAGGGGTCAAGGACATGGTACGTGTCCCTCCAGATCACCCAGAACAGCCATAAAAGCCCGCGGTCAACGAGGAGGCAAATACCGGTCAACAGAAGTGTCCAGTGGTGGCACGGCTCTGCGTTGCTCTGTTTTTGGGCACGTGAAGCTAGGTGGCATCATCCTCAGCCACGGAGACAATCTAGAAGCACGAATCCAACAGCCACATTCTCCAGATTGAATGAACACGATGACAGTTACCTAGATCCGGGGACGCAGAGGATTCACGTGTTTTTAAAACAGCTGGTTAATAGCATAGATCTCGTTAAAGTAGTTTGCTTTTCTCCTTATAAATAAAGCGTCCTTGAACGCTGTAGAGTTAATCGTTGTTGTAATCATTTTGTATGTAATTTTGAACTCCCCACTGTACTTTACATTTGCTGTCAATACATGAGAAGACTGTTTTGCATTTAAGCGTATAACTGTTCCTTGAACCGGCTGAAGTAGGCAGAGGGCCCCTGTTTGCTGAAGTCTTGTACAGTAACCTTTAATTTCCTGCATTTCTTTTTCTTGTTTCATGTATATTAGCTGTACAGATGTCTTTTAATTGCTGCGTTTTTATTTCTTTCCAACATGTATATTAGCTGTACATAAACTTTGATTTCTGTTGATTTACATTTCTGCACTTTTATGTTCATGACTGATCAGTGTGTTATGCAGGTTTCTTAGGCAAGCTCGGGACAATTTTCTTTCTTTTCTTTTCATAACTAGTGGCATGCATGATCATCTTGTCTATGTTGCTGACCTTCATTGTTTTGCAGTTTTGATTTTCCTTACTGTCATTTCTTTAACTTGCATATTTACTTTCTGCTCTTAGACATCAAGTTGTTCATCTATTGATGGTTCCTTTTCCATAATCAAATAACTTTATTGGGAGCCAAAATATCATTTAGCATAGCATGATTTAGTTTGCTTTAGAACTCACATTACTTGACTTATCCATAACTTTTTCTTACATGATAAACTCAGCTGAAAGGCAAAATGTTAAGAGAAAGTTAAAGTATTGTGACTAGTCTCTCTTATGTAGTTTCACTTAGATTTCACATTGCTTAACATTTCATGATATCTTTTCATAGAGAAGATTAAATTGAAGAGTTGAAATAGTGTGAGATAGTTGTTCCTACTTTTAGTGGATTTAATATAGATTTCATTTTTCATTTTCATTCAGCAGCAGAGATACTGGGCCGATGTCATTAGTGTTTTATTTGATGTCTTTATTTTCCTTTACGAGTTGATTTTATTGCAGTTGTTGTTCAAGCTTTCTTGTAGAATACTTTTTAAGTTTAGAGAAATCATTTAGAGATCACCACAATCATCCACATTCCACTTGCTTTATTACACTTCCATCACATCACAGCAGGAAAGATACATTCGAAAACAAACCTAAAAAAAACTAAAAACTACAAAAGATTAAGAAAACGGTTATCTAAGTACATACAGTACACCTCACTTCATCAGCTTACAAGCCCCGGGTTGACATTTAAAAGTTGCAATTTAGACTTCACTAAATTGACCAAACACACACCCAATACTAACAATACTTCTTGACAAATTATACAAAGGTACAATATGAACTCCTCTCAACAATACCATTCCTCCTCGAACCATCCTATAAGTATCCTTTTCAAACACTTGTTTTACACATGCATCACTCATATTGCTTACAAAAATCAAATTTCTAGCTAACCATGCGATGCACAAAAAATGAAGGAGTGTATTGATTCTTCCATCCATGAGGTTCAACTTGAATTTTTCTCATCCTATGATTATTGTTCTTGAGTCATCTCCTAAGAACACATCACCACCATCGAATCTTTCATACTCAGAAAACCACTTCTTGTGAGGAGTCACATCAAAAGATGCACCAAATTTGACCAACCATGCCTCATGATCTACTTGTGTACTTGAAAATTCCAAGTGAACATCCCATCCTTCATTTGAGGAGGTTTTTTCTTCTATATAAGGAGCATCTTCATATCTCTTCCTTGTCTCTGCAATTTTGGCTTTATTGTCTTTCTTTTAATTCCCTTCTTTTTCACATTTCCAACATACCTTTACAAACATTCATGGAGATTTTGATATTCCTATATATTTAGATCTCCCAATTGAGGATTTATTTCTATTTCTATTTTTGGAGCACCTCCTCACAGACAAAGCATATTTATTTTTTCTCTCCATGTTTTTCCATCTCATCTTCTCCAACAACAAGGATGAGACTATTTCATCAAGTTTTAAGGTAGTTACATTACAACCTATGGTAACAACTAGACTAATGCACTTATCCTCATATGAAATCTTAATATAAAAAAATAAAATTGTCTCACGACAATATTGAAATCGTTTAGATGCTCTGTCACCGAGTCTCCATCCTTCATCCTCATATTCTACAACTTTTCCATAGGAACAATTTGTTCACTAGAGACTTAGACTACTACAAAGCCCCTAAATTTTTCCACAAAGCCTTTGTTGTTGCTTCTCCTGACACATTCAATAATATTGAGTTTGAGAGACATAATCACATTGTGCTCTTTGCCTTCCAATCCAACTTTATCTAGTCTTTTGTTTACATCCTTGTTGGTGCAGTACCTGAATCCACAACAATCTAGTTATCTCTATCCACCAACAATTCCATTTTGATCTTCCATAGCTCACAATTTTGCCCATTAAATTTCTTGATCTCTATTTTTGAATAGTTCACCATTTATTTTTATTACAAGAATCACTCCCACAGATCTCCCATTGTAATAAGGCCTAGCAAAGGCTCGAGCCAAACCCCTTAGCTACAAAGGCTTCCGCTAAAAGCCAAAACTACTTTGATGCCAAATTTATGTTCTATCCCTGTACAATTAATCATTGAAAACATATTCTTAATAAAAATAAAATGGATACAATCACAAACACACATTTACACAAAGAGATTTTATCCTGGAAACCCAAACCTGAGAAAATTAACAAGCTTTTGTTTTCATTACATTTTATGTATAGTATTACAATATATATATATATATATATATATATATATATATATATATATATATATATATATCCCACAAGGTATATGAGTCGTCAATATAACCTTAATTCCATAACCAAAACTACAAAACCATGGGAAAAACCACCATGCACAACAAAACCACTTTTAACAAAATTGTGGGCTAAAAAATGTTGATGGAAAAGACCATCCAAAAAATTCTTTCAAGACATTTCCCCAAACCCTGTGTAAGGGGGTTCCCAACCCCCTACATAGCCCCAACTAGGGGGGATGAATAGCCTCCTTGGGAAATCCCTTTATCACTTGTCTCAATTGAAGTTTAATGGTGAGGATCGAACATATATAATTGAGCACATTTATATTTTTCTTAAATTTTGTGAACATTACGAAAAAAATGATGAAGACTTTTTTCTTGTGTGGCTTTCTTCCTCACCCTTGAAGGTCATGTTAATCGATGGTGTCATACCTTACCATATTCTTCCATACATTATTTTCATCATTTCCTTAAGGATATTTATCAAGCCTTTGATAGGTATGATTATCAAGATATTCTTAAAAGAATAAATCAACTAAGAATGAAGCCTAATGAATTAGTTGAGGATTTCTCTGATTGGTTCTTTCATCTTTGTTATGAATTTATTGAAGAAGACACATATTGGGATTTCCTTAAGCAAAAGTTTGAGAATTTGGTTCACATCTCTCTACACGGTGAATTTGAACCTCCTGATGTTTCTAATTCCCCAACTCTAGTAAATCATGAGACACCTCTAATTTCAGAGGAGGAGTTTACGATTACTTTTGTTCCTTGTCCTCCTCCCTTTTCAGTTCTGATGTGGGTGCCTCCTTGTGATGATAATAAAGTTGGGAGATATGATATTCAAATTCCTAATCCAACTCCTCATTCTTCTTTCCCTTTTCATGACTCAGAATCAATGGAGGAAATCTTAGAATGGCTTATGAAGCCCATGGTGAAGACTAACTCCTCCGTCCCACAAGATGATGTAACTATTCATAACTCTAGTCTCGAATCTGATCTGTATTTCTGTTATCCTTTATCATCTACATGCCATGACTCTTTGTACCATGATCAACCTGATCAATTGGATCCACCATCTAGTTTTTCACACTCTCTTGATTTTCGAGTTGCTAGTTCAAATTGCGACCAGATACAAGGCAGTCATATTACATAGATAAAGGAGAAGGAAGGTGAAGATGATTTCAATATTTCTTCTCTTTTTCAAAATCCTCCATGTGAAGATGACACACTTCCATTCCTGGATGATTTTCAATTTTATAATCTCAGTAGTGAATCAAATGTAATCAATTCTTTCAATCAATACGTACCCTTGGGAAACAATCATTCTGATGATGATGACTTCGTTGATGTATGAGATCATGAATGCCCAGGTGTATCATTTGATATTTTGGTTTCTCATGAAGACTTTACTTTAGATCTAGAATTTGATTCACTCAAAGAATATGGCCTTATCAAAACTTCCTCTTCATCTCACTATCCCTTGCGCTCTACCATTTGCGATGCATCTACTTGTGACGAAGATACTCCATGCTCTTCAGGTTCTTCATCCATTGAGTTAACTTTTCAATTGACACAAGGTAGTGGGATTATCCATGATGAAAATGAAAAAAATCAAATCATTGAGTATTATTTCCATCCCTCATCCTCTCTTCTCTTGCATGAAGAAAACTCTCCAAACCAGTTTGCTCATTAAATTTCTCCAATTCATACATCTTCAGATTTGCGATCAAGTGAATCTTTCAATTTGAGTAATTTGGTTGTTGAAGTTTAAAATCCGGTCAAGTCAATAACATATATTTCTGCCATCTGGTGAGCAGTGGTTTTATTGAAATGAGTGGTAGCAGCTATCCTCACACCATGCACGATCTAGTTCAATCTTCAAGATGCAATTTTACAATCCTTGAAAGTTTCGGGACTTTTCGGGAAGTCGAGTTACTTCAACTTCTGTTGATGGATATGTTAGGATCTCATGACTCTGGTAAGCTCCCTGAACTAAGTTAGATCTTGTTTCTCTCGCAAAATCCTTCTCTTTGCATGGTTTCATTCGATGTAAATCTCTTTTTGAAATATGTTTGGCATCTTAGATGTAATATTTCGAACTTTTGAGATTTGGTTTTTGATTGAGTTCAAGAATATTCTTCAGTTGATCCATCTTCATGAAAATATCTCACATCAAACTCAAGTTTGGAATGTGTATCTCTCATAGAGTCATGGAATTGCGAATTTGGTCATTTCAAAAACGATCTTTGGCTGGATGGATCATTCCTATTAGATTCATTTCTTAATAGTCAACACTTGGTTTGCGAATGTTGTATTGAAAATATTTCCCTTCATCGCACCTGAAATCCTCTTGAGTGATAATGAATGCATGATTTATTGCGTGAATCAAATTATTCTCCATTCACTATGTCCTGACTGGTCTCATGTGTTTGTTTTGATGGCATCCCTTTTAAATTATTTTGATGATTATGATTCTTGTATAGTTTGTCACTAGTTATAGGGAAATTGTTTGTCGCGTTCATCTTGCGAGGAAGTTGGTTCGATTATTCAGAGCATTCATAGAGCTGTTCAAACTGATTTATCTTCATTAACTACTCACTGGGAATATGATGCCTTAATCAATCCATCTGATCATAATATTAACTCTCATTCATTTTATCATTTTACCTCTAGTATATTTGATGATAGTTGTTTCACATCACTTAATATTTATGGTTTATCTCACCATTCAGATACTTGTCATGTAGTTGAGGCACTTTAGCCTTTGATGATGGTTACATCAAGTCCTCACTATCTTAACAAGCCTTCTCAATATGATCATATTTATTTTCCCTCATCAAATTCTCATCCTGATCCCATAGTTTTAATTGAAAATTAATCTTTTCAAATATTTCGGGGTTTTCAAGAGGATTGTCATGAATTTTATGATCCAATTGCTGAATGGTTGGAGCAATCTTACCTAGAAAACTCTGTCACAAATAACAAGTTTTGATATTTCCTCGTGATTTCTAAGGAGTTTGGTGTAGATGAGGACACATTCACAAGAAGCTTCTGAGGTTTGTTGAATGATGGTTTTCATCGAAAAGGTAAGAATGTGAACTGAATAAAAGTAGTGGTTGTGACACATATTTCTGCCCACAGAAAATGCCTTCCTTTTGTTGTGCAAGTTCTTCAAGCTTTTATCTTTTCTCTTACCCATTACTTTATATCTGTTTTAATCAATCGTATCTTATTGCGGGTCGAGAACAACTACGATGGCTTCATTGTAAAATTCATTATACGCAACCCTGACCTTCTAGCTATTAGGTTAGGAGTACAATTACCTGCATTCTAGTTTCCCCCTCTCTTGCACCCATTCTGAACTTGTTCTCTTTAGTCTTTATTGTATTTTCTTACTTCTATCTTTCATCATGTTTGGTTTAGACTCCTTTGTTTGTGCTTTGGTTTCACTTCCTTGTTGTGTCCTGCCTTTTACTTTCTATTATGTTGATAAGACTTTGTGACACTGCAACATTTGGCTAACTCTCCATCCTTATTCATTGTCTTGGTTACACCTTTTGGTTTATGATTTTCCAACAGAAAATACGATCCTTGTGTTAGGAAAGCCTTGTGTTGAACCACGATCTCCATGTCTATTCTGGAAAACATAATGCCTACACTCGGCCTATATGTTTTAGTTTTTTCAGGTTGATCCAATCAAGTAGAGAAGGGCAAGGGGAAAATATAAATGAGAAAACCAATATTAGAGGTCTTATATATGCTTCTCTGAAGGGAAAACCTCATCTTCTCTCAATAAGTCAGGATCCCTCTTCCACCCATGAAATAAATAAGTGTTGATGCACATTCCTATATAAATATATAAATAAAGGCGAAAGAAGAGAAAGGCTTCATGCGTAGAGAGGTGAAGTAAGAAACTCTGCCGGGGTACTATCTAGGCTCAATGGTAGTGGAGAAATGTTTGTGTTCCTGAAGTGACTCTGCTGGGGTACTATCCAGGTCTACTCATAATGGAGCAACACCAGAGATGAAAAACTACACTTTGAAAATCTAAAGCTCACAAAATTCATTACCCTTTCCTGATTCAAAACATTGTGTGATCACTGACCTTATGTTTGTGTTTAACTGAGTAAAGGAATGAAGGGGACTATGTTTATGCACATGGTAAATGGGGAAGCCATGGTAATATCAATGATGAATCAATACTCCCTGAAGAAATAGACCCTACACAAAGGAATTAACCAATGCAGAGAAGCAAGAATTCTACTAGTGTGTCACCAAATGTTGTCGCTGTGAGAACAACCTCCAAAATTTTTCTTACACTCAAATTTTGGATCCTACTATGGATCTCATGATCATCAGTTCCTTATTCACTTCTCGGTCAGTTGATGCTTTTGAGCTCCCTTCTTGGATTGGAAGTTTTAAAGTCACTTGCTCATACATGCTTAGTCCTTAACAAGTGGACGAGTGCATTCTTTTACACAATCTTAAACAAGCATAGTACGGTCCATCAATACTATGCCTGTGCAATTTGCAATCCATGTTGGTAGTCAGTGCACACTGACATCATCAATTTCTCACTTCTACCTGCGTTTGTACTTATATTTTGATGAGTTTTGCAAACTGTAGCTTCACGCACCTTTGTTTTAATGAGTGTCGTTTTCATTTTTTTGGTTGTCTCTTTTGCTTTATTTCCTTTAATTAGTGTCGTTTTCATGTTATATTCACCACAACATGTGTTGTTTTCACCATCACTCACATATTTCAAGTATCATTCACACTTTTATTTTCATATAGCAAGTGTCATCTTTGTGCGTGGGAATAACCACTTATCGTGTAAAGTGAAGTTCTGGTTTGTTTCAAGGGGAAATATTTGTGATAATGAGTTTTTATTATCATGTAGACATGTTCCACACTCATTTCCAAAGTTTCACACACTGTCACTCAATTGTCATCGTTATCGTCACAAAGTGTATCTTTAGTGTCACACTTGGAATGGGCTGTCGCAATGTTGTTACATTGAGGAAAGTATGTTTTTCATGTGTTCTGAGTGTCCTGTGTTGGTTTGTTAAGTGAACTAAGTGTGTGATCATGTTCAAATATTTATTTTACTCAACTTCCTCTCGCTGATCCAACACTTAATCAAAAATGGAAAAAACTCTTGATCGAGCCACTTAGCCTCGTCTAACCCCCCTGAACTACACACTGCACAATCTCAGTCCTCATGTAACAACCTTGTTTCTTGGAATTGCACAATGTGCAGTCTCTGCCTCCAAGAACTGCACATTTTGCGACCTCAGTGTTTAAGCCCAACCCCCGAGTCCTAGAACTACACAATCTTTCTCTCGAGCCAAGACAACATAGTGCATTGCATAGTATTAGTCCTCAAGCATCAATCTTGAGATCCTGAAATATTAAACTATGCAATCACCTAGCCTCCTATCCTCCAAGTACTGCACATTTCATAATTTTAGTGCTCAAACCCATGCCTTGGCCTCCAAAACAATGCAATCATGCCCTCCAACCAGACTTGAAATGTGCATTGCATAATCTCAGACCTCAAGCCCAACCATTGAGCTCTTGAGATGTGAAACTATGCACTCACTTGGCCTCCTTTGCCTCCCAGAACTGTGTATTTGGAAGAAACAATGTAAAACCCCTCAACCTGACTCACTGACTCCAAAAAATGCACAATCTGCTTTTTGAGGCCAACCTGAATTGCACATTGCGCAGTCTCAAGGCTCAAGCTTCAGCCCTGACTACCTATGCCACACAACTGTGCAGTCACTAAGCATCTCTCTTAGTCTGTCTTGACTAAGTCAGTGGATCATCATGCAACATTTGAGAGTAGGGTTTTATTGGATTGATGTCATCTTGTCATGAGTGGATTGCAGATGCAGGTACTCTATCATGCCATGGTAAGATGATGAAAAAGGAGGTGGATAAAGAGGACGTGCTAGAAGAGACATATGGAGCTGAAGAGATAAGATGATCATTAGGCGAGAAGATGAAGGAACACTAGATTACAACAGAAGATCAAAGATCAAGATTGCATGAAGACTCCATCTAATTCACAACCCTTTGGAGGGTGGATATGAAGAACAAAGCATATCTTTCATGAAGATGAAACATTGAACATCTCTTGTTGAAGAAAAAGGAGAAGCAAGAATGGCTTGACATTGCCATGTCATCAAGAAGTCCTTGTCAGTAGTGTCATGCCATGTCATGTCATGAGCCATCATATTCCACGTCATTCTTATGGATTATGTAATCTCTTATTTGAAAATGTATTGTAAAGTGGAACTCCAAAGGAAATGTAAAGAAGATGAAGAGTCATGCAAAGTTGAAAAGTCATAGGAATTCAAACAATCATGAGGGTAGTCAAAGAGTCACCAGGGAGGTGAAGCATCACCCCATTGGTTATATATACATCCTCATTGTATGAGCAAATACTTTTTCACCTTGGCTCCTCACGCAAGGCATTAGAGAGACACACTAGTTCTTTTGGGTAGCATGTAGTGGCTCTAATGCTCCACTATTGGAGCTAGTGGTGTTCATTGTATACATGTGCTTTGGATTATGAATATTTATAAGACTATTCTGTGCATGTTTGTAATTCATGTTTGTTTTCATCTGTGCTAAGTTGAACTATTTCAGTTATTTTAGTATTGATCATATTGATAATGTGCTGTAATGGTTATTATTGATGTCACATCCTCGTGAACTATTCCATTAGATATTAGACAAATCTTTCTTGATTGGTTGTAATGACCATCACATATTTGTGGTCTATTCCGCTGGATGTTAGACACATCCTTCTTGGTTGTGTGTGTCTCTACTAAGGTGGTACTATTACCTCTCTCTTAAGGGCTCACTTTCTTTTCTCTCTCCGTAGTAGAACAACCTTGACACACTTACAATCGATCACTCACCAAGCACACTCACTTACTTTTAGAAGGCACATTTTCATTCCTTGCTCTTGGTGACATTTAGAGCTAAGGAAAATCTATAAGAATACATGGAAACCAGGTTAATACTCCAGTTGGGGCTCCTATCACTAGTAGAAAATGATGAAATTATTGGCAAGGTGACTAAAATGTTAGTCACTGCAATTATTTCAAGTGAATTACTAATAAATTTGAGCAATTTTAAGTGACCGAACTAAAAATGACTAACTTAAACGATTAATTTAGTTTAGGGATAAAATATGCGACAAGATAATAAGTGGCCAAACTAAAAGTGGCTAATTGGAATGACTACTTTAGTCCATGACTAAAATATATGACTAGATAATAAGTGAAAAAATTAATAATGATTAACGTAAATGACTACTATAGTCCAAGAATAAAAATACGATGAAATAATAAGTACATCAAATATATGAATTAGTCATTTATGGTAGTAATTTTTAACTGTGTCACTCAACACACAATTTTGACACATCTTGTTGTTGCATGTCACTCCCCCTTGCACCAAATTCTCCTTTTAAGATATTCCATGCTTCCTTGGAAGATGTAGATTTTTCTACTTTGCACATAATCATTTCACCCATCACTTGCTGAATGAAACTCAAAGCCAAGGCATATGAACCAAAAACACTTTTCAATGGTTTGCCTTCAACCTTTAAAAAAATGACTTTGATTTGTTTAATGCCGCTCGACTTACGGAGGGCCTGCGTACCAACGTTGTCTATGACAGAGAATTATCACGTTATTTCTCTAATGCTCCCAATGGATGAGGGAACCCACATGCTTACAAAATTTGCGACCTGTAACGTGGCTCACTGTTGAGCCCTTGTGCGTTATAACACCTGATGTACCACTACAAGATGCATTATAGCTCAAACAAGAAATATTTATTTTCTCTCACTCACAGAATGTTGTTAATCCACTCTCCCTAGCTCTTTGTAACCTCGCTTTGATCTCCATGACCATATCTCTCTAGGTTCCTTGATCAACTAGGCTCTTCCTATAATGACGGGCATAGTGACCAAATTTATTTCAATAATAACATCACACCTTTGATTTGTCAACTCTTCGATTATTGATGAAGCTTCTGTTGTTGCTTCCACTTTCATGTTCATGCTCTTCTCGATCGTCTCTCTGACCACCATGTCTTCTGCCTTGTCTTTTGCCTCTCGATCTACTTCTGCGTCAACCTCTGTCTCTTGAAATAGGAACATGGATTTTGAAAGAAGTTTCTAAATTGGAATCCTTATTTTTGTCTATCCTTGTCTCATGTCATAGAAGTGATCTCATCAACTCTCAATGATGCCAAATCCTTGGCTTCTTCTATGGCTGTTAACACAACATCAAATTTGGTAGACAAAGATCTGAGGACCTTCTCAACCACTATTTGATATTTAATTTCATCACCATAAATGTTTAGATGATTTACGACTGTCATGTCTCGATTCATGAAAGAATCGATGTCCTTTGTCTCCTTCATCTGCAGACTTTCAAAATCTCTTCTAGCATTTTGCAACTTAACAATACTGACTTTGGCGATGCATTTAAAGATTTTCACCAAGGTCTCCCATGCTGTCTTTGCTGAATATGTGATCATAACCTTCTGAAACACTGCTCGGTCCACTCCCTGCTGGATATGATGCAATGCTTGTGCATTCTTCTTTTTGGCTTTTACTAGACTGGGCAGTTCCTCGGCTGTGGCTTGAACCTCTCTAAATACGACAAGGATATTTGTCTATTCTTGTTGATTACTTTTCTTAATATGCTTCAAGCGCGCTTTGCGACCCATGACTACGGTCTTTCATTTGTCTTATAGCTTCTTTCTTGATTGCAAGAAGTTATCTTCCATATCACCCCCCAAAAAAATATGATTTTCAATATGCGACCTCATAAGGCACAATACTCACCCAAAAAACACTGTCATGCTTGACAAAACACCAAAATATTTTTGTAAACTGACGAACTTTACAAAATACTAAACTTTTTTGTCAATGAAATATATTTTTTTAAAATCCTTTTGAAAAAAATCTTTATTTGCGAATCTTTTCTCCTTCCAATAATAAAACCTTTATATTCCTTTTATAAAAACACCCTCTTTATAAAAACACTCCTTTCATAAAAGAAAAATCTATATCCAAAAATTATTTCAATAAGCACTTTATAATATTTTATGAACTTTTTATTAAATCCCTTTTCGAATAAATCACTTTTAATATCTTCTTTAATAAATAACCTTTTGAAAAAATAAACCTCTTTAAACGTGCTCGCCAGTGAAAAAAAATTATTCGTGCTCTCCCAAAAGGTTTAAGGACTTCAAATTTTCCCGCAGTCCAGTCCTGGACTGATTTCACCTTTTTAACTTCAAACCTTCTGCAGCGATTTCACATTTTTAACTTCGAACCTTCTGCTGCGTGTATGGATACGACCCCGAACTATAGAGAGGAGAAACACAAATTTCTAGCCTGACTTTGTCTGCATATCGCTATTGTTTTTTCGTTCTAATTGTTTGAGCTCAGTTGGGGGTGTATTCACTCTCGCTGTGGATGGATCATAAAACAAAATAAACGTACTTCCTTGGCAGTGTTCTTTTGTTAACCCCTGCCCTGGGTTCGTTCGATCTAGCTTTGGTGATTTTGGGAGCTTATGTCTCTTTCGGATGGATTGAATGGGCACAACACTTGGTTAGGGAATTGGATCTGAAGTCTGAGAGGGAGGTGGGTATGAAGTCCGATAATTAAGATCTGTAAACCGGTAAAGAGCTCGATGACCAGCAATGGAAATGGAATCAATGGCTGGCTGGCAAGGGAAGGTCACTATAGTGTTTTAGAGAGAGAATCCAAGATAGATTCTGATTGAAATGGTTGTGAGCAGCATTCTAAAGAATCTGCCTCGGATGTGCCTCGGATGGGCGTTGAAAATGCATTGAACGAGTTTGCGACTTGGGGTTTCAGTCAGTATGTGGAGGATGTGCTCAAATTGTCCTATGGAGCCGACATCGATGCCATAAAGTTTTTTCGTTGGGCTGGCTTGAAACTTGGCAGGAAGCACAACCCCCTAGCATTTAATTTGGCAGTGGTTTATAATAAGATTTTCTGGAAGCTTTTTTGGTGGGTTTTTACGGTCAAAATCCGACAGCAATTTATTGGAATCACAAGTTTGATAGCTAGTTTCTGCACAATCAAAGTGTCCCAGGGTTTTCCAGGGTGCTGAATCCAAATATGCAGTTAAAAAACCATTTTAAATAATACACATCAAGATTTAATCTCAATTTTTTCCGCCGGATTCTGTCACCGAAATGTCCAAAAAGTCGCATCATAGACAACTCCTTTAATCTATTTGTTGATTTTCTCCACAAAGAAAAACTATTTGAGGCGATGTGGCATTGCATCAAGGTAACGAAGAACGAGGGGATCTAGCCCATGGAAACATTCTCCTCTGTGTTTGGGAAATAGACGTTTCAAAGAGGTTATCGTCCAACTGAATTCTAAATCAGATCTGGTGCGGTTCATAGTCTGCATCGGGAGATCGAGGAGATCTAGCAGGCCATGCCCATTTGCCATTTGCATTTCCAACAGCAAGGCGGGATATAAAACCTATCAATCAATAAGTTGCAGTGCTTATTGACAAGAGCTGGATCTCTACCTGAAGATTTGAAGGGTTTGTTCTCCCCAACATAGCCATCCAGTAAATGGAGATAAACCTCTAAACTATGGAAGTCAGATAGATTATGAGTGGGCTTCAAGAAGGGAGAGTTTTCGTTTTGCAGCGAAAGCTGGATGCCCACATGAAAATATGTCCAGGGAAGCCAACTGAGTAGTTTGCTCACCCATCCCATGTTCTCGTTCATAAAAAGCCCAGGCACATTCGGAACAACATCGTGCTTGTTGACCAACCTCAGAACATTCACGCCAATCTCCTCCATACGTTGGGCGAATGTTAAGTTTCCTACAGACGGAAAGGCGAAAGAAAATACGTTGTCATGAGCAGGTATACCCTGCATGTTAACTATTCTATGGAGGCAATTGCCAGAGCAGTGCAATTACCTGTTATGAAAAAGTTGAAGGCGGCGTCGAGTCAAGTAGCAATTACTTGTTACCAAAAATTTGAAGAAGGCATTGAGTCAATCAGGTAAGAAAAAGGGCTATGCACAATTTGAAAAAAAAAATGAAGTATGTAAAGTCATACCAAGCAATCACCATTTAAAATTTTCAAGTCAATCTCGTTGTGAGGGGAGATCCCTACCTTCGAGCTAAGCCATTGTTTACAATGTTGGTTTCCATTTCTGGTTGTCATGATGTGGTTATTAGTGAATTTCAAAAACCTGGAGAACATTGACTAATGCAATATAGATGAAGCTCACCAATGGAATAAGCTCCTCTCGGTTTTGCCTGAATACTCATTCCTTTTTTGGTAGCTATTTGTGTTATACAATGTTTAACTCTGTGTCTTAGGGCATCATTTATCTTGATTAAAAAAAATATTGGACTTTTTGGCAATTCATTTGCTCCTTTTTCTTCTTTGCCATTTTATTGATTTCAATTTGTAACTTTTGTATGTTGAACTATAGATTAGGAGGAGGTTGATTTCTTGAGGAAAATTAAAGACATTCTGGTTGTTTAATGTGTGCAAGTGTGTCTTGAAGTTACTAGTGATGGATGCAGCTCCTCCTATTGTTTCTCCAACCATTGCCTTAATGAAAAGACTCTTGGAGGAAAAAATGTAGTTTATATCTTGGCTCTATCTCTAGGTAGCCAACTTCCTACTGGAGAGGGTTTGACACACACTTGTGCAAAGATCCTCCAACAATATCATAATATAAGCTATAGCTCTTTCTTAGATTCCACAATTTCAATGTTTGTATCCGTTTGTGGCTTTTGGGCTTGAATATATTTCTTGAGCTCAAAGGCACAACTATTCATTATAGGCTCTTCCTTCAACTTGTTTTCCCTAACCTATTTGTATTGCCTTTTCTATAGGGTTCATTTTTTTTTTGTTGATAATTCCAATAGACTTTTCTATAAAGGTGAAAGAATAGATTCACTAAGAATTTGATATGATACCACAATATGCTTGGAATATGCTTTACAAGGCAGTCAAAATCACGCCTTGTGAACAAAGGCTCTCATAATGAGATTTATTTCACAAGACTACTAAAATGAAAATAGGAAGGCATGTATCACTTAACATTAACTAATATTCTCCTTTCTTCCATAGGAAACTTTCCTCTTGGTCTTGATTCATAATCACAAATGCTTTGAGAGAGGTGAGATAATAGTTTTGATGGCTACCTCAACCACTCCTAGATAAAATTCTTTCAAATTATCATCTTGGAATTGAATGCCTCTTCTTTCTCATTAGCTAGTTCTTGTTGAACCTTCCTGTAGTTCTCATCTCTGGTATCACTGTTTATTGCCAATTGAAATCTTGCTTTATAAATCAAGAGCAAGGAGTGTAATTTTCACCTTCAAAATATTTTGTTTGTATAAATATTTATGTTGTTTGGAGTATTTGTTAATTTTTTTTTTGTTTTTCAATTTTGGAATCTTAGTGGTACTGAATCCACTATGTGCATTGTTTAGTTTGAGGACTTAAGTCATACAATTTATTTTGTAGCCATTTGCGGATGCAGAGGGTGCTAATCAACAAGCTATGATTGGAATTCTAAAAGAACTTGGTGTAGAATATTTGGTAAGTTTGTTGATGCAGTGCAAATTTTTTTTAGTACATATTTATTGTTGACAACTTGACCCTTGATATGTGTTATGATTCTAAGTTAAGGTTTTCCATCTCCTCTCTTTATCATCAACATCAATTTATTCTATTTGACATCTGAAGGAAAACTTGCCCAAGATTAGTTTGAAATTCATAAACGAGTGTAGCATTAGAAGATTATTCCTATATTCATAAATCCAACCAACATGAACTTTTTTTGGGGGATTTGATCCTTGCATAAAAATAAATATTTGGAACTGATCAAGTGTCAAACTATGACATAAATTATGCAAGGACACTTTTGTAAAACTTAAAAATATATCTATTGAATATTGGATATATGCGCTTTAGCCATTTCATTATCATTTTATCTTGTTATGAAATTAAAATATTGATGCCTAAGAAATTAATATTGTAAACATCTAAGGTGTCTTTCATTTCAATTTTTAGAATTCACTTATTTCCTTGCAACACAATTTATTATAATTTTTGCACACTATCTCATCCCAATTTATTGAAAAATGTTCACTGACTGAAAAATGGTCGCTTATATGCACATTCTTCATGCTTATAGCAATTACTTGTTACGAAAAATTTGAAGAAGGCTTTGAGTCAACCAGGTAAGAAAAATGGCTATGCACAATTTGAAAAAAAATGAAAAGTATATAAAGTCAGACCAAGTAATCACTATTTAAAATTTTCAAGTCAGTCTTGTTGTGGGGGGAGATCCCTACCTTCAAGCTAAGCCATTGTTTACAATGTTGGTTTCCATTTCTTGTTGTCATGATGTGGTTACCAGTGAATTTCAAAAACCTGGACAACATTGACTAATGCAATATAGATGAAGCTCACCAATGGAATAAGCTGCTCTCAGTTTTGCCTGAATACTCGTTCCTTTTTTGGTAGCTATTTGTGTTATACAATGTTTAACTCTGTGTCTTAGGGCATCATTTATCTCGATTAAAAAAAATCTTGGACTTTTTTGCAATTCATTTTCTCCTTTTTCTTCTTTGCCATTTTATTGATTTCAATTTGTAACTTTTGTATGTTGAACTATAGATTAGGAGGAGGTTAATTTCTTGAGGAAGAGTAAAGATATTTTGGTTGTTTAATGTGTGCAAGTGTGTCTTGAAGTTGCTAGTGATGGATGCAGCTCCTCCTACTATTTCTCCAACCATTGCCTTAATGAAAAGACTGTTGGAGAAAAAATGTAGTTTATATCTTGGTTCTATCTCTAGGTAGCCAACTTCCTACTGGAGAGGGTTTGACACACACGTGTGCAAAGATCCTCCAACAATATCATAATATAAGCTATAGCTCTTTCTTGGATTCCACAATTTCAATGTTTGTATCTGTTTGTGGCTTTTGGGCTTGAATATCTTTCCTGAGCTCAAAGCCACAACTATTCATTATAGGCTCTTCCTTCAACTTGTTTTCCCTAACCTATTTGTATTGCCTTTTCTATAGGGTTCATTTTTATTTATTTTTGATAATTCCAATAGACTTTTCTATAAAGGTGAAAGAATAGATTCACCAAGAATTTGATATGATGCCACAATATGCTTGGAATATGCTTTACAAGGCAGTCAAAATCACACCTTGTGAACAAAGGCTCTCATAATGAGATTTATTTCACAAGACTACTAAAATGAAAATAGGAAGGCATGTATCATTTAACATTAATTAATATTCTCCTTTCTTCCATGGGAAACTTTCCTCTTGGTCTTGATTCATAATCACAAATGCTTTGAGAGAGGTGAGATAATAGTTTTGATGGCTACCTCCAACCACTCCTAGATAAAATTCTTTCAAATTATCATCTTGGAATTGAATGCCTCTTCTTTCTCATTAGCTAGTTCTAGTTGAACCTTCCTGTAGTTCTCATCTCTGGTATCACTGTTTATTGCCAATTGAAAGCTTGTTTTATAAATCAAGAGCAAGGAGTGTAATTTTCACCTTCAAAATATTTTGTTTCTATAAATATTTATGTTGTTTGGAGTATTTATTAATTTTTTTTGTTTTTCAATTTTGGAACCTTAGTGGTACTGAATCCACTATGTGCATTGTTTAGTTTGAGGACTTAAGTGATACAATTTCTTTTGCAGCCATTTGTAGATGCAGAGGGTGCTAATCAACATGCTATGATTGAACTTCTAAAAGAACATGGTGTAGAATATTTGGTAAGTTTGTTGATGCAGTGCAAATTATTTTAAGTACATATTTATTGTTGACAACTTGACCCTTGATATGTGTTATGATTCTCAGTTAAGGTCTTCCATCCTCTCTCTTTCTCTCTATTGTTTATCATCAACATCAATTTATTCTATTTGACATTTGAAGGAAAACTTGCCCAAGATTAGTTTGAAATTCTGAAAGGAGTGTAGCATTAGAAGATTAATCCTATATTCATAAATCCAACCAACATGAACTTTTTTTGGGGGGCTTTGATCCTTGCCTAAAAAGAAATATTTGGAACTGATCAAGTGTCAAACTATGACATAAATTATGCTAGGACACCTTTGTAAAACTTAAAAATATATCTGTTGAATATTGGATATATGTGTTTTAGCCATTTCATTATTATTTTATCTTGTTATGAAATTAAAACATTGATGCCTAAGAAATTAATATTGTAAACATCTAAGGTGTCTTTCATTTCAATTTTTAGAATTCACTTGTTTCCTTGCAACACAATTTATTACAGTTTTTGCACACTATCTCATCCCAATTTACTGAAAAATGGTCACTGACTGAAAAATGGTCGCTTATATGCACATTCTTCATGCTTTATAGTGATAAAAGTACTTTTGTAAATTTTTTGTGACACATATTACACTTTAACTTTGCTTACATTATATATTGTAAATTTGACAGGTTGAGCTTCAATATCTGCATGATTATGCAGGGGTCAGTACAAGCATTAGACTGACACCATCTCCAATAACACATTTCTCAGGAGTAATTGGAAACGAGAATCTTTCTATAGGGGGTGAAGTTGCGTTTTACATTTCATTAGGAAACTTCTTGAAATATGATGCATACTTGAGTATTTCAAAGCTTTATTTTGTTTCTTCTTTGACCTTGGAAGATTTGGTCCTTGCCATTCTTATAAATTGAAATAGTGAAATTTAGTGGGTTTTTTGGTACAATATAGGGGCAATTGCAAACTTTTTTATGAAGCATTGCATAGAAATTTTTATGGTGTCATACTAAAAGTTACCCATGCTTTGTAGAGCTGGTATACCTTGAAGGCATCTTACTTGCACACTATGAGTCCTCTAACAAAGAACGTTGTTGGACCGAAGATACCGCATGGTTTTTCAAGGAACGCAAATATGTTCACCATAGGCACTCAACATGATTTGGACCCACTAAAAATAGTTAAGAGGTCCCTCAATTATTATGGAAGGGCAGATGCACTACTTCAACATGAGTGGAAGCCTAAAAGTTTTGTTACTGTCTCTGGTGAGGTGGACACCAAATCCCTTCACAAACATGTGAAGGTGGGGTTATCTCTAGTTTTGAAGCCTTTAAGGATATGTCATGGATATGCACTATTTGGTACAAATTTAAGCAAAGGTCTGTGCCAAATTTTGATTGGAATTTTAGAGTTTTTCCTTTCAGAATAATTATTTAAGTGCTTGTGTTTTCCGTTGAGGCACAAAGTAGCTCAACACCTTGACGTAATTAGCAATCTAGTTTTGTGAAGTCAGATGTAATTTTTTTAAGGCATATGCTCTTGAAAATGGGTGTTGTCAAACATGGTTGGCTGGAGTTTCAATCTGGTTGAAAAGTTGTGAAACATTTTTGGTTTTAGGTAATGGTAAGATTATTAACTGAGCTCTTCAATATTTGATATGGGTGGGGTTTTTTTTCAGGCCCTTCATTTCATATTGTTTCAACATTTGGATGAGGGCTTATACCTTCCCATTTTGATTGAATTAATAATTTGAGGGTGTGATGGCCTGCCTAAATTTTCCTTGGACATTAGTTCAATGCATACATTTTCTATTGAGGCAAAAAACAACTCAATGCCTTGACACAATGAGAAATGTAGTTTTGTGAAGTCAGATGTTGTAAATTTTTTAAGGCATATGCTCTTGAAAATGGGTGTTGTAAAACATAGTTGGCTGGAGCTTCAATCTGGTTGAAAAGTTGTAAAACAATTTTGGTTTTAGGTAATGGTAAGATTATTAATTGAGCTCTTTAGATTTAATATGGGTGTGGCTTTGTTCAGGCCCTTCATTTCATATTGTTTCAACATTTGGATGAGGGCTTAGACTTTCCCATTTTGATTAAATTAATAATTTGAGGGTGTGTTAGCTTGCCCAAATTTTCCCTAGACACCAGTTAGCATCAGTTCTTGCCCTTCAACTGATCCAAAAATCATGGAAACAAATGGTGTGTAGAAATTCTCACTGTAGATCACCTGATAAAGCAATATACTAGAGCAAAATACTTGATCTACTTCTACAAACAAACTTGCGGAAGCTTAATCAATTTTGAGAAAGATCAAATAGAACACATATAATAGATGAAGAAGAAACAAACGCACATGAACGCAGAAGAATACTCTGGGGAAAGCCTCAGCTAAAAACCTCGCTATCTATATTATCATATAAATGGAAATATCTCAGGATTACACAAAGCTTTAGCTCACAAGCTATCCAGCTCTCAGTACAATTCCTCACTACTGCTCATAGATAGAATAGACAACACATATTCCTTCCTTCAGTCCTCCAAGCCTCCTATTTCCTTGTGCAGTTTCTCCTGGATACTCAAGCTGCCACCTGTGTGTAATTACCTCACACACTGCTCTGTCCTCAGACTAAATTGCGCAATCCTCATGGAATGAATTCCTTCTGCATGCAAGAGATATCCTCATGGGAATATTCCTGCAAATGATAGTACACTGTCACTTCCTCTGATCTCAACTGGGTCTCTGACTGGACTGGCATGCATGAGTTATTGAAAAGAGAATATTCAGTTATCGGAAGTACACTAGTTGCATGCATGCATGCATTAACTAAATGAACTCACAATCAGTTCCACAAACTGTTGGAACTAATCTAACTGGACTTAACTTAGTTAACTGAGCTAACTAATTACAACTCAAATTACAACTCATCCTGATCTCCTTAATTAAGGGATAAATTCCTCAATCAAAGGGATAATTGTTGCATGTCTTCACATAGACTTCATGTTTGATTTTCTCCAACTAATTAACTCAAGATGAATTAATTAATTATTTTTCAAACAGCTACTAAGATCAAATTCGAATTTTAATTCTCAATTTTAGTTCAGCGACTAACTAAAATTGGAATGCATCTCGAAATGCTATTTATAGGAATGCTATTTTGAGCACTTCTATTTTTATCATTTATTGTTGCTATTTTTAACACTCCCTCTCAACAAGAAAGGGATTATTTGTCACCTCGATCTTGTCCCTGTGGAACTCGAATTTGCATTTTGACAATGCCTTAGTCAAAATGTTTGCATCCTGCTCCTCGGTCAAAACATACTACAACAACATGATCCTCTTCACCACATAGTCTCGAAGATGATGATATTAGATATCGATGTGCTTGGACCTGTCATGAAATACTGGATTTTCAGAGAGTTTGATACAACTCTGATTATTGCAATAGATCACAGTTGGATCCATCCTTTGATCAAACAATCCAACTAGAATTTTCCGCATCCAAATGGCCTCACATACTGCCTGACTGGTAGCCATGTATTCAGCCTCTGCTGAGCTAAGTCCAACTAACCTATATTTCCTGTTGTACCAAGAAACTGTAGCTAAACCAAGGTTAAAAATTCGTCCTGAAGTGCTCTTCCGATCTGATGGACTCACTGCCCAATCTGCATCTGTGAAGCCCTGAAGCTTCACTCCCTCTGTCCATCTCTACCATAATCCATACTGAGATGTGCCTCTGAGGTATCTCGGCACATGCTTTGCTGCCTTCCAAAATATCTTGGTAGGCTGAACCATCGCTTGACTCAGCTGGTTCACCGCAAAGCACAAATCTGGTCATGTGTTCACTAAATACATCAATGAACCCACAAGATGTCGATAAACAGTAGCAGCTACTACCTCACCTGAGGTAGCATCCTCCTTCCTCCAGTTACCTACTAGAGGAGTCCACATGGGCTTGCACTTCTCCATGCGGAATCTCCTGAGTATCTCATTGGCATACTTGCCTTGAGACACAAACACTTCCCCATCCTTTTGCCACACTTCCATGCCTAGAAAGTAGTGCTTGAGACCCATGTCTTTCATCTCGAACTCTCTTGCAAGGTCCTCCTTGCAAGACTTGATCAGCTGATCATTACTTTTCAATATCAGATCATCAACATAAAGAACAATGATAAATGGCTTACCTTCTACCATGATGTGTTAAAGGTTCACATCCACTTCACTCTTTGTGAAGCCCAACCTAGTGAAATATTTTTCGATCTTGGTGTACCAAGCACAAGGTGCTTGCTTCAGCCTGTTTAAAGCTCTCTTGAGTCAGCGCACATGCGAATCACGATCAAAGGTCTCAAATCCTTCCGACTACTCTATGTACGCCTCTTCCTCAATCTTACCATTGAGGAATGCAGACTTCACATCCATATGATTGATCTTCCAACCCATCTGTGCTGATAGTGCCAACATCGATCTGATAGATGAGTACCTTGCAAAAGGAGCAAAAGTCTCATCATAGTCAATCCCCTCGACTTGTGAGAAACCACGGCAACGAACCTTGCCTTATGTTTCTCAACACTACCATCAGCTGCTTGCTTTACCTTGTAAATCCATCGGGAACTCACCACTGAATTTTCCTCTGGTCTTGGAACAACATACAAAACACTGTTCTGAACTATGGATTCATACTCCTCCACCATAGCGTCAACCCAGACTGGCTGCTGCACTGCTTCCTCGAAGGAAGATGGTTCGGTCTCTATACATTCCCCAACCAAGGCCATGTAACAAGTGTACCACTCAGGTGACCTCCTCTGTCTGCGCTGAGAAGATGGTTGTCCCACATTCTCTCTTGCATCCATCAAAAATTTGTCAGCTTCCCTTAAGCGTTTCCGCCCATCTCTGGAAGACTCCGCATGAGTGGATGTCTACAATCCTAGATCCTCTGCATGCGGTTGCTCCTCATCAATCTAAGGAAACTCCTCCTTAGGAACCAAAAGTTCCCCCTCTGCATGCAACTTGAGCTCCCTCTCAAGGGAAACTCGCATGGCCTTCTGCTCATCGAACTTTAGATCTCTGCATACCACTGTCCTCTGACTGGTAGGAAAGAACACCCGATAATTGTGGGGTGTATCAACGTACCCCACAAGTATCCCCAACTCAGTTGTTGGCTTTAGCTTCTTCCAGGCATCTTTGTTCACATGGAAAAATACCGATGAGCCAAAGATCATGAAGTGACTCACATTTGGTCTCTTCCTAGAGAAAGCCTCCTTTGGTGTCTTCATCCCTAGTATACGATGCGGGCTTCTATTCTACATGTATAATGCCGTATTGCATGCCTCAGCCCATAAATGAAGTGGTAGGCCTTGGTCATGCAGCATCACCCGAGCTACTCCCATAATCGTTTTGTTCTTCCTTTCGACCACCCTATTCTGCTGTGGGTTATGGGGTGCTGTCAATTCCCATTTAATTCCTTTTGCTGCACAGAAGTCCTTAAACTATTGAGAGACATACTCTCCACCATTGTCGCTTCACAAGGCCCTTATCTTCTTTCCTGATTCTTTCTCAACCAAGGATTTGAACTCACAAATCTTGAGAAGGTTCGATCCTTCTTCTGCATGAAGTAGATCCAACATCTACAAGAAAAATCATTAATGAAAATAACATAGTACCTTTGTTTAGCAGTGGAAGATGTCGAGAATGGTCCACACACATCTGTATGAACTCGCTCCAGGATTGCTCTAGCTCGACTATCTCGATCCTGAAAGGAAGATTTTGCATACTTACCCAAGGTACAACCTTTGCATGTATCCACTTTCTCCAGTTTACCCTTGGGAAGTCTGGTAGAAATATGTTGCATGATCTTCAAGGCCCCATGGTGCAAGTGGCCCAATCTTCTATGCCATAGCTCACCAATATCTTGGCTTTGCACCAACTCTACTTTGGAACTCAATGCAGCACAGTCATCTACCTCCAGCTTGTAGAGATTCTTTACTCGAATCCCAATCCTCTTGGTCTGTCCAATGCCGATGTGTCTCAGGAATGCCTTTCCTTTACTAAAGACTACATCATAGCCTTTGTCTTCCAACATTGCGACAGATACTAGGTTCTTCTTCAGTCCAGGCACATACTTTACATCAGTCAGGGTGAGAGGAGCTCCATGCTCCCTCTAAAACACAACCGTGCCTTCACCTGAAACATGATACTTTCCATCATCGCCCATCTCTATGCGCATCTAGAGGTCCTTCTCCTCCAAGGTACTGAATAAACTCTTGTCGTCGGTCATGTGGAATGAGGCTCCACTGTCCAGGTACCAAACACAACCCACCATCGATGAAACCATGCATGCGATGAGGGTGAAATCCAATTCGAACTGTGAGGCCAGTGCCTCACCATCTAATCCTTTCGAGGATCCCTTCTTGGATTTCTTCTCTGGACAATTTGTTGCATAATGTCACTTTCGATTTGTCAATCTTCTTCCCACCATGGGAAGACCTCGATTTTGAATGGGAAGCCTTCCCTTTCCCTTTCCTCACCTTGTTGGGTTGTGTTATATTCTTTCCATGTAGTTAATAGGGGGTTTAAAGGGCACCCGTAACCCCACTTTATGGGGTCAGTTTTGGTTTTGGACCATATGTTAGGTTGGGCAGACCCACCTATGGTTTTGTGCATGATTTTCGCACATGTTTTTTGGACGCGATGGTTTTCGGTCCATGGTATTGGACGCGATGGTTTTCGGTCCATGGTATTGGATGCTTCGGCATGTATAAATATGTATTGTAACATTGAAAGGAATATAATGAAAAATCAAGCTGGTAGTCCCGGTTTTGGGATCCATGGAAAAATCTTTGTGCATATGTGTTTTATGGGTTATGCTCTCGCATTGTTTATTTTCTTTGTTTAAGAATTCGTATGCAGGTAATTTCTGTACAGGGTTAAAACCTACATTTGGTATTAGAGCTGTTTTGGCTTCAAGGGGACGCCTTTGTTGCTGAGGGGTTTTGCTCGAGCCTGTGGTAGACCCTGTTCAGTGGGAGATCTGCGAGATCGATTCTGGTGGTGAAAGAAGATGGCGAGCAGTGGAAAGATAGAGATTGAGAAGTTCAATGGTCAGAATTTTGAGTTGTGGAAACTCAAGATGGAGGATCTGTTGGTGGATAAAGATCAGTGGATCGTGGTAGATCCGGGTACTAAACCATCGGGAGTGACTGATGAAGAATGGAAGAAGTTGGATCGGAAGGCAAAGAGCACAATACGATTGTGTGTCTCGGATTCAGTATTGCTGAATGTATCAGGGGAAGCTACGGCAAAGGCTTTGTGGGTCAAGTTAGGGACTTTGTACCAATCTAAGTCTCTGGTGAATAAACTGTTCCTATGGAAAATGCTGTATAACCTTAGGATGAAAGATGGAGACTCGGTGACAGAGCATCTGAATGCATTTAATACTGTGGTAAGTCAGTTATTATCTATTGATATTAAAATTTTAGATGAAGATAAGTGCATAAGTCTATTGTGTTCTCTACCCGATTCGTGGGATAGTCTGGTAATCGCAATAGGTAGCAATGCAACTGCTTTGCAGTTTGATGAAATAGTCTCAGCCTTGCTGACGGAGGAGATGAGACGGAAAAATATGGACAACCAAAATGGTGATGCCTTGTCTGTACGAGGACGGTCCCAGAACAGAAACAAAAATAAGTCATCAAGTGGGAGATCTAAATCTAGAGGGAGATCTAAATCTCTAAGAAAACCTACAAAGGTGGTGTGCTGGAAATGCGGAAAGGAAGGGCACTTCAGAAGGGATTGTAAATCTAAAGCTCCTGATAAAGGAAAGGGATCTGATGATGCTCCTTTTGCAGAGGCGAAAACCACCTCAGATGAAGGTGGGGATGTGTACTTGGCTTCTTCAAGTACACATGTATATCATGAGGCATGGTTGATTGACTCAGGTGCATCCTTTCACTTCACTCCCCATAGAGAGTGGCTCTGCGAGTATGAGAAATACGATGGTGGTGATGTCTTCTTAGGAGATGATAGGAAGGCTAGAATCATTGGTCGGGGAAAAGTAAAGTTGAAGTTGCAAGGTGGAAGGGTTAGAACACTTCCGGGTGTTCTACATATTCCTGCATTGGCCAGAAATCTGATTTCTGTAAGCAAGTTGGATGATGCAGGTGTAAAGACGGTGTTCGAGAAAGATACCTGCAAGATGGTTCGAGGAGCACTGATATTAATGCGGGGAGTTCGGATTGGAACTCTATACAAGCTGCAAGGTAGCACTGTTGTTGATGGGTGCAATAGTTCTATGGTTCCTGGAAATGGAGTAGAGAATCTAGTGGTCTCTAGAGAGAAGACCATGTTGTGGCATCAAAGGCTTGGACATATTGGAGAGAAGGGCCTTCGAATACTTCATGGTAAAGGTATGGTAGAAGGTATGAATAATAGCTCTCTGGATTTTGATTTCTGTGAAAATTGTGTATATGGGAAGCAGAATCGGGTGAGTTTCCCCTCTGGTGGTAAGAGGACGAAACAGATATTAGAGCTTGTGCACAGTGATGTGTTTGGACCTGTGAAGGTTCCATCACTAGGTAAGTCTGTGTACTATGTATCATTCATAGATGACTTCTCAAGGAATACATGGATATATTTTCTTAAGAAGAAATCTAAAGTCTTTGACAGGTTTAAAGAATTTAAGGCTCTGGTGGAAAATCAGACAGAGAAGAAGATAAAGGTGCTGAGGACAAATAATGGTGGAGAATTTTGCAGCAAGGAATTTGAAGAATTTTGTAATAAGTGTGGTATAGCACGGTAGAAGACTACTCCATATACACCTCAGCAAAATGGAGTCGCAGAAAGAATGAACAAGACATTGATGGAAAGGGCAAGAAGCATGCTCAGTGGTGCCGGGTTAGGACAGGAATTCTGGGCAGAGGCGGTGGATACTGCATGTTACCTGATCAACAGATCACCTTCATCAGCGTTGGAGGATAAGACTCCACAAGAAGTATGGACTGGTAAGAAACCCTCTCTTTCACATCTAAGGGTATTTGGATGTGATGCATATGTACATGTTCCAAAGGAGAAACGAACCAAGTTGGATAGTAAATCTGAAAAGTGCATCTTTATTGGGTATAAGGATGGTTTAAAGGGTTATAAGCTTTGGAACCCAGTCACACGGAAGGTTGTGTATAGCCGAGATGTGTTGTTCAGAGAGGTAAAAGATGTTATTCAACATGAAGTCCAACCAAAGGAACCTGAGAAGATAGAGTTTGAGCCAAAGGAGGAAGAATCAGACTCTGCAGCAGAGGAGGAATCAGAAGATGAAGAGCCACAAACTCCAGCTGTGAGAAGATCAGTTCGAGAAAGAAGGCAGCCAGAAAGGTATAGTCCATCTGCTTTCAGTTCAAATTTTGCTTTGTCTGTTACTGATAATGATCCCAGAACTGTGAAGGAAGCAGTGGATTCAGAGGATGGAAAACTCTGGAAAGAGGCCATGGTCGATGAAATGGTATCTTTGCACAAAAATGAGGCTTGGGATCTGGTGGAGTTGCCGGCTGGAAGGAAACCCATTGGCAGCAAATGGGTGTTCAAGAAGAAGACAAATGCAGAAGGAAAGGTGGAGAAATACAAAGCTCGGTTGGTAGCAAAAGGTTATTCCTAGGTGCCGGGAATTGATTTTGGTGATATTTTTTCTCTTGTTGCCAAGGTAACTTCTATTAGATTACTTTTATCTGTTGCTGTTGCTTTTGATTTTGAGGTAGAACAGATGGATGTGAAGACAACATTTCTTCACGGGGATTTGGAAGAGGAAATCTACATGAAGCAACCTGAAGGCTTTGCGGTGAAGGGTAAGAAAGAACTGGTATGCAAGTTAAAGAAGTCTTTGTATGGGTTAAAACAGTCACCAAGGATGTGGTATCATAAATTTGATACATTTATACGGGGACTTGGCTTCACCAGAAGCAAAGAAGATCATTGTGTGTATTTTAAATTAAGTGGTGACCATATTATTTATCTGGTCTTATATGTGGATGATATGTTGCTGGTTGGAAATGACAAAGAAATTATCCAGAATTTGAAGACCCAATTGTCCTCCAAATTCGACATGAAAGATCTTGGTGCTGCAAACTATATTTTGGGCATGGAAATTAAAAGAGATCGGTCAAAGAGGAAGCTCTAGTTAAACCAGAGGAAGTATGTCGAGACAATACGTTTAATATGCAGGATAGTAAACCGGTGAAGGTTCCTATTCCTGTAGGTGTGAGGTTATCTGCTGAACAGTGTCCCAAGACACAAGAAGAGGAAGAGGACATGTCCCGTGTTCCATATGCAAGTGCAGTGGGTAGCCTGATGTATGCAATGGTCTGTACTAGACCAGACATTGCACATGCAGTGGGAGTATTGAGCAGGTTTATGTCAAAACCTGGGAAGGAGCACTGGACAGCAGTGAAGCGGGTTTTCAGGTATTTGCGTGGCACTAGTGATTATGGTTTGTGCTACCAAGGAAGACCAGGATTGGACAGAGTGTTGGATATTCATGGCTTTGTTGATGCAGACTGGGCTGGAGATCTGGATCAGAGAAGATCTACAAGTGGGTATGTGTTTGACCTATTTGGAGGTGCAGTCAGTTGGATGAGTAAGAAACAATCTGTAGTGGCACTATCAACTACAAAGGCAGAATACATGGCAGCCACTCATGCAAGCAAGGAAGCAGTTTGGTTGCAGAGATTGTGTTCAAGTATGGGGTTAGTACAGGGAGCTATAAGAATAGACTGTGACAGCCAAAGTGCAATTTTCTTGGCAAAGAACCCTGCTTATCATTCAAAGACAAAGCACATTGATGTTCAGTATCACTTTGTGAGGGATATGATAGAAGACAGAAAGGTGTTGCTGGTAAAGGTGGACACTTTGAAGAATACTGCAGATGCATTGACAAAATCTGTGAGCTCTGAGAAGTTCTCTTGGTGTAGAGAAGCAATGGGAATCTCAGGGCTGAAAAAATGACTAAGCTCTCCTGTGGCCCCCTATGGAAAGAAAACAACAAGTGGGAGATTGTTGGGTTGTGTTATATTCTTTCCACGTAGTTAATAGGGGGTTTGAAGGGCACCCGTAACCCCACTTTATGGGGTCCGGGGCAGCGCCCCAGAAAATTTTGGTTTTGGACCATATGTTAGGTTGGACGGACCCACCTATGGTTTTGTGCATGATTTTCGCACATGTTTTTTGGACGCGATGGTTTTCGGTCCATGGTATTGGATGCGATGATTTTCAGTCCATGGTATTGGATGCTTCGGCATGTATAAATATGTATTGTAACATTGAAAGGAACATAATGAAAAATCAAGCTGGTAGTCCCGGTTTTGGGATCCAGGGAAAAATCTTTGTGCATATGTGTTTTATGGGTTATGCTCTCGCATTGTTTATTTTCTTTGTTTAAGAATTCGTATGCAGGTAATTTCTGTACAGGGTTAAAACCTACACACCTTTCTCGCTAAGGCCAGATTTTCTTCATCATCATTCTTTGATGAAGAACCATCTCTGGTGCTTCTCCTTATCTCCTCATGCATCAGATATGACCACAGTCGTTCCCAATCTGGCAGTTTCTCTCTTCCATTTATTGAGTCTTAGTAGCTATGCTAGCTCTTAGGAAGACCAAGGAGAGCAAGACTCACCATGTCATCATCGACTGTCATGATTCCTACACTTCCAAGCTCATCCCTGCAGGTGGTGAGCTTGTTCAGATATGTAGAGATCGTGTCGCCCTTTTCACACTTGATTTTCTGAAGCTTGTCTTTCAGCGCCAGCTTCCTCTGATTGCTTCTATTCTGATATAGATCCTTCAATATTTTCCACATTGAAAATAGTGTCTCCTTCCCATGGAGACTTGAGACAATGTGGTTTCAAACTCCCTCCAGAAGAATCCTCCTCACTCTAGGCACACATTTCTTCCATTTCGCCAATTCTTGGGCATTAGCAGCTGCTGGCTTGGGGACTTCTTGATCAATGAAGTCCTTCAAACCGTTGTCCTCTAATACCATTTCCATGTGATCCTTCCAGGCTATATATTTCGAGCTGTCATCCAAGGCATACTTAAGTCTCAAACCGTTGAACGCCATTGGTGAAATTTGAGATGTGATAAGAATTCGATTTCTATAATCAAGAACTTCAACCTTCGAACTTCTCCCTTCTTTTCATATTATTCTCTGCTTTGATCACCTTTGCTCTGATACCATGTAGAAATTCTCACTGTAGATCACCTGATAGTGCAATATACTAGAGCAAAATACTTGATCTACTTCTACAAACAAACTTGCGGAAGCTTAATCGATTTTGAGCAAGATCAAATAGAACACATATAACAGATGAAGAAGAAACAATCGCACATGAGCACAGAATAATACTTTGGGGAAAGCCTCAGTTAAAAACCCCGCTATCTATATTATCATACAAATGGAAATATCTCAGGATTACACAAAGCTTTAGCTCACAAGTTATCTAGCTCTCAGTACAATCTCTCACTACTACTCATAGATAGAATAGACAACACATATGCCTTCCTTCAGTCCTCCAAGCCTCCTATTTCCTTGTGCAGTTTCTCTTGGGTCCTCAAGCTACCACCTGTGTGTAATTACCTCACACACTGCTCTATCCTCAAACTAAACTGTGCAATCCTCAAGGAATGAATTCCTTCTGCATGCAAGAGATATCCTCATGGGAATATTCTTGCAACTAATAGTACATTGTTCCTTCCTCTGATCTCAACTGGGTCTCTAACTGAACTGACATGCATGAGTTATTATGAGAGAATATTCAGTTATTTGAAGTACACTAGTTGCCTGAATGCAAGCATTAACTAATTGAACTCACAATCAGTTCCACAAACTGTTGGAACTAATCTAACTAGACTTAACTCAGTTAACTGAGGTAACTAATTACAACTCAAAGTACAACTCATACTGATCTCCTTAATTAGGGGATAACTTCCTCAATCAAAGGGATAACAGTTGCATGCCTTCACATAGACTTCATGTTTGATTTTATCCAACTAGTTAACTTAAGATGAATTCATTAATTATTTTTCAAACAGCTGCTAAGATCAAATTCGAATTTTAATTCGCAATTTTAGTTTAGGGACTAACTAAAATTGGAATGTATCCCAAAATGCTATTTATACGAATGCTATTTTTAGCACTTCTATTTTTAGCATTTCTTGTTGCTATTTTCAACACAGTGTTGTTCATCTAACTGTATTTCATGATTTAGAAGGTGTATTTACCATCTTGAAGTGGTTTAGCTATATTACTCCATATATAGGAGGACCTCTTCCTATTGTGAAGCCTCTAGATCATCATGATAGCTATTCTCTAGAGAATTCATGTGATCCTTGCGCAACTATTCCTGGTGTAGAATATAATGGTAGGTGGCTTGGTGGAATGTTTGACAAATAGTGCTTCATAGAGACATTAGAAACATGGGAAAAAAAAGTGGTTACTAGGCGAGAAAAACTTGGGGGAATTCCTGTGGGTGTTATTGTTGTTGAGACCCAAACTGTGATGTGGGTGATTCCTGTTAGCCCTGAGGTGCAGTGCTGACGTTTTGAAGGCTAAAGGAAGAACATGGTCTGCTTTGTTGTCCCAAAAAGGGCCCCACACGGGCCATTACCCCACTTTCTTCACTCTTCCACTTACATTTCATTCCACTCATTTCCTAATCCAACCCTCACATTCCGATGAAACCCTCTTTCACCTTAGCCTTAAGTGAATTAACCAAAAAAACCTCTAAAAAAAAAAAAACCTTACTTTTCTACCCTTACGCACCCTCCGCACATTTCTCGAGGACATCTCATACCTCTGTGTCCCTCTGCCGTTGATCTTCTCCCACCGATCTGACAGCCCACGTTTCACCCGATCAACAAAACATGCCTGATTATTCCCTGCCAGATCTAATGGCTGTTACCCATATCACGCAAGCAACAAGCGAGAGGAATACCTGCCCGATAAAGGTGGTTTTTCTCTCTCCTTCGCTGCTACGTGTCATCCACTAAGTGGAATCAGGCGGACTTCACCATTTAACACTTACCGCCCAATGCCCTTCCAATTGAAACCATAACCGCGCGAAAAAAACCACCCCCGTGTGTTATCATCTGCAGGCCTTCTTCGCCCGATAGCCGTTTGATATGCTCACCTGAGATCTAACAGCCCAGACATGTTCCACTCTCGCCACGACCTCAGGCCTCCTGTGCCCGATATCCACCGTGCATTCCCCTCGATCCAATGACAATCATTCATGATCGCTCACGCTTGTCCTCCTCCGCTTTGTCATTTCTCCATCCGTTTGATTCGACACGTCCTCACATCCATGCACCTCGTACTCCACTTCCTATCAGTTACCCGGGGAAGAAGGTGGTCGACTCTGTCAGTATTGTGACAGTCAGATCGCTGAACCGAATTAACAGAAAGCATGGCCGAAGGAAGAAGGACACAACACAATCTCTGCAAACAGAATTAAACAGTCATGGAGCCTCACCGGCACAATCAATCCAACCATCTAACAAGGTAGTGTTGTACCAATATTAATTATCGCTTTCGTGATGGAGGGGAAATTGTGTCCTTGAACGAAACTAGGCAGTTAATGACAATAGGGGATATATTAAGACACCTCTAGCCCTAAAAGCTGGAAAACATTGTAAAGAGCTATAAATAGTTGAAAGCAAGATGTAATCAGGGTTCAACTTCTGGAGACTATAGATATTTTGTTCCTTGCAGTGTCTCATCTTCATTCTCAGTAATACAAGCTTCTTTTGCCGTTACATGTTCAATTTCCATTTCCCCCCTATTCTAAACTTGCACATGGATTAGTTTATTCATGTTTTCTCCTATATCTAATGCTAGATAACTCTCATCTTATCTCTGCATTGGTAAATCATATTTGCTATTGAATAGGTCATCCATGTTTCTTCTGTATCTAACGCTAGATAACTGTCATCTTATCTTTGCGTTGATAGATTAGATTTGCAAGCTTCATTTACTGGCTGCAACCGGCCATCATATGTCATATATGTATCTGCTAGTGTGGTCAATATTCTCCATTCATTTACTTAATCTGCAAACTATTGAGCATTAGTGGTCTAAAGCCTTGTAGGCTAAGGGTGTTCATGCATGTCTAGAGTGAAAACATAATTGAAGTGGTTATCTGGCTTGAACCAAACCATCATCAATTCCAATAGTTCCTAGAACAAAATTGAAAAGTATATGTTACCAGGCATCTCTGAATTACAACCTAGGAGAGTTTCTTGGAGTGATAAAATAATTGGCGTCGTTGCTTGGGAGAGGAGACTGAAGCTCAACTTCCCTGGGAGATGACACAAATCCAACTTTGATGATAGACAAAGTCTAGACACATTTTTGGTTGTAATCATCTATCTGGCGACTCTACTGGAGGTCAAATCTTTTGGCATTCCACATCATAAGTTTTGGCTCAGTTTGTGAGGCATACTCGGAGAAATCCTCAGAAGTCACCAGCTGACCCAGTACCTGACCCTGAAAAGATCATCAAAGAAAGAAAGGTATCACAGAAAGGAGCATCAAGATCAGGTAAATCTAAACAATCCTCTATATCTCTGCAAGAAAGGCTTGTAACAGAACAAGTACATGCTGAGAGTATAGCCTTTGGCGCTAGCAGTGAAGAAAAAATTTCAGAGATTCATAAAGCTCCTTATTCTTTAGGTTCTCCTTTTGCTTTAAGCCCAAAGGAAACCTCACCCCCTACCCATCATATTCCTTTAGTCCTGTCAGTCACTCCTCAATTCCCTACCTTTCAGACTACCAGTGCTCTTGTATCCACCACAGCCATGGCAGGTCCACAAGCACTCACCAAAATGGAAAGAATCATAGCTGCTAGGTACAGACCTCTAGTACTGCCCACTCCTTTGAATGCCATGCCTACTGGAGAATATCAGAAATACATGCCTAAGTTCACTGGGACTGAAGGGGTTACTGCTAAAGAACATCTTGAGTCATTTTATAGCTATGCCGATAATCTAGACATTAGTGAAGATGATGTGTGGATGAGAGTATTTGTCAAAAGCCTAGATGGAGAGGCAAGAAAATGGTTCAGAGAATTGACCCCTAGATCCATAACAGATATCAAGGCCTTAGATGATGTATTCCTAAAGCATTTGGGGGATAAGAAAGACCTGCTCTACTACCATACTGAGTTTGGGAACCTAAAAAGGGAAAATGGGGAGTCACTTTCTCATTTCAATAAAACGTTTAACCATATGTACAGTGAGATACCAGCTGAAGTGAAACCCACCCCTACCTCTACTAAACTTACTTATGCCAATGCCTTCGATTCTGATTTCTGTCTACTATTGAGGGAGAGAAGATGTGCTTCTCTGGCTGAAATGCAGGATGCAGCCTTGGAGGTAGAATCCAACATCATGGTTGCAGAGAAACTCAAGGGACATGTTGACCGAAGGAGACAGAGGGGTGAGTCTTCCTCATCTTCAGACCCCAAGATAGATAAGATGACCAAGATGATAGAGTCACTAGCCTCTGAAGTCTCCAAATTAAAGGTTGAGCAACACCCAGGGAAAGGAAGAGTTCCTAATACCTTTGTTCCTAGGAATCTGAATCCATATAGAAAAGCCAATGAGCAGTTGCAGATTATGCAAAGGAGCAAAGATGCCAATGAAGACCAAAGGGTGAAGACCCCTTTTCAGAATGTAGTCATGGAAGAGGAGCTGTTCGAAGAAGATGATGAGATCCATTGTATGGAAGACAAAGGTAGCGCTTCCTTTTTGACCTTGGCTGCCTATGAAGAGTCGCTATTCAAGGACCAGACCAGCCAAGAATGGGATGGTGGGGCTGTCCTGCAAACCGAAGATCAACAAAGATATAATCTGAGGTCAAAGATGAACAATGCCAAGGAAACCCCTATTCAAAGAACTGCTGTCCTTGTAATGTAGCAAACTAATAAGCAAAAATGACTAGCAGCTGATCCCATCATTCTCAAAGCCCCAGCTCAAGAGGTAAGAGGTCCCGACAAGTCCCCTTCTCCTTTCAGTTTTGAATCAGAAATCTAGAAGATGAAAATATCTATACCTCTGGTGGAACTAGTGAAGAATGAAGCCTTTAAGAGACCCATCCTTGAGGTCCTTGAGCTTAAGGCCACACAAGCATCAAACGACTATGTGAATTTACAAGATGAAAAACCTACAGTTGTTCTTAGCCCAATGACTGAACCTTCTGATGACAATTCCCCATCATTCTATGTCTCCTTGACTATTCATGACAAAATCCTCCACAATTTTTTGCTAGACACAGGTGCCAGCCATAATCTAATGCCCAAGGTTGTCATGGATGAGTTGGGCCTTGACATCACTAGGCCTTATCATGACTTATTTTCTTTTGATTCTAGGAAGGTGAAATGCTTGGGGCTAATCAAAGATCTAGCCATCACCTTATCTCAGCTGCCTATGAAGAGTATGATGATGGATATTATGGTAGCAGATGTTCCCCCTAAGTTTGGCATGCTTCTTTCCAAGGGATGGATGAAAATATTGGGTGGAACGTTACAAAATGATCTGTCCTATGCTATTGTCCCAGTCTTTGGAGGTGAGAGTAGGGGATTATACAGGGAAGCTCAGTTAGCTTATATCATCAGTGATGAGAAGAATCCCACTAATCATCCCATCTATGCTATTGACACTGATTTTGGAGCTTGTATCCTCCAAATTGAAGAATCCTAGTTGGCCTCCATGCAGCTCAGGAAACCTGTTTGTCAGGTCACAGAGGAAGAAGGCCCACAAATTTGGGACATGTTCTTTGATGGAGCTTTCTCCAGGGAAGTTGCAGGAGCGGGTGTAGTTCTGATATCTCCCACACAAGAATGCATACATTTATCTTTCAAGCTGACTTTTCAAGTCACAAATAATATAGCAGAATATGAGGCTTTGATCTTAGGCTTGAACGTTGCTAAAGAAATGGGCATCAAACATCTGAAGGTGTTTGGAGATGCAGACCTTATTATTCAACAAGTGAATAAGACATTCCAGGCGAAGCATCCCAGGTTGAAAGCATATAGAGATGAGGTATGGAAGCTCAAGGATTCATTCAATAGATTTAATATTTCATACATCCCTAGGACTAAGAATCAGCTTGTTGATTCCCTCGTTGTGTCTACTAGTATGTTTGTTCCTCCTTTACCCCCTAGATTGACTTATGAAGTCCAAGTAAAATACAGACCGTCATTGCCTGATAATGTCAAGTATTGGAAAGTATTTGAAGATGATAATTAAGTTAATAAGTTTCTACAAGTAATTGATGACTTCTCTGAAATGCAAATTGATCAAGAGAATGAAGCCATGGAGGAGTGCCATCTGTCCCAACTAAGAAACAAAATTGGTCGAGACTGCATTGTTCAACTGCCTAGTAATCATATACCCAAAGGGCTGGTGCCTCTAGAGAAGCTATTTGATCATAATGATGTACCCTATAAGGCTTCCCAGAAAGAGAATGAGTCTACAGTCCATAGACATAATATAGGGAGCCCAGATCACCCAAAGTACATAAATCTGTCTGCCCACTTGTCTGCTACCCGAAGCTTTGAATATTGCACCCTGATGAATGCTGGGGCTACTTTTTAGAGGGCCATGGACATAGCCTTTGTGGGAGAGAAAGAAAAATTTGTCCTTATTTACTTGGATGACATAACAGTGGTTTCCAGTAGTCACATGGAACACTTGCAGCATTTGAAGAAGGTGTTTCTAAAGTGCAGAAGGTTTGGGATCTCAGTAAATCCCAAGAAGTCACAGTTTGCTCTAGAAGAAGGCAAACTCTTAGGACATATTGTTTCTACTTCAGGTGTCAAGGTTGATCCAGAAAGGGTTCAAGCAATACATGCATTGTCCATCCCAAGGTCAAAAAAGGACATTCAATCTTTTTTGGGTAAGATTAACTTTGTGAGGAGGTTTATTCCAAATTTTGCAGAACTAGTGAAGCACATCACCTCCATGTTAAAGAAGGGATTAGAGATAAAATGGACAGAGGTTGCAAGAAGATCTTTTGAAGCCATCAAAAGAGCCATCATGGAGGCTCCCACCTTGGTCATCCCAAACTACTCCAAGGAGTTTTATATTTTCTCTTTCACTTCTTACGATACACTTGCAGTAGTCTTGTTACAGAAAAATGATGAAGGTATAGAACACCCAGTGGCCTTCTTCAACAAAACTTTGAGGGATGCTGAATTAAGGTATGACCTCATTGAAAAACAGGCATATGCCCTCATAAAGTCTTTAAAAGCATTCCGAATCTACATTTTGCACTCAAAAGTAGTTGCCTATGTACCTTCAGCTTCAGTAAAGGATGTCCTAACACAGCCAGATGTTGATGGAAGAAGGGCCAAGTGGATTGCAAAACTCATAGAGTTCAACATAGAGGTAAAGCCCACCAAGCTTGTCAAAGGCCAGGGCCTGGCTCAGCTTATGGCTAAGGAAAATTACAATTTGCTGGACATAAATTGCATAGGTGCAGAATCGGGAGTTGAACAAACAGAGGAGGCAATAGAAGAACAAGGGCATAATCAGTCATTGGCTGAGAATTTGGCTACTTGTGAGTGGTATTCCAATATATCTCATTTCTTGTTGAAGCTCGAAGTCCCTCCAAGGCTTAGCTCAAGTCAGGCTAGGACCATCAAGCTCAGAGCAACCAAGTTTTGTATTAATAAGAACTTGCTTTATTGGAGGGACCCATCTAGAATCCTCTTGAGGTGTCTGGACAAAGAACAATCTGTCGAAGTCATGCACCAGTTTCATTCCAACATCTGTGGAGGGCATCATTATTGGAAAACCACAGCCCACAAGATCCTAAGGGCTGGGTATTATTGGCCTACTCTATTCTCTGATGTATTTTCATTTGTGAAGTCTTGTGACAGATGCCAGAGGTTTACAGGAAGACAATAGCTGAAATCTTTGCCCCTGAAGCCAATACACACCAATGGTCCCTTTCAGTAGTGGGGTTTAGATTTCATAGGGGAGATTAATCCACATTCCAGTGGCCAGCATCGGTGGATCTTAGTAGCCACTAACTATTTTACCAAATGGATTGAAGCCATACCCACTAAGAAGGTTGATCACCAGGTTGTCATGAAGTTCTTAACTGAGAATATTTTTACCAGATTTGGCTACCCGACCAAGATAGTTATTGATAATGCAACAACTTTCAGAGCAAGGGAATTGGTGGACATGTGTGAATCAATGGGCATTAAATTAGTGCATTCTACCTCATATTATCCTCAAGGCAATGGCTTGGCAGAATCATCCAATAAAATCCTGGTAAGGATAATCAAAAAACTGCTGGAAGACAAAAAATGGAATTGGGATTCTAGGTTGAAGTTTTCACTATGGGTTGACAGAGTTACCACCAAGAAATCCATAGGCAATTCTCCATTCAAGCTGGTGTATGGTACTGAGGCTGTTTTTCCAATCCAATTGACTCTCCCTATGGCCAAATTCTTGCAAGAGGAGCAGGATGAGGAAAGTGACATGGCAAGGAGGATGAGTGACTTAGTTGAAGTTCACCAGATCAGAGATCAACTGATTGAGAAGTCAGTAGTGCATCAAAAGAAGATCAAGGAGGTCTTTGATAAAAAATCAAAGATGGACAGTTTTCAGGTTGGTGACTGGGTTCTCAAATGGGATGCATTGAAGGAAAAGAAGGGAAACCATGGTAAATTTGATGCCTTATGGACATGACCATTTATCATTTCTCGAGCCCAGACGAACAACACTTTCACTTTGAAAAATTTAGAGGGGGAAGGTGTTTTTGACGGCCCAATCAATGGGCGGTTTTTGAAACTTTATTTCATTTAAGGCTTTAAAGCCTTGGTATTGTAAATATGTTTTTCAGTTTTATTTCATACTAGTTAGACTCCATGCCCAATGGAACACTATGTAGTAGTTTTAATTTTGTTGTTTACTGGAAAGGCAATGGTTTACAGTTCTTGAAACCTCACAGGGAGGCTTTCATCCCCAGAAGGAGCCAGTGCTAGCCCTGAGGTGCAGTGCTGATATTTTGAAGGCTAAAGGAGGACATGGTCTACTTTGCTATCCCAAAAAGGCCCCCACATGGGCTGTTACCCCACTTTCTTCACTCTTCCACTTACATTACATTCCGCTCATCTCCTAACACAACCCTCACATCCCGACGAAGCCCTCTTTCGCCTTAGCCTTAGGCGAACTAACACAAAAAAACCCCTAAAAAAAAAACCTTACTTTTCCGCCGATACGCGCCCTCTGCACATTTCCCGAGGAAATCTCGTACCTTCGTGTCCCTCCACCATTGATCTTCCCCCACCGATCTGACGGCCCACATTTCACCCGATCAACAAAACATGCCCGATCGTTCCCCACCATTAGATCACCCTCTCTAGATCTAACGACTGTTACCCATATTGCACGAGCAACAAGCGAGAGGAATACCCGCCCGATAAAGGTGGTTTCCTCTCTCCTCCACTGCTACATGTCATCCACTAAGTGGAATCAGGCAAACGCCGCCATTTACCACTTACCTCCCGATGCCCTTTCGATAGAAACCATAACCGCCTGAACAAAACCACTCCCGTGCATTATCATCTGCACACCTTCTCCACCTGATAGCCATTCGATCTGCTCACCTGAGATCTAATGGCCTGGACATGTTCCACTCTCACCACAACCTCAGGCCTCTTGCGCCCGATCTCCACTGTGCATTCCCCTTGATCCAACGACCCTCGTTCATGATCGCTCACACTTGTCCTCCTCCACTCTATCATTTCTCCATTTGTCCGATTTGACACGTCCTCACACCCATGCACCTCGTACTCCACTTCCTATCAGTTACCCAAGGAAGAAGGTGGTCGACTCTGTCAGTATTGTGATAGTTGGATCGCTGAACCAAATTAACAGAAAGCATGGCCGAAGGAAGAAGGACACAACACGATCTCTGCAAACAGAATTAAACAGTCATGGAGCCTCACCAGCACAATCAAGCCAACCACCTAACAAGGTAGTGTTGTACCAAGATTAATTACCGCTTTCGTGATGGAGGGGAAATTGTGTCCTTGAACACAACCAGGCAGTTAATGACAGTAGGGGATAGATTAAGACACCTCCAGCCCTAAAAAGCTGGAAAACATTGTAAAGAGCTATAAATAGCTGAAAGCAAGATGTAATCAAGGTTCAACTTCTAGAGACTGTAGATATTTTGTTCCTTGCAGTGTCTCATCTTCATTCTCAGTAATACAAGCTTCTTTTGCTGTTACATGTTCAATGTCCATTTCCCCCCTATTCTAAACTTGCACCTGGATTAGTTTATTCATGTTTTCTCCTATATCTAATGCTAGATAACTGTCATCTTATCTCTACATTGGTAAATTGGATTTGCTATTGAATAGGTCATCCATGTTTCTTCTGTATCTAACGCTAGATAACTGTCATCTTATCTCTGCATTGATAGATTAGATTTGCAAGCTTCATTTACTGGCTGCAGCCGGCCATCATATGTCATATATGTATCTGCTGTTGTGGTCATTATTCTCCATTCATTTACTTAATCTGCAAACTATTAAGCATTAGTGGTCTAAAGCCTTGTAGGTTGAGGGTGTTCATGCATGTCTGGAGTGAAAACAAAATTGAAGTGGTTATCTGGCCTGAACCAAACCATCATCCATTCCAATAGTTCCTAGAACAAAATTGAAGAGTATATGTTACCAAGCATCTCTGAATTACAACCTAGGAGAGTTTCTTGGAGTGATAACAATTCCTACAGACCCTAGTCAACTTGATTCCGCTGAGAGAGTAGTACCTCAAGTAGGTCAGGTTTGATTTCTAGATTTAGCATGTAAAACAACACAAACCCTGCTAGATTTTAACAAAGAAGAGATTCCTATGTTTATCTTGGTGAACTAGAGAGGGTTCTCTATTGGTCAAAGGGATATTTTTGAAGGAATTCTTCAAGTTGGATCTACCATTGTGGAGAATCTCTACACATACAAGCAACTTGTGTTTGTTTACATACCAAAAATAGGGGAACTATGGGGAGGAACATGGGTGGTAGGTGATAGCAATATTAATTTAGATGAAGTTGAAAAGTATGAAGAAACAACAAAAAAAGGAGGTATACTAGAACCAAAGGGAATGATTGAAATCAATTTATGTAAAAAAATATTTGCTTGAATGCATGCATAGGCTTGACCCAATTCTCATTTCACTAATGATCATCTCGGGGTTGAAGTAATACGACAACAAATTAAATCTTGGGAAAAACATAAGCCTCCTTTTTATAACAAAATTTCCATCAGATTCGTCGAGTTGCATGACACATCCTTCTCCAAATGTTCTTAATATAACTCTTGTGGACCTTGATGGTATGAAAAAGGTTCGAGTGAGTGATCAACCTTTTGATATTGAAGCCCATATTAGAGCAATTATTTTTTCATATATCAAGCATGAAACATGCATAATTCTAGTAGCTTCACTTGAAAATGCAGATTTGTCAAATTATGATGCCCTTCATATGGCAAGAATTGTTGATCCTGATGGTAAGTACATTTGTAGGGTGTTTGAGATGGAAAATGGGATTTGAGTTTAGCTATTTCCATTTTGACATCTATGCTTTGATGGATGTTTTAAATGTTGTTGGAAAAAATATCCATTATTGTATTTTTAGTAAATTGAGATATTATAATTTTTTAACATAGATATTCATGGAAGAGCACCGAACTAAAGTTGTGTCTACAAAGGTAATTTTTTTACAAAAATTAGCTGAAGATACTATAGTATTATAATGCTTTTGTATGGAGTTGTGAAAGTGATGCGATTTTAATGTATTTTTCTAGTTGGATATTATGGACCGAGGAACTGATGCAACTAATTTCCATTTGGGAAATGTAATCCCCCTATGCCTAGATTATATTGGAGTTGTCGATCACAGTCAAGTAGTATGTCTAATAACTATCAAGCATCTCATTTTTTTCTAGAAAATAACTTTTGTAATTTTTAGGCTTACACACTTGCACTCATACATAATATTCTTTGCAAGTTTTGTATAAAGACACTATTAACCTGTGCAATGAATTATCTACAACTTGAACTCTCTCCTATTTATTTTGGTCTAGCTAATAGTCATTTAACTATTCTAGCTCTACTCCCTTTTCATTTGTCATATATGACATTCCTTTTCCCATAACCTCATACAAGGTTGGGCATCACAAGAACCTAACTTGCAAAAAGTGTACTATTGGCACAAACACAAACACAAATTGGAAGGCTAGTAGAATAGGTAATGAATGTGCAGAATTTAACCAACATGATTTAAGATGAGGAAGTGATCTGTTTGTTATTGATTAACTTGGTGAAAAATTATTTAATGTGGATGAATAGTATGAGTAAAAAGGTAGATCAAAGCATTTAAGGCATGATCGATAAAATTGCTAGTCTTCTAAAAAACCTAAATGCTATGCTTGTGTCATTAAAATTGACATGAAAATTGTTACTAAATTTTATAGTGTGGCAAAGACTTGAGAGGTAAAATCATGAACTTTTCAGGAATTACTACATATGGTTGAAATTAAAAGAGAATATCTTGTTATTCAACCATTTTCTTGAAAAACAACACCACCTCATAGTGATGGAAAGGGAACTAGGTAACCTCCTATCTCTATTTATTTACAAAGTAGAGGCACCAAGACTTGAGCTTAGTAAGTACTTAACCATCCTTAATTATGTTCAATTTTTCCATACTTGAACAAATGAATTTTGTAAATCATTTGATGTGTGCAACTAGGATTTGGCATGGAACTAGCTTTTCATAATTGTTTAGCTGCTGCATTTAGTGTATTTTTCACAAAATTTTAATGATATAGAAACTAATGTGTTGAGAATCTTATTGAAAGAGTGCACTCATACTGACTATATATTCAACAACCACAACTTCAAACAAGCAAGAAACATTATGTTGTCTCTATTGGGCTCTCTACTCAACTTACACACCAGATCACACATTTTTCACTTGACAATTTTGGAAAGTAAGATTTCAAAGCTAGCTTACATTCTTCTTCTTGGTATGTACTTGTTTCTGTGATCCAATGCTTTTTATGCCCTGCATATGAAGCAACTAATTGAAAACTAACCCAATTGTTTACATCAGTCAGGTTGAAAGGGTCATGGAAGTGCCTGTGTTCATGCAACCATCCTCATTGGATGTCTCATCCATGAGAAACATGATTTTTAATCAAGATTATGTAGTGCCTAGTATTGAAGTGTTCTCCTCTAGCCCACCAATGCCACTGGATGCAAAATTCACTACTTGTAATGGAGGTGGTCTGGATGGGAATGGATTTTTACACATGGGAAGTTTAGAAGGGTTTCTAGGATCTATTGAGTAGTTTCTTGTGACTAGGATGACAACAGAGTTGAATAAAAAGTTTCCAAATAACCAAGGTATGGCATCTTTTCTGAATATTTGAATTTCTTTGGAAGTTGAAATTTGATTTATGTGGATATTCAGAAGATGATTTTTATAGACAAAACTAACTAGGTTGAGGTATCAATTTCCCTTCCACAAAGTTTTTCTGGTCATGCATTTTTTTTCATCAAGTATGGATACTTTTATGAGTCCACCCTTCTAAAATACATGTAAGTCTTCATGGAATTTCAGATATGTATCACTTATTATTTTCTTGAATTCTTGCAAGAGAATTTAATAATTTATGTTTGGGAAATCTAAGAATTATATAATACTCCTTGCAGGTGAGGGCATAATTGTGGAACTCGTGACAAAACCAGTCTATAACTCATACTGAGACAAGGTATAATGACTTGCAATTTGGTTTCCTTATGTAGATATGAAATAAAAAAGGATAAATTTTGTAGAGATAAAGGTATGAGACAAAATAGGGAAAGTTGGGAGATTATAAATTTGTCAGCTTCCATGAGCAGAGTTAACTGTTAGTCATTAAGTTGTCATTGTCAGAACTAGTAGTGTCTTTCCAAACCATCCAACTTTCCCAACATAATGACATCTTTGTTTACGCAGGGTCTAGATGATTACATGCTCATGTGCCATCCAAAATAATGAACAAAGAACCATGCACTATAATCTGTGAAAAAATGGTAGGAAAAGACCCCCCAAATTCCATATGTAATTAATGGAAGCACCATATGTTTTCACTGTAGTATCAATAAGAGTATTTATTGGCTTCAGTGCCTAGAGAGAAATAAGTGTATTCATTAGGTTGGGGATATGCATAAAGAGAATTATGTGTTTAAGGTTACCTTTTGTAAATTATCAAATTTCATTGTTTCTCGTTTGAGGAAGATCATCTTAAAATCAATGTTATGCCTTATTTTGTACAAAGTCATTGTTTATCTATAACTATAAGAGAACCTGTGCAATGTTACATTCAAAATTCATGGTTCAAAATCCAATTTTTTTTCTAATTGTGGGATTATCCCTGTATCCATCTTATCCATATTGAAACAACTATATCCATGCAGCGAGTTGAATCTCTGTGGTGGTAATTTCAGGCCTATGCATCTCTTGCACCAAATTATCAACCTTTAGTTACTTTTATGGTGGTTCAAAAACATCACCATACCAAACTCTTTGCAAACAACCATCCAGATCGAAATGCTACAGACAAGAGTAGAAACATATTGCCAGATAAGAAGATAATTGTTATGGAATACACAACTATTAGCTGTCCCATACTATGTATGATAGTCCTCTATTGATCATAATTCTATTGTAAGCTTCCTTCTATTTTACGAAAGAGTTAGTGAGTATGGTATTTTTTGATGATATGATAGGCACTGTAGTTGACTCCAAAACTTGCCATCCAACAGAATTTGACTTTTACCTCTGCAACGATGTTGGTACTCAGGTACCATTGATATTACATTTTCCATTTGGTTGGATAATAGGTTTATATATTCTGAGGGTAATATGTTGTTGTTGAACTTATCAGAAATGAACATGTTGACTGGAAGATTAACCGATCTCTATTTATGATGTTTATAGGGAACTAGTAGATCTGCCCATTATCATGTTCTTTGGGATGAAAACAAATTCACAACTGATGGATTGTAGTCCTTAACCAACAATCTATGTTACACGTAGATCTCTACCTCATCCTCTTTACCCCTAATGCATTGTGTAGATTAGATAACCTATTTTCAAAATCTTATAATTCGTTTTTAGTTTGTTTCTTATTAGTTTGGACTTTTACTTTGCTTATTAGTTTTTGAGTTGTATATTGAAAATTTTATAGTTTTAGGTTGAAAAATTCATGTTTAAGTAGTAGGATAAGAGTTGGAAGTTATAGATGGAAAATATAAATAGATATGTAGTTGTAGTTGGTTTTAAGGTAAATCTTAATTAATGTTTGAAATAATGTTAGTTCTTGAGCAATGATTGTTTTTTAGTTTCAAAAAAATGATGTTTGTGCTCATCTAGTTGAAAATTGGCAGTTGGTTTTTGTTCTTAAATTGAAACAAATTTATATAAAAAAGTAATGCCTTGTATATTTTATTGGGTTCCTATTGACTTGTATCGATTGATTTGTGGCAGATACATGAGATGTACATGCTTAATTTCTATAGGTAGGTCTCCAATGCTAAATCATAAATATATACTCGGTTCGTATATCTGGGGATTGTCCTTGACATACATTTTATTTGTTATTATGTACAAGTACCTCGAGCGTATTATGCCCATTTGGCTACATTTCGGGCTCAGTTTTATATGGATCCAGAAACATCAAACAATGGTTCCTTATCTAGTGGTGTTCCTACTAGTCACATGATTGCAACTAGTTCAGGTTCTCAGAGTACTCGTGTACCTACAAGAGCAAGTGTTCGACAGAAAATGTCAAGAGACTTATGTTTTATTGTTAGATTTTGTACACAGATGTTATACATTTTTAAGTTCTATATATCCCGTCCCTTTGTTGGGTTAAGAAGGAAATTGAGTGACATGCTAGGTGCTTCATTGTGATTCTTTCAAATTATAAAGTTCTAGATTTCGAAAACTTAAAATCACGCTTAGTCACTTGCTTTTCACCTCTTGTACTATTTGACATTTTTTAATTGGTTGTGGCCATTTTAATTAAAGAGATAATTAAACTTTAGTGTGAACATTTGTGTTGTGTGTTTTCATATTATATGGGCATGAATATTGTATGATATTTTTTTAATATAGTCACAAAATCATACTAATTCATTTATGTTGATTAATAATGAACACATAAAATGAATATAAAACTACTAAATTAGTAGCTTATATCGATTAATAATGAATATACATAAAATGAATATATAGTGACTAAGTTAGTCGTTTATAATGATTATTAATAAAAGTAAATGAAATGAATATAAATAACTAAATGAGTCATTTATATAGAGAATATGAAGTTACCAAAAAAAGATAAATGACTACTGTAAATGATAAATTTGTGATTGCAAATGATGACCAAAATTTGCATATATACGACTATTAGTAGCTAATTTACAATAGCGTATAACATGACCACAATTTAGTCATATTTCTTTGGTCATTAATAAGTTTCAAATGACGACTAAAATTTGCATATATATGACTATTAGTAGCTAATTTACAATATCTTATAACGCGACTAACATTTTGGTCATATTTCTTTGGTCATTAATTGGTTTTCTTGGGTGATCATATAGTAGAATATTTTGTTGTGTAATTGGTCATTAATTGTGGCAATTAATGCCTAGATCAATGACTAAATTAATGAATAAATGTATGACTAAATATACTAGTAGACGATAAAATTGAGACAACCAATTAATGACTAGGCTAAAAATGACTAAAAGTTGGTCGCATTATAAGATATTGTAAATTAGCTACTATTGGTCACTGACTGAAAATTGGTTGTTTATATGCAAAACTTAGTCATTCTTTTAGTAACTAATTAGCCATTTTGTACATCAAAGGCACCTTACACGATGAGCACTCTAGAGCTAGTGGAATTGAAGTTGCAATTGAAGGAAATTCTTGACAAGGGATACATTAGGCCAAGTGTGTCGCCTTAGGGTGCACCAGTGTTGTTTGTGAAGAAGAAAGATGGTACTCCGAGGTTATGTATTGATTACAGACAACCGAACAAGGTAACCATCAAGAACATGTATCTATTGCCAAGGATTAATGACTTGTTTGACCAGTTGAAGGGAGTAGTAGTGTTTTCAAAGATACATTTGAGATTAGGATATCATCAAGTATGCATCAAAGAAGAGGACATCTACCAGACTGCTTTTCAGACCAGGTATGGGTATTATGAGCTTGTTGCAATTTCATTTGGTTTGACTAATGCTCCAACTACTTTTATGTGTTTGATGAATAATTTATTATGTCCTTATCTGGACAAGTTTGTTATTGTATTCATTGATGATATATTGAGATATTCTAAGAATGAGGAAGAGCATGCTGAACACTTAGAAACAATATTTAGATTGCTAAGAGAGCATCAAATGTATTCCAAGTTTAGTAAGTACAATTTCTTTCAGACAAAGATACATTACTTGGGACATGTTGTTTCCAAGGAAGGCTTAACAGTGGATTCGGAAAATATTAGAGATATCATGGAGTGGGAAGCTCCTAAGAATATGGATGAGGTCATATCATTCATGGGGCTAGCAGGTTACTATAGGGGGTTCATCAGGAACTTCTCACGGATCACATATCTTATTACATCCTTGTAGAGGAAAGGAAATAAATTTCAATGGACAAAGGAATGTGCAACAAGTTTTTAATAGTTGAAGTAGTTGTTGACAAATGCTCTAGTGTTAAATATTGCAGATCCAGATAAAGAGTTTGTGGTGTGCACAAATGGTTGCAAGATAGGACTTGGTGGAGTATTGATGCAAGAAGGATATATAGTATGCTATGAGTAAAGAAAACTGAATGAGCACGAGCAGAACTATGTGACACATGATCTTGAGTTGGCAGCGATCATCTGTGCTTTGAATATGTGGAGGAACTATCTTCTTGGAAAAATATTTATGTTGATGAGTGATCACAATGGACTGAGGTACTTGTTTGACCAACCAAATCTGAATGTTATGCAAGCTAGATGGTTGGCCACCCTTAGTGAGTTTGACTTTGAGATCAGATACATTAAGGGGAAGGAGAACAGGGTTATAGATGCTCTCAGTAGAAGAGTACAGGTAAATCATATAACAACTATGATTTCTTATGGGACGGATTTACAGGGTCAGATCCTATAGGCAGGACAATAGGATGACAGGTACCAACAACTTAAGCACAGGTTATAGTAGGGTATAGGTGAACAAGATGTGGACTACCATCTCACAACAGATGGCTTGGTCATATTCAGGGACAAGATCTATGTTTCGAATGGCAGTGATTCAAGAAGATTATCTTGAGGGAGTTTCATGTCAAGCCATATTCGGGTTAGCTAGGAAATCAAAAGACATTGATAACAGTGAAGAAGTTACACTATTGGCTGAATTTGAAGAAGGAAGTGGTAGAGTTTGTTGTTAAATGCTTGGATTGTCCCTAGCAATGTGACTGAGTTGGAGGGCCCTTGCTAACCAATGCATGTTTCCCTAAAGAAACCATAAGTTATTCTCAGATTCAAAATAAAGACATGCGAAATAACACCAAAAAAAATCCTTGTATTACTTTATTCAAATATTACATTACATCAAATAAGTGAAGAAATGTCCTAGCAATCTGGTGTGATCATTTTACAATATAGACTTTAAAGAATGTACTACAACTAAGTAAGTTCGAAGACACTAGTGCTACTTTTATATATTACAAAGCATATAATGACGTTCATAAATCTTATCACTACAGAGATAAACTAAGGAATGATATAGTAATTCAACCATCCTTGTGCAAATTTGGAATACTAAGAATTCAAAATGATGTGATCTCACCCAAACTAGGTGAATCTAGTACATATGTCTGTGATCTCAGATATCGTTTTCCTACTATGTTTACATGACAAAAGTAGTTGACCAATGATTTAATTTCCAGCTTATGCTTCCATGGATTACCATCAACATGATTTGGAGGATGAGGGAGCTTCCTAAGGACGTTGTGAAAAAAACCCATGTGCTCTTTTCTATCCTAAGAGGCACACCTAGGTTAACCGTGGAGTGTGGTTGCAGGAACTTAAATGGGTTACAAGACTTGTCTCTGTCAACCTTCATTAGTGGAAAAAATATAAATGAAGCCCTTTTAATGCATTCAAACTATGGACAATTAATTATTAACAACTTTTTTTACCTTTTAACCCTTGTTGCATGACTTTCTTTTAATATACATGAGGAAAGGGTATATTATGGAAAAAATGAGGGTCTATGGAGGGTTTAAGGAAGTCAATTGATAGTAGGGACAACATCAATTTAGAGCCACAATAGTAGAGATATCATAGAAAGATTGCTCTTCACCATGTGTTTCAAGATTTTATTAAGATTATGAATTTATAAATACATGAATTTTTAAATAAAGAATTAGAAGAGTGTTTAGCAAATGTAGGATCTATTAGCCCCACGTTCAATAGCAATCCAAATTCTTTGATTATGATGGGTACGATTGTTGATAGCAACCAAAAAGCCATGATAAATAAATCCAAAAATATCACGTCATATTTTCATATATGACAACACCTACTTAGAGGAAGTTCCGTCATACAAATATCTTAGAATTGATATGCATCACAAGTTCAATTAGAATTATAACATTGTGAAAAGGATAAATGGAGAATGGAAAACTTACTATGGACTTGAAAACAATTATAAGTTAGCAAATCTTTGGATATGGGATAAAAGGAAACTCCTCTTTGAGATTGTCATTACTCTTATTATTTTATATGGATGTGAGGTTTGATGTTACAAAATCTAGTGGAAGAGGATAAAATAGATCCCAAAGCACTTTATAATCTACAATATTGAGATAACACTTCTTGTTGGCCTCCCATTTTTATCACATTTTACAACGATTTATTTGGCATTTTACCACTCATATCTTACCTTCGTAACTAGATATTACCCCTCTTATCATACATTTCAATCCCTTTGAAGCCAAAATCCTTTGGCAAGCATAAAGAGATATTTTTTTTTTCTTATTTTTATTTATTCATATGTATTTAATATATTTAATTAGTTTTAAGTTGATTTTACTAATGACAAATTGTTTAGTTAAGTTCTTGTATGAGTAATTCACTTTTGGTATCCAATTGTTGTTTAGCATATTTATGCTCTTCCAGTTGGAATTTGGCCACATGGGTTTGAAGGCTGAGGTTTCGACATAATTCTATGTTGTTTAGATCATGCCTAGGTCACACATGTCAGTCTCTAGCCCTCAATCAATGTTGCAGGTCAAAGTTTCTAGACTATCAACTTCAGGTGCAATTTCTGAGATAATGAGGGTGAACCTAAAAATTTCGGAATGTGGGTTTCGTTCCTAGTATGACAAGTTGGGTACCTAGTGGGATGTTCTAGAAAATATGACATGGTTTGATAGAGATGCTAAGTTCTTCAATGCTAATTTTCCCAAAATGCACAAATTTGCCAAATTCATAATCAATGCCCAAATTTGAGAAAAATGTTAAACCAGTTGCCTACCCAGCAAGAGGAAACAAATTTTAGCCATCTTGAATTATAGAAATAATTTTTATGTTTAGTAGAAAATGATCCAATTTTATCTTGGGTGTTAACATTTGCTATTTTGATTTTATTCCATAGTTAAACAAATTTGAGAGTGGGGAAATTGGTTTTGATCCACCTTAATGCCCCTCTTGTATAAATACTTAGCCAAAGAATAAAGCTGGGTATTCTAGGATTTATTTTGTAATATGTTGGGGATTGGTCGCTGATTATTATCATATATTCACTGTGGAAACAAGCTTGTGTGTTTCCCTTTTGTAAATAGAGTAATGAATGTTGCTTGTTCTTGAGTGTTGGTGCATCACTTCAACTTAATCTAATTTTTCTTGGTAGTATTATTCAAGTTGGGAAGTGTGCCTCAATCCTGAGTAATGTTATGCCATTTTACTTTGTTAGTTAGATTACAAGTATGTTTTATTTTTGCAATTCTTTGAATCTCTAATTCCAATATGTTAGTTTGTTGAGTTTGAATCTCATTGTGAATTTCAATTTTATATTAATTTGATTGTTTTTATGCTTTGCCTTTACTTTTCATCATTTAGTTTTAAGAGGTTGAACACTAGCACTAGAATCCTTTGATTCTTCAAATCAACTTGCTATTGAGTGCATGGACATTGTCTCACATAGTGAAGGATTGCATTCTCGGGGATTTAAGAAAAGGATTAGCAAACGATCATTAGTTCCAACATGTTTATCAATGTTTAGTCTTCTTTTATGCACATGTTATTTAGCTGTTAATTTCCAACAATTGAATTTCAAAGTTTGCATGATTTCTCAATAGTTTCTTGCATTAGATTATCTTAGATTAGGACTTTAACCTCTCATATACTTTCCCTGTATCTCTAAGTTTATGAACCCCGATTCAATAAATTGATCTTGGAAATCTAAACATAAAATTTTCCCAACACTCCCTATCATATCCTCTTAAAGCAAGTATTTCCCTAGTTGGAAGTATGATTATGACTAACTTTCTTAAGTATAAGAAGAAATTAAATATCATGGAAGCCTTCTTAAAATTGCTTCTAACTCTAGCCAAAACCCCTACCTTAAGCTCAAGTGGGGATAGCATAAGGATATCCAATCTTAGCTTTATTATTAGGGCATAAAGAAGGATATCATTCTGCAAAATAGGAATAATATTAAAATATTATTACTCAAAAGTTATAGAGAAATTGTGGGGTGGTAAAGAGTTGTAGTGAAAAAGAGAACTAAGATATTATAAGGGGATGATCAACGCTAGTCTTGAAAATCAAAAGTGTCTTTGTGTCTTAATTACTATTCAGATTAAATCGAATACATCGAAAATTTTAAGGATGGAAAATTATCTTAAAGTTTAGAGACCTTGGTGAATCTTACCAGTCCCTAATATGCAAAATTTAAACCACTTGGTGACACACACACACATACACACATATATATTCAATTTTCTAGTGAATTTGTATGACCTCTATAAAATTTTGGTGTTTTTTAACATAAAATGATTTTATACTATAAATTTTAGGCAAAGCATTTTGATAAAAAATGGAAAATTGTGATTTTTTTTTGTAAAAGGCATGGAAAATTAACCCACCTACAACTATTAGCCCCTAAAATTTCCCTTCGTTGAATAATTGCTACCATAAGAACAAATTTTCACGAGCTTCATGGTGAAATTGGATATAGATCAATTTCGAAAACACCATGGGATGAAAGAGTTTGTCACTTGTAATGTGAACACAATGGGATGAAAAAAGATTGAAGAAGATGAAAAACACTTTAGCTTAGATTGTCTATCTTATATTCACCTTTGATTTAATTTTCAAAATATTTATCATAGTATTAGCCTACTTGACCTTTTAATAAATAAAACCATAATAATCTTGGAATGCTTTAGTTTTTTTTCAGCATAAAAATAAAATGCTATTTTTTTTTAATAATGCATTAGCGTTTTAAAATTTGATATACCATATCACTATATATAGGAATTAATCACATACTTTTAGTAAATTAATTCATTTAAATTAAGAATGCTTCATATGTTTTTTTTTAATTGTTATTAATCAGTTTGAAAACAAATAATGCTATCCAGTGGGGCTATTTAAGAACTCTCGACTGATTTGAACATATATAGAAATCCCTGACTTACATGGAAATATCATTTGCACAAAAATCTTCTAACCAACTCCTCACACACCATTTAGAAAGCAGCACAAAGCAGACCCTGTGACACAAAGTTGCTTGCTTCAAAGCTGGTCAATATCTAATATACAGGCACAGTATGAATACACTAAACACAGCAAGTCGTTCACCCCTGATCAGTACATCTATTTGTATTTTACATTATCTATTCACATCATGACCCTGGGAGGAGCTTGGCCTTGCAGGAATGCCTTGAATAACACTAAAGATCTCTCTGGCTGAGAAAATGGCACTTCATGAGATGCCCCTCTCACTGTTGCGAATGATAACATATTGCCATAAACCTGCACCCATCCCGCCACCTACAAAAAAACACCATCATGACCATTTTTCAATATAGCTGTAACTCTTCGATAGAATTTCAAATAACACTAATTAAACAGCAAAAAGTCTATATGATTTCTTCGATATTGTTTAGTTTAAATCTGACCTGTTTTCCCTGAAACCAGACACTGTAGGGAACTGTTGTATTTAGTTTCAGAGTTGCAGCCAGATTGTTAATCAGTGTACGTGTCCCCGTTAAAGGTATGACAGAGTCCTGATCTCCACTGCACGCATGCCATGGACAATATATATTTTAATCACAGCAATGGCTAAAGGAATATTTTATGAAAATATGCAGAACTTTAAGTTGAATTACAGAGGAACAAGCCAGCAGTAGAAAGTTATATTATTCAAAAAAATCAGAATGATATGTGTACCTGTAAATCAAGACCCGTATGCCAGTCATGGTGAGTTTTCCAAGTAAGGGGACAGTTGGGATCTCCAGATTAAGATGATCGTAATCAAGTACACTGTGATGTAAGTTTCCGAAAACAAACACACAAATGATATTTGTGAGAAGGTATGTTGAAGGCATATAATCAGTTCTATAGGAATGTGACTTATCAAGTTTTTCTTAGGGTCTTTTTACTTCTGCTGCTGAATGTACTGAATCTAATTTGTTAAGAAGATATGGGTAAGGTTTTGCTTCAAGGTCCCGTGAATTTATGTTACCAGAAACGAGAAACGGGAAACGAAACGAGAAACGAAAACGGTACGAGAAAAGGAGTTGGGAGGTTTCGCACTCAAGAAACGAGGAGAGAGAAAATGAAAATAAAAATAAAAAATACAGCGTTAGTTTCAATTTTCAATATAGTTTCAACTAAATTTCTAGCCCAAATTTTATTAAAAACCTAAATAATTATGCTTAGCAAATTGACTATTAAATATATACATTCTTATGCCTCCTAATCAATTAAGTGTATACATTTTTATGCATTTTGCGCCTTCAGCTAATTATTGTTTCCTTAAAAAAAATTCCAAATAATTATATATATATATATATATATATATATATATAAACAATAAATAAAATTTGCAATTAAATTGAATTTCTTGAACTACATATAGAATAGTGTTTAAACTATGAATTTTAACCATATATATGTTAAAAGGAAAACAAATCAACTAAAAAACGGACAATAGTACAGAAATAATCAACTTTCTATATACTTGGCATAAGCCTCTAGGTTCTTGAATGAATACATGAGTGAAATCTACAATAAAGAGTGAAAATACAGGGTTGAGAATGACATGCAAAATAGCGAACTACCACCGGTAAAAGATTTCCCATAAAACATATGCACCCGTTAGCTAAAATAACCGTAGAAAACGGCGTTTCCGTCTGGTTTCCGTTTTTTACGGGGAACGGTGGCAACCGTCCTGTTTCTGGTAACATAGCCGTGAATTGGATAAATCTGTTCCACTATGTAGTATCTGGTTTTGGGCATCTCATAGCCCCCCAAAAAATGTGATGTATTACAGATCTTTATATTTCCTTAATATAAATCCATGATGTTTTTTTTTCTCTGAAAAAAAATGTTGAAGGCATATAAAAGTATTAAGAAAACGGTTATTTTGGATATTTTTCAAATTTTGATTTTTATTGTTTAAATGGTTCATTACTTTGAAATTTTTTCCAACATTTAAATTATTGAAAATTTACAATTCAAATTTGTTTTCCCAATAAATTTATATTAAATTATGAATAAATTATATAAAAAAACAAAAAATCCCTTCAAAGCTTTTAACAAATAAACTACAACATTAAAAATAAATTAAATATAATATAAATATAATTTATAATAAAAAACTCTAAAACATCTATAACTACAAAAATAAAAATAAATGAATAAATAAAATAAAATCCTAATCACTCACTTGCTACAGGAATCCCATCTTTTAATGCTTCCAACAAGGCGAGCATGAAATGCTTTTTGCACATCCACCCTATTTAGATAAGCTGTAGCTTCATTTTCCACACAAACATCTGGCTGTACTGCCAGTCTGGGTCCTGCAATCTGTTCAAATATATTGTAAGCATTTCATGGTCATAATCTTTGAGAAAAGACAGTTGAACTGCCAGTCTGGTTTTTATAATCAGTTAATTATATTGTAAACTATAAGCAGGTTGTTCATTATAAGTTTTGAAGTTTTAAGTTGGAATTTAGTAAATTTTTGTTAGTTAAATTTTGATTTTTGTTGTTTTAAATCGTTTTTGAGTATATACAAATTCAGTACCCTGAAATACTCTAAGAGCACTTAAATTGTGGATAAAAAATCTCCAAAACCTACTTAAATTGTGGATAAAAAATCTCCAAAACCTATTTGTAATCTAGACTATGGCATTTCATTATTTATAATTGAACTCTCTTTCGTTTTGAGATTTTTTTACATATTTCTTTATTAAATTTTAATAAACCTTTGCTAAAATTACAAGTTTGAAATATATAATTTATATAATCTAACTGTACTAAATTTTTCAGAGAATTAATCTATTTATACACATTTTAAACGACCAATAATCGCATTACATCCCAAAATTCTTATTTAAAAAAATTAAATTTCAACCTCTAGTCATGATCTCTGAGAAAGATAGCTAAATTACAGGCTTTATTTCTCAACAAAACTTTACCTACTTTACCTCAACTCCCAGCATCTTAGACTTCTGGGTGTCAAGAGACGATAGACAGATGTCTAGTGTGACGTCGTATCTATCAATGTATTGGCTGACCTCCATGCTAACAATTGAGTAGACGTCTTCACAGGTCGAAGAAACACTGCCTCGGTAATACTCATCCACATAGCGAGTATAGTTGCAGCCGTTTTTCATAATATTATATGTGGAGTCAGAAATAAGGCCATGTGACCATAGGAACTCCGCCCTTGCGTTAAAATCTGTGAAGAAATCAAGCAGTGGGTTGCCAATCTGTAACCCAACAAAAAAATATTAAATCAGATCATATCTTGACTTCATGTATCAACATAAGAAAAGACAGACAGTTTTCCTTTGTAGGCTTACTGTAAAGTTTAAACCAACTGGTAGGGATTCTGTATAGAATTTTATATGCATTATTTATATTGGAAGAATCTTGTCGTACAATATAGTTGGTTTACATCTTCCAAAATAAACACAATTTGAGGCACCTTTTGACTATTTAAATTGGATCCCTTCCTTTACCAACAATAATGAAAATAGCTATAGTATCACCATAGACAGACAAAAATGAAAGTCAATAATGAAAATAGCTATAGTATCACGACAGACAAAAATGAAAGTCAGTATCTTCTGAGAAGGACAAAGGAAAGCTCAGCAAACTTTTTCTCTCAAATTGGTTAATCCAAAAATTCATTTTCAAAGAATAATTGTACAGGATATTGCTGAAAAGCTTTCCACAAATGTAGAATTAGACTTACCGCTATACCCTTCAGATTGAAGATCTTCTCCTCAACAATAAGTTCTGCCCACTGAGGAATATAGTGACCTGGTTCAGAACTTGATACATGTCAGTTTGCAGATGAAGGGAATAATAGTAGATAAATGTTCTCATCTTTCCCTGCTATCAGGTTTAGTAAAAATCTCAACTTAAAGCATAAATTCACCTGCATAGCTCTCCCCTGTTAAATACAGATCTCTGGTCCTGTACTCTGGAAACTTGTCAAACCAACCATGGAGAAATAGCAAGTTGTCCTCCGCTACAAGAAAATCAGACAATCAGATTACTGTGACATACTAAGGTATTGTAGAAAGTTTTATCATATAATTTACATCTGGCCACTGATATTTGATACCTGTTTTAGCATCATTTGCACCCAAATAGTATGATGTATCGTTAGAATAGGAAAATCCAACTCCAGCGGGAGTCTCCAGATAAAGCATGTTTGCTTCTGCACAAAGCAAACAAGCAGTAGCCTGAGAAATACAGTACATTCTTCTGAACTATTGGTAATCATTGCATTAAGAAGGATGCTTATATCATACAAGTACCAGAAATCAAATATTAGCACCCATACCTTTGTTCCAGCTGTACTCATTCGTAATCAATTTGCCTCCCCTGGGATGAAATGGACCATTCTCGGATAGCGCCCCAACGCCGAATGAAGAACAACCAGGCCCTGTAATTTTCCAGAGCCAAACATGATAAGTAGAATAAAAGATGTTAATAAACTCCGGGAAACCTATTACAAGTTACAATAAAATTTATGAAAAGAGTCAGGGGCTTACGTACTATTCTCTTAAAGGATTTCTCTACCGACTACATATATACAATGGATATACATCAGCTATGTAAAATTACATGTTCCTTCTTTGTTCAATGTACATGTACCTCTTGAACATTGAACATGACTTTTAAATATGTATTAATAATTAGCATTTAAAACATTGAGACCAAAGGAGAGATTCAGTGGATGGACATTGAATTCTCAGGATTAAAACTTGAGGACTTGAGTGCCTTAGAAAGCCACATATATTTATAGCACCATATGTAGTTTTTTTCCTGAATTATAGCTTATCTGTTCAGTTGCAAGTTTGTATCTGTGCTTTCAAGACCAGCAATGCTTTCAGTTTGGCAAAAGACAGAGTCATATTTTAATCATCACTTAGCCCTAAACAAATTAAATCTCTTTCATCCATATTTTATCAGGTTGTCTATACCATTAAACAGCATGAAAATGCCCAAAAAATGCAGAAGTTGCTAGTTCAACTAACCTCCATTGAGCCATACAACCAAAGGCTTCAAATTTGAGTCTGTCTCAGCTTCTACAAAGTAATAGAATAGAGCTCGGCCACTCTTTTCATCCACTGTGACATACCCAGCATATTGCTTGAAGGTCACAGCTGGCTCTCCGGGCAGCCTATCTACAATATCACTTCCTGGAGCCGATAAGACTTTTGAGACTAAGAAGACCAGAATGGCTAGCCATTGAAGACCATGCATCTTGAAGACACGTTGTGATGCTCTACAGATCCAAACTTTGTCTCTGAAGGAACACAACACTATTCAGCACTGATCATAAACTGTCAAAATGGGTATAGAACCATGTCTGTATCTAAGAAGCTTGCACTTCTTCTGCCTTCGTTGCAAGATTCCACACACAGACTTTTATATTAAAACCAGTTGGCTCTCCAAGCTGCTTGGCAAGTAACGAGTTACCACTCCATTAATAAAGGCTGAAAAGTGAGGCAAGGCACAACACAAATAACTTTAACAACCTTTCTTTTCTTAATCACAGATTAGGAGGCAAAGTTTGACAGGCCCCAGATTACCAGGTGTTGCGCTTTGACTTTAATACATACAGGTGATTTACAGAAGTTACTGAGTACAGGGAATAATTCCAAGGATGGCTATATAGAAAAACTAATCCCAAGGAAGACACTCTGTATCAATATTGGTGTTCACATGTTTGAATTGGAATGTTTTCACCATGGATCAATTTGATTCTAGATATGCCAAGCTCCCACCTAAATTTGTCAATCAGATGTTAACTGCATGGTCATTTACCTAAAATAATTGTTGAAAACAGTGCATTTATAGACTCATAAAGTTGGTTTTAATTTAAAAACCTGTGTCAATAATTGAAAAAGTCTCGCCTAGCCTCTCCTTCTACAGCTCCATTAAAAGAGAAATTGAAAACACTTTACATAATTTATTTGCAATTATAAATTAGCAGCCTTTATGAAGTCAAAATGTCCTTCGGTGACGTACTGCTATTGTAGGTTTTCCATATCCATAATTCACAAAGATTTACAATTATAAGTTAACATCCCTGCATGAAGTCAAAAATGTTGCACAATGATGCATGGCTATGAAGTATTCAATACCTGGAAGTCACAAATATAATGTAATAGAAATTGCACACTATGGATCAACCACTCCTCAAACGTGTCTAGCCAGATTTGAACTAAATGACCATTTACCTAATAGACGGTTGAAAACAACGGGTTTAAAGACTTCTAAATGTTATTTTTAATTTTAAAATATGCAGAAATATAAAACCAAATTACTCCTGCTTAAATATTTCAACCAGATGTCAATCAAGACTCCTGCAGGTTAATTTTAGTTTTAAAATTTATTAATAATTAAAAAAACTCTCTTGCCCTACCCTTTAACCTTTGTAAACCTAATGTTAATCAAGTAGCCATTTACTTAAAAAAAGAAAAAACCAAATGTTAATCAAATAACCATTTACCCAATAAAAAGGTGGTTGAAAACAGTGGATTTAGGGGCTCTTAAAGATCAATTTGAATTTTAAAATCTATTAATAATTGAAAAAAATATCTCTTAACCCTGCTCTTTAACCTTTGTAAAAAATATCTCTTAACCCTGCTCTTTAACCTTTGTAAAGTAAAAAATGTTCCACAGTGATACACAGGTATTGTAGTATTCAACCCTTGCAACCCACAATTCGAATGATTAGAAGATTTGTACAATTAGAATGATTAGAAGTTTTATACCATGGATCAACAACTGAAATTTGTCTAACAGATTTGAAATAAATGGCCATTTGCTAAATAGGCTGTTGAAAACAGTGGGTTTAGAGATTACAAGTCCATTTTAATTTTATAATTTACAGAAATGCCAATCAAATTAACTCCTGCTTAAATCTGTCAAGTAGATTTAATTTTATAATTTGAAGAAATGCCAACCAAATTATCTCCTGCTTAAATCTGTCAGGCAGATGTTAATCAAATGACCATTTACCAAAAAAAAAATTGAAAACAACGGACTTAGGGACTCAGGTTAATTTTAGTTTTAAAATCTATCAATAATTGAAAAAACTCTCTTAACCCTAGGCTTTAACCTTATCTACATTAATATTAAAATACAGATTAAAGACCCTTTACATTATTTGTATACAATTATCAATCAAACAATCATTTTATGAAGTCACTAATGTTCAATTGTGATGCATGATTAAGGTAATATCTGAGAGTTATAATCCCGAATAGAATGAAAATTCAGAGAGAGAACCAAGGCATTCGTCTTGTCTCAGTGGTGCAATATTTTTCTGACAGACAGATAGATAGCACGGGTCCCAAATGCATGATTGTACTTCATACAAAGGGAATAAAACAACATGGTGTGCTGTAAAAAGGATTGATAAAGTGGGCATGGCAAGTTGCTCTCTGAACTGAAGCGCATTTTGATTCAGGCAAAGTACATCTTGTAGACGGTTTGTACACATCCCAGTAAAGGTCTATTAGAAGCAATATACAAAGACAAATAATTTTGTTCTCTTGTTTTATGTATTATTAGATATATTCAAACCTTTGTGTTATGCAGAGTAATAAAACATGAAAGTTGCCAAATCTCTGTTCAATATCGGTTGTTGGGCACTAGCAGCTAGAAAATCAGCCCTGAACATGAAAATCAACGCCTGCCTCCTACTTTTTGTTATTCATATTTTAATTTTTGTTTGGGAAGATACTGTCAATGGCAGGCGATAATGGAGCACAAGCGAGGGTAACAGGGTGAATATTTGAGGTGCCTGCAGCAGCTACTGTTGACAAAAGTAGGTCAGGGCTGGCCACCACCATAGAGAAGGACAAAGGCCATCCATTGGACAGCTCATGTTGATTGGTATGGCTAATCATATATGCTGATGTGCGGGTATTGAACATATACGTTTTTGTTTCTTATCTGAAGTATAAATGGTATATATGATGGGACACATCTAACTGTATATATATTTGAATATGCACAATTTATTGGAACAATTTAAGAATATACATGTCGTTATATTTTTAAAATGTTTGAGTCAATGTAATATATATTTGTCTGCAAGCGAGGCAGAGCTCAGGTCTGGGCTAAGTTTTGTGTGAATAAGATGTTATTGTCAAAAATATGTAAAAATATGTGAAGTAATTTCGAACAGAAGTATTTAGTTTATTGGATTTAGAGTATCCTCTAAAATTGTTTTTGGTTGGTTTAGAGGGCGTTTTTTTTGGACGTAAGGAAATAGGTTAAAGGTCCAAGATCTAGAGGCATCTGGTAGGAGTGAAAGCTTGCCCCCTCACGACTACCAGCGGGTTATCCCAAGTGGTTTGCTTTTCCTTGAATAACAGTGATGAGTCAACCTGCATTCGAGGTTAGCCGGGAGAGATGGTTGTCCTTGCTGCTTGTGTGACAACTGAGTTATGATAGGTTTACCCACCTGTGAAAAAAGTAACATTAAGTTTAGGTGAATTAGTTTTAGTTTGAATAAAAGAATGGTTTTCTAACTAATAGCATGTTATCATTTGTGCAAGATTTTTAATTATCTTAATTAGTTTGAATGGAAGAATTACTCTGTTTGGTGGGAGTCTACTTGTTAGCTGTTGTGGAGTTTTCCTGGTTTTATTTTTCAGGTCCAAATTTTGTTGGTATAATTTTTTTTAAATCACAAATTTGAATTGTGAATTCTCCACAACCCTAGTGCCTCAGGGGTTTTTCACAGTGCCGAATCTATATATGCAATTAAAAACACATTTAAACTAACAAAAGATAGTGATTTAATACAGCTTTCTTTTACCAGATTCCAACCAAAAGCTCCAAGATTATGTGAAAGATTTCTAATTAATTTGAATGGAAGCATTTGGCAGGAGTCAATCTACTTGTTAAATGTTTTGGAGCTTTTCCAGCCATATTTTAAAGTCTAAATTGTTTAGGAATAATTTTTTTGAAACCACAAATTTGAACCATAAATTCTCCACAAGTTGAGTGGGCCAGAAGATTTTCACAGAGCTGAATCTATATTTGCAATCGAAAACACATTTAAACTAATCAAAATTCAAAATTTAATAATTTTTTTTTTTTACTAAATTCTAACCAAAAACTCGAGAAGATATGATGGTTACACAATATCTTTAGTTTGAATGAAATAAACTATTTATAAGTAAAAGACAATCACATGTGATATTGTACTTCTTTCAGTTGAATCTTCGCTGCAGCAACTGCTTCGTGTGACTAGACTGAACACCGATCAGCAGTAGACTACTGTGAAGAAGAGAATCCCAAGATATGGATAACCATCTGCGAGCGAGCAGTGTCGAACAAGGAACCTGTCAACACCTAATCCAATACAACATAGTTCTAAATCCTTTCAAAGATATGTGGGGGCTTTCAATATAATAAAGGAAGCGTGCTCCCCAAAGTTTTTGTGGAAAGGCATAACTTTTGAAGCATGGACTTTGATATGAGAGGTTTCATCATTAGATTTTGGCTGCATAGAATGGGAATCCCTATGTTCAGATCAAATATCCGGGCTGTGTATTGATTTTCAGGCATGTTTCTTAGGGGAGAATGAATATATATATATATATATATATATATATATATATATATTTTGAATCTACCAATAGACTAATCATAAGGTGCTTTTGTGGTTCAATTGATTTCAGTCTTGGAGTGGACGATTTTTTAGCTTTTGGGGTTTGAATATGGTGGCCAACCGGTCATAGTCAACCTGGTAATGCGTTTAGGAGATGTTTTACTTTTCAATTAGGTATGAACTTCTGAAGCCAAGTGGGATTGTACAGTCAATAATTAGGCCGGTAGGTGGGATTTCAGTGGGTTGCCACCATGTTATGATATTCACAGAACCTTGGTCCACTGAGATACATCTCACTGTTTTTTTGAATGGTTGGTGTCGGTATTCTTGTATTCTTGTGTATAAGATATAATAATAAATTTGTATTTAATGGTATGTCATCATTTATCAAAATCTGCAATACCTTGTTTTTGTTGCAGTTTTTAGATTATATATATATATAACACAGTAATGGTTGCATATCAAAAATTATAAAAATTTATTTAATTTTATTAGTTTATATTTTATTAAATTAAATATAATTTATGTTATAATATATTATATTATATTATATAGTATAGTTATATTAAATCAAATATATGGAAAATAGTAGTATTTTAATTTTAAAATTATTTTATTATATAAATAATTTAATTATTATTATCAAAAAGGAATAAGAGAATGTAGTTTTGGAATAATAAAGATAAATTTGGTTTAATAATATTTTAAAGCTAAGTTAATTTTATAAGCATTTAGCTGAATTAAAGATTTTCTCTAATGAGAGATTTAATGTAAGAAAGGACAACAAAATATTAAGGAAATTTAGTGGTAAGAGATGAAAGGAGTATTATTCAATAAAGCATTGTGAGATTACCTTAATCATTGGAATTCAATAAGATTTGAATCTCCTACCATACTCCAAAGTGCCAAGCTCTTATTTATGAAGTGTCTAGAAAAATGTAGCCAAAGCTTTGTATAACATATACAAAAATGTATTAAATTTATTTAATAAATAATGATATAATATCATCTATAAATAAATTAAAATGACTTATAGCTATAGGGCACTCTTTTTACAAGAGAGTGGTGGTAGTCCTATTTACATAGAAATTGAAAAGGATATAAGAAAAATTAAATGGAATTTTTTTTTAAATTTAAATCTTATTAATGGTAAAAGTAAAAGAAGAAACTATACTAAATATATGAACATAGTAGAGAGGCAAATTTTAGTTTTTGAGAGAGTTGGCAAAGATAGTCATTCTTGGTAGCCCAAGTGTTAGAAGAAGGGAGAAAAGACTTCACAACAAAAAAAATCCAAACACAGTTTTCACAATTTTCAAAAGAGAACAAATATTCGAAAACTTAAATAAATGAGTTAAACATATAAAATTAGTGATGGAAGAAAATCTCAGCCTTCTATTTATTTATGCACACTTGGCATTTCCTCATCTTGTAAATTTTTTTATTGTTTTTACTAGAAAATGTGTTTATGATTTGTTGGTCCATAAAATATAAATGCTTACGAATTTGTAAATATTATTGCACATATAAACCAGAAAACCGAAAATCATTTTTCAACATAATTAACTATTTTATACACTTACACTAAATATAAAAATATTATAAATCTTTAAAATTTAATTTTTAATTAAAAAAAAACCAAATTAAACATTGATATCAAAATTAATTTTAAATTTACAAAATAAAATAATTAAAAAAATACAATTTAAAAGTTCCATAATTCAAAAACCTCTAACTTTTTTTTTATCCATTTTTATTTAAAATTTATTAAAATTCTAAATTCCACCTATGTAACCCAACAAAAATAGAAATAAAATAAAATCCATAAAACTTGACTACTAAAAATTTCACTCAAATCTAAAATATCTAAAATTTTCCCCAAAAACTATAATGATCTCACACCACATGCCCATGCGCACCCTCCTATGTCGTTTTGTTTCTGTGCGTGTGCTTTCTACTTTATTCGAACTTTATATATTTTAAAATAACTTTGGCTTTTACCTAAGTCGTTGATTGTGTTGACTTAGCCGAACTATTTCTGGCCACGTGAGTTTCCCACTTTGTATAACTTTTCATGGTGCAACCTTTCATTCCATTTTTATCATAAAATGGACCCATGTAGCACACCACATTGAATCGCCACCAAAAACATATATAAATATTACTCCAATCATTCATAAACAGTTGTCTATCCGTATACCTATTTATTAAATAAAATTTATTATTTTAAATTTTGTTAGTATTTTTAATAATAAATAACGTTCACTAAAATTGAAATGATTTGACAAAATTTAAAAATGAGAAATTACTTAATTTTGTAATATTTTTAATTTTATACTTTAAAAATATTATAAAAAATTCCAAAATAATTATAGTTTTATTGATTTAAAAGCTTAAGAAAATTGGTAATATAATAAATATTTTGAAATTTAAATAGAAAGTGAGTATATAATGAATATTTTGAAATTTAAATAGAAAGTGAGTATGACTTTGACAATCTAAGATAAATTGTCTTTTATCTTCATATTTCTCAGTGTTATGAAGTGATAGAGTGTTTCATCCCATGATGTTTTGAGAATTGGTCAACATCTAGCTTCACTGTGAAGCTCGTGAAAATTTGCTTTTATTTTAGCAATATTTATTTCCTCTACATTAGTCAAGGTAGAGATATATTTTTATTTTCCAGATTGGGGTTGATTGCCTCCTAATATCTTAGTTTCATTTTTTCATTTAACACTTTATCACCCCATAATTTCCCTTTAAACTTTGATGTAATAACATTTTTAAGAGTATTCTTATTCTGCGAAATGATGTCCTCATTTATCCCCTAATGGTCTAGCCAATACTTGACATCCTTATGCCATCCCTGTTTGAGCCGAAGGTGATGGTTTTGGCTAGAGTTAGAAGCATTTTGGGAAACCTATGTCTTCCATGTTATTTAACTTCTTCTTATACATAAGATACCTAGCCATATCCATGATTTCAATGGGGGGAAGACTTGCTTCAATCATAATGATATGATAGGTTTATTTCTTTTAATCTTGAGATTATAGGTTATAGACTGCTTTGTTATAGCTTCCTCCACAACTCTCTAGAGATATTGCAACCTCAAACATCATATCTATACAGAATAACAAGAGTGTTGAGAGTCTCAAATATGAGATTTTTCTTATCCCATACTCAAATATTTACTAACTTACAATTGTTTTCAAGTTCAGAATAAGCTTTCCATCATCCATTTATTATTTTTTCAATGTTATAATTCTATTTGAGCTTGTGATGGATATCATTTCTAAGATATTGATATGAACAAACTCCCTCTAAGTTGTTTAATATATGAAAGTATCATATGCGATCATTTTGGATTTAATTATCATGATTTTTGTTTTTTCACTATTAACATTCATACTCATATTGGAACACAAAATTTGGAAGATTATTAATTTATTTCTTAATTGCTTGCCAATATCATAATGACTTCTCACCAAAAAGACAATATTATGAAAATAAAAGAGAATAATTATAATTTTCCCATACCATCAACACAACTTACATATTTCAAACACTCTTCTAACCCTTAAATTCTATTTTTTTTGTTTTGTTTTGTTTTTTTAAATTAAAGGGTTAGAAGAGTGTTTGAAATATGTACTTTGTGTTATACACACACACACACACACACACACACACACACATATATATATATATATATATAATTAATTAATTAATTTTCCATATAATAAAAATTCTATACACAACTAATGAGGTGTAGACTAATTGGTTTGTGTGGGGTTTAGTCCTCACCGGGTCAAAGATTTAGATTTCATGGGGAGAGGTTGAGGATGGGAGCCATCTTTGGGGGAATTAAACTATCCCAAGGGGCATGTGAGCTAGACTAAGCTCCGCACATTTTTAGTGATAACATCCCACTAGTCGGCATTTTTAGTGATAACATCCTACTAGTGGATCCCACTAGTGGACAAATAATTCTTCTATCTAACATTAAAATTAGCCCCAACCTAAACTTAACATACTTTGAAAAAAAAAACTGCACGCTTTTATTTATATATATACACTTTTGTTGTATTTTTAAATAATAATTATACTTATTGTTGTTTAAGCCCACAAATGAATTAAATTTTATTTTAAACTTTAAACTTTTATATATTTTATTTATTTATTTTTTAAAAATTAAATTTTTATTTTTAAAAATGACATTTATACTTATGGTTTTAAATAAAAAAACATGAGTATTGATTTTAAAATTTTCTAAATTTATAAGTTTAATTATATATTTAAATGTTTTAAAATTAAATTGAAATTTTGAAAATTCCAAAAAAAATTAAATTAAAAAATTCATTTAATCTAATAAAAAATTTCAAAATCCTGTTGAAATGAAAATTTATAATTAACATTTTGACGTGGGGAAGGGTCATGAATGAGTATTTAATTAATTTTTATTTTAAATTTTTAACCCGGTTTATTTTATTTATTTATTTTTTAAAATTTGAATTTTTATTTTTAAAAATGATGATTATACTTATTGTTTTAACAAAATGTGAATTGATTTAAATTTTATCTTAATTTCTATATAAGTTTAATTTATTTTTAAAATTTAAATTTTGATTTTAAAAAATGATGATTATACTTATTGTTTTAAAAAAAGAGAATTGATTTAAATTATATTTTAATTTTTGTGACTTTATAAGTTTAATTATATATTTGAATGTTATAAAATGAAATTGAAATTTTGGAAATTTATAAAAAATTAAAATAAAAAAAATAATTTCATTTAATCTAATAAAAAAATTTAAAATCCTAGTAAAATAAAAATTATAATTAATATTTTGAAGATTTTGACATACAATAGGGGGAATGGCAATTATAAATTACCCCTTCCTTTTATGTAAAATTTACCCAAAATTAATTAAATTTAATTTTTTTCACTAAATTTCACCAAGTTAAGTTTCTTTGAATTTCAACTATATTAAGAGGGAGAGAAGCATAAAACCCCATGTCAGTGTTGGGAAAGAGTAATCGAAAGTAAAGAAGGGTAATAACTGTAACACAACATAGTCCTTTCCTTTACTACTAATTAATTGATTAATGCCATGCTTCTTTCTAAGGGGCCCACATTTTCTCATTATTCAAGAATGCTCACATTTTTGCAATTTGGAATTAGCTTTATGTGCATTGCAGAGGAAAAAAGATTGAATTGATATAGTCCATATTTCTTAACAGACTCCTCCACACTCAATTTCTTCGCATATCCCAAAATTAACCTTTTCTTTTGCACTTGTACTAAATTAGTGTTATGTGAAGTGTGGACGAAGAAAGATTGACTCGATATTCGCACAACCTTTCTTCTGCACTTCCTGTAAACCCATTTTCCAGAAAAGAAAAGACAGAGTAGTAGCAATCTCAAGAATAACAATGTTAAAGAAGTCGCTGATGAAATCACTAGTTACAAAATTAGCCTTTTTTGTCCATGTCTCAACTCTGCATACTAAATTAGCTTCTTGTTATTCGATAATGCTCACATTTCCACAACATGGAATTAGCTTTATCCACAATGCGGAGGAAAACAACTTAACTCAATATAGTCCTTTCTCCTTAACACACTCCTTCACACTCAATTTCTTTGCACACCCTTTCTCCTTCTTACACATATCACAAAATTATCCTTCTTTTTTATGCCTCGACTTCGCATACTAAATTAGCATTATGCAAAGTGCGGAGGAAGAAATATTGACTCAATATTTCGCACATCATTTCTTCTGCACTTCCTGTACACCCATTTTTTGAACAACAAAATTTAGAGTAATAGAAATCTTAGGCATAACAGTGTCAGGGCACTCACTGACGAAAGCATTAGTTACAAAATTAGCCTTGTTTGTCCATGTGTTGACTCTGCATACTCAATTAGTTTTATGCACTTTGTAGAGGAAAAAAAGATTGACTCAATATAGTCCCTACTTCTTAACTGACTCCTCTGCACTCAATTTCTCCACACACTCTTTCTGCTTCCATCACATATTACAAAATTATCCTTTTTTTCATGCCTCGACTCCGCATACTAAATTAGTGTTATGCATATTGCAGTGTCCCTCCCCTTACCTTCAGTTCTGGAAACATTGGCTAGAGCAATGTCTCGAAACTAATCGATACTCAACGAAATTTGACCATGAGGTATAAAACTTAATAAATAATTTGATGCTTTTGGATTTTATTTCCTACAAAACAATTAGAATTGCCACAACTCATTTTTCCTTGTAGGTTATTTACTTAGTCTTTTGTCTCACTTTTTTGAGTTCATCTATGAATTTAGATATTGTTGAATCCTTTGAATACTCAAATCTACTGAATCGAACTTGAACTTAACTTGTCTCCTTGTAGGGATTGCGCACAAAGAGGCATGTAAAACGATTGTGGAGTGCAGAGCTTTCCTTATATATGTGGTACTCTAGCTCTTACATAGCATGCCAATCCTGCACAATGAAACCCACATTTGCACTCCATAATGAAAGTTTGATCCGTATCTCCGCATTTTGAATGTTTGCATTTTCAACAAGTAACAAAATGACAACTTTTTTCCGAGTGAAAATCCATATATGGCCGCAGCCCTCATGATTACATTATGGCCGAAGCCAGTCTGAATACGGCCGAAGCCGGAATACAATACGGCCGAAGCCAGGTAGAATACGGCCGAAGCCGGCAGATACGGCATAGCCGTCACAATTCGCCGAAGGGGGGACCTCCACAGGGTTCGAACTCGGCTGGCATGTAGAGACGAACTTTGTAAAAAACTATTTGTAACAAGCACCCATGAAAACTAATTGAGAATCCATTGCCAACGTGCATGTCAACAAACGCATGATGAAAACTTGGAAAATGCAACTATGTACATGTTACTTGTTAAAATTTTGTTAGGTTCTCCATGCTAATTTGCATTTATGTTCATGAAAGTGTCATAAAACTTAGACGTTTTTGAGCATTTGTGACTTGAACATTTATTGTCCAACATTAAATGAAATGTCTTTTTAATTCTTGATTTTTGCAGTAGAACAAGTGTATGCACTAACAAACACAAGTGTGCCATGATGTTCAACACTTTCACATGCATTCTCTCTTTGCACAGTTCTCCTGCATACCTTCTTGTCGCATAAAGTGATAGGTAAAACACTAGTGGATGAAGGTTTTATTGTGAAAAGTGCGGAAGTTTCCTTATAGATGTTGTTCTCTAGCTCTTACATAACACCTTAATCCCACACAATGAAAGCCACCTTACTCCACAATGAAAGCTTGGTTCATATATTCGCATTCTGAATTGTTCTACCACAATGTTCTATACTTCTGCCACTGGGGCTTCACTAGGGGAGCAATACCATACTATGTGCATTCATATCGGGGGATATATATTGAGGAGAAAAATGACATAATATATTGAGCATATAATATGGGGTAAATCGTTTTTATATTGGCAGGTATAAATAATGGAGTTCAAAGTTAATGAAAAAATATAAAGGCGTATAAAAAATGTTAATGAAAAGATGGATACCTACAATATCTAGTGAGAGTAGGGGTTTTCTAAATTGGGAAGGTGTATTGGGTTTGTATTGGTGGGGTATTTAATAATGTGATTTTTAGAGGTATTTTCCAATATGTAGTCAAATTAAGGGTATTGTTTAGTATGCCACAAATGCATGTGATATGTCAGAGGTTCAATGAGTGAAGCCCCGTGACTTCCGCATGAATTCTCCCTTTGCATAGTTATCTCACACACCTTCCTTCCACAAAATACTAGTTTTTAAATGATTGAAGTACCAAAACTATATCTCAATTCAAAACATAATAACCTATCTCTCAAAGAAAATATTGTTGAGAAAAAGAACTCGAGTATTATGCGAAGGAAGTTTCCTTCGCACTCTGCATTTGTATCTCTGCATTTGTATAAGGATCTTCACATTATGAAATTCACTAAACACAACATATTGTACTTCCACACAATGTGTTATTAAGGAGCTTCAGAGGAAAAAATCACAACTTGATATAGTGCCTTTTCCTTAACAAACCCCTCCACACTCAATTTCTCTTCACATCATTTCTTCTTCCTCCGCATATCATAAGCTACACAACATATTGCACTTCCACACAATGTTTTATTAAGGAGCTTTAGAGGAAAAAATCATGACTTGATATAGTGCCTTCTCCTTAACAAACCCCTCCACACTCAATTTCTCTTCACATCCTTTCTTCTTCCTCCGCATATCATAAGCTTAGCCTTTCTTTTATGCCTCGACTCCACATACTAATTAGTGTGATGTGAAGTGTGGAGGAAGAAAGCTTGACTCGATATTCCACACACCCTTTCTTCCTCACTCCCCATACACGCATTTTTGAGACAACAAAAGACAAAGAAGTAGTTAAAGAACACACTGACAAAATCACTAGTGACAAAATTAGTATATTTTGTCCATGTTTCAACTCCACATACTAAATTAGCTTTATGCACACTGCAGAGGAAAAAAAGCTTGACTTGATAGTGTCCCTACTTCTTAACAAACTCCTTTGCACTCAATTTCTTCACATACTCTTTCTCCTTCCTTCACATATCATAAATTTAGCCCTTTTTTCATGCCTTGACTTCGAATACTAAATTACCGTTATGCGAACTGCGAAGTCCCTCCCCGTGGCTTCAGTTTGGTGTCATTGGCTAGAGAAATGTCCGGAAACTAATTGATACTCAACGAAATTTGACTGCGAGGTATAAAAATAAATAAATAATTTGATGCTTTGATGCTTTTGGATTTTATTTCCTACAAAACAATTAGAATTGCCACAACTCATTTTGCCTTGTAGGTTATTTACTTAGGCTTTTGTCTCACTTTTATGAGTTCATATATGAATTTAGATATTGTTGAATCCTTTGAATCCTCAAATATATTGAACTAAACTTGAATTGAACTTGTCCCTTTGTAAGGATCATGCATAAAGAGGCAGGTAAAACGATTTTTGAGTGTAGAGCTTTCCTTATAGATGTGGTACTCTAGCTCTTACATAGCACGTCAATCCCACATAATGAAAACCACATTTTCACTCCAAAATGAAAGCTTGATCTGTAACTCTACATTCTAAATGTCCACATTTTCGACAACTAGCAAAATGACAACTTAGCAGAGCACATAAAAAGAACTTTGGAAAAAACTATTCCTAATAAGCCCCCCTAAAAACTAATTGAGTATCTATCGCTAACGCTCATGTCAACAAACACATTATGAACACTTGGAAAATGAAACTATGAACACATTAATTTCTAAAATTATGTTAGGTTATCCATGCTAATTTGCATTTATTTTCATGAAAGCTTCAAAAAACTTAGATTTCTTTGAGCATTTGTCAATTGAACATTTATTGTCCAACATTAAATAAAATGTGTTTTTAATTTGTGATTTGTGCAGCAGAAAAAGTGTATGCAACAAAAAGCATAAGTGTGTCGCGATGTTCAACACTTTCGCACGTATTCTCTCTTTGCACAGTTCTCCCAGATACCTTCCTACCACAAAAATAAACATGCAAAACAATAATGGAATAAGCTTTAATTATGTGAAATGAAGAGGTTTCTTTATAGACATGGTACTCTAGCTCTTACATAGCACCTTAATCTTGCACAATGAAATCCACCTTACTCCACAATGAAAGCTCGATTCGTATCTCTGCATTCCACATTGTTTTGCTGCAATGTTTCGTACTTTTGCATGCATTCTTCCTCTGGACAATTCTCCCGCACACCTTCCTTCTGCACAATACTAGTTTTTAAATGATTGAAGTCATTGAAACCACATCTCAGTTAAAAAAAATTAGCCTGTCTCTCAAAGCAAAGATTATTGAGACAAAGAACTCCAATATTATGTGAAGGAAGCTTCCTTCGCACTCCGAATTTGTATAAGGCTCTTCACATTATCAAATGCACTAAACACTACATACTATACTTTCACACAGTTTGTTATTAAGGCACTATAGAGGAAAACAACTTGAATCGATATAGTCTCTGCTCCTTAGTGTACCCCTCCACACTCAATTTATTCATACACCCTTTCTCCTTCCTTCGCATATCACAAGATTAGCCTTTTTTTATGCCTCAACTCTGTATACTAAATTGGTGTTATGCGAAGTGTGTAGGAAGAAAGATTGATTCCATATCCCACACACCCTTTCTTTCGCACTTCCTGTGCACCCATTTTTTAGACAACAAAATAGTTGACGAATGCAACTACAAACATGTTACTTGTTAAAATTCCATTAGGTTATCCATGCTAATTTTAATTTATGTCCATGAAAGCTTCATAAAAAAATAGATTTCTTTGAGCATTCATGAATTGAACACTTGCTATCCAACATTAAATGAAATGTGTTTTTAATTTGTGATTTTTGCAGTAGAACAAGTGTGCACAATAACAAAAAAAAGAGTTCCATGATGTTCTACACTTGTGCATGCATTTTATCTCTGCACAATTCTCTCGCATACCTTCCTGCCACACAAAGAGGAAAGTAAAATGATAGTGGAAGAAAATTTCATTGTGTGAAGTACAAAGGTTTCCTTATAGACATGGTACTTTAGCTCTTACATAGCACCTCAATCCCCCATTATGAAAGCCACATTCCTCCACATTGAAAGCTTTATTCACATCTCTACATTCCGATTTGTTCTTCCACAATGTTCTGTACTTCCGCATGCATTCTCCCTCTGTGTAGTTTTCCCACACACCTTCCTTCTACACATTATTAGTTTTTAAATGATTGAAGCCACCAAAACTGCATCTCAGTTCAAAACACATTAGCGCATCTCTCAAAGTGAAGATTGTTGAGACAAAAAAATCCAGTATTGTGCAAAGGAAGCTTCCTTCGCACTCTACATTTGTATAAGGCTCTTCACATTATCAAATGCACTAAACGCTAGATATCGTACTTTCGTACAATGTGTTATTAAGGATATGTCTCTTTATTAATCAAAAAATTAGTGCAAATTTTTATCTGATTAACACACATCACTATTAGAGTGGCCAAATGTAAGCATGTTTTCCATATCATTTGTACACGTCAAACCATATACCAATAGAACCAAGGATTACTAATAAACATTAATGTTTATAACATATTATATTACGTAATCTTTCTAATGACAATAGGTAATGTACAAACTATTGAAATCATTTAGTACTAGAGCATGTGAGAAAGGACAAGTGTGTAGGGTAGCCATATATGGAAAAATTGTGTCGAGATGGAAATGTTTGCAAAGATGTGGGAACTTGGAGTGATAGACATTGATTGTGCTGCAAACAAGTTCACACTTAGCATTGAAGAACTAATTAATGCTTAGTAGTACTATTAATATCTATTCAACAAATCGATACACAATCACATTATCGCTCAAATACTTAATAGAATTTACTTAGATGCATTGTGTAATGATTATTGAATACAAGCATATCAATGAAATCACATATATCAATATTATAAAATACTTTTTCCAACATTTATTTGGTGAATTGACACGTAATCAACACATCGTTCTCATGCTTAATGCCATTTACTATTTGTAAACAATTCAAGAATATGCACTAGTATCCACAACCACTATGCCTCATAGAAAATTTAAATGATGTGTAGATCTCTTTCGTGCACTCTTATTTGTATATTTCTTTTGCATAATGGAAGCTTCCTATGCATCTTTTCACTTTGCACATGTATAATGATTATTGATCATAAACATATCAAGAAGAACATATGTATTGATATTATAAAATAGTTATTTTTCCATTTATTCGACAAATCACCACTTAATCAACACACTTGTTAACACATATTTGTTATAGTAGATTGCAACAATATTCTTCACACACTTCTTGTGCACATTGCCTTGTTTGTTAGCAACATTTTGGTGATTATTGGATATAAAAGAATAATTGATATGTAATTAAGACATCATAAAAACCTAATTAAGGCTTAATTCTATGATTAAAAAATATCTTTTCAGATATTAGTGGCAGGTACTATTGATATCATAAGAATTTTTGGAAGAGTAATCGTAAATCAATTAATCCCCCATCTTCGCACTCTACAAATTGAAATGTGAGACATAACCATTTCATTATTAACTTTAATTAAGTTTTTAATATTCAATAATTTGCGCTCCAGAAAGTTGGTAAGTTTGGATGGGTAATGAATACAAAAGTGTAAAAAAAATGAACAAAGGTTCTATCACACATATTTCTTTCTACACATCCTTCCACTCTACTAGAACATAAATTGGTTGCAAAGAAATGTTTATGCATGCATTCATTGAATAAATGTCGAAAATACTATTATATAGTACCGATTAATTTGTTAAAAAGAAGCAATCACTATACAATGCCGATTTACTAAATAAATGCTTATGTTAACTAGAAAGGGAAATAGAAAAATAAGAAAATTAAGTTACAAAAATATTTTAAAATTAGGGAAATATCTTTTGGTGTGTGAAAAGATTGGGAAAATAAGATTGTACACCCAGAGCAGAGTAACAACTAAATTAGCGGTGATCTACATTGACGTAGGGTGTGGCCAAAAAATTAAAGAGGGGCATATAGATAAATTTACGCATGGATATTAAATATTACTTAATGTTATTCTGTTATTTTTGAATTCGATAATGAACTAAGGTGGAATTATTTTATGTGTCGATTTCAATATTTTGTGTTATTATTAGCTGCTATTCTGTAACTTTTCTTTTGCAGTCTGTGACTATTCATTTAAACAATTTCTTTTGGGACTAGGTCTTGGTTCATTGCAATGTAAGTCTAAGTGGGTTGTTATTATTATTAGCTGACTCACTATTCTATTTAATGTAAAAGCTTTTGTTAGTTTATCCCATCCATAACATTATTGTATTCGATACTTTTCTATTTTCTGGTAAAATACAAGATTCCATGTGAACGAGGTAGAGTGAGGTGTGGAGTTGGTGAATGAGAAGAGTCAAGTCGACGTCACCTGGAGAGCATTGGTCAGGGGAGGCTATAGATCCTAGCCCTATCAACAAATTTGATTTTAACGACTCTACATTTGATCAATGCAACTTTGGTAATGAGCTTGCATATCTCAAAATGCTTCTGGAAAAACTCATAAGAAATAAACATGATGACCAAAATACTATCATCTCATTCATGAATGATCTCCAACGTAACCAGTGGTAAATGAAACATGGATTAGAAAGTTTGTAAAGGGGTTAGGAGCGTTTACAGGAAAAAGTAAGTCGCTTTGAAGGAAAATTGGTTCATATGGAGAAACATGTACACTGTGAGTTTCAGATTCCACTGTCAATAGATTCAGAAACAGACATTATTATTCCATAGCTACCCCTCATAGTTAATAGCTTTTGGATATGCACTGATCCTGAAAGTTTTCTGGATCTATGTTATTTTCCTTTTCTGGAAGTGAATCAACTTTTAGTTAAGTTTTTATTGACATTGTAATCCTTTTTTTTGTTTACATAAAATGATACTTAGATTCATTTACAAATGTTTCTAACATTGTTGATTGTTCCAACTTTCCCTTTTCTTGTTATGGCATCTGTTAACACTCAGGTTGTCCCCAGGTTGGAGTAAGGGATACGGCCGAGGTAACCACAAACCAACTTTGGACTGCAGGTTCTAGCCCACCTACAATCAGAGAGGGCTCTCTCTTTCAGATTTAGCTATGCTTAAAAAGATTCTAGGCTAGCTATTGAGTTCAGAGGGTTTTTGTTTTGCTTTGTGGGGGAAAATTGATGTCTCAGGTAGAGAGGCATAGCACAGTCTGAGTGTTTCAAACCATTGGGCGTGGAGTCGAGGAGGAGGACTGCTGGTGCATTTCCTTGATCACAATAAGGGAAAATGGAACAAGATAGCTGCGCATGAAACAATGTTCCAGGTTTAAATGATGGAAAGAATGCTAAGTAATGAGAGGTAGTTAAGAATCTCTCAACTAGCTTAACAGATGTAGGTAATAGAGCTCTACCTAGGGGCATTTAAGAATCCCTAGATAATTGGCATACACAGGTGAATAGGGGTAAATATGAGCCAGGAGGAATTCATATTCATAACCAATTCATTCAGAGGAAAACATAAGGAAATAGCAGAAACTGAGCATAGAGTGTATTTAAACAAATTCTAAGCTATTCTTTCTTTCTGCTATTTAGATAGTGGTAAACAATAAAACAGAGGTAAGATGCACTTATTGTTTCAGGCTACAGCACAGGAATTCCATCTTCATTTCTTCAAAACATTCATTAACAACAGGCAGTTTTCTCTCCAACCTTTCAGCAATCTTTGGCTATAGAAAAACTCAGGTATACAATGCGAGTCTCTAGTGAAAATTCTCAATTGACCAACCCTTGAAACAATGTAGAGAGCGGTATATATAGGGGAAAAACTCTCTACAACTGCTTTTTTTACATCTTGACCTAAAACAAGTCATAAAAAATGATTAATTTGACCTAATTCTATCAGAAATAAATACATGAAAATATCTCGGGCTGTGCTGAGGGCGGTCGTATCAAAACTGAGTAAATGATGTAGTCCTCGGTGGCTTGGTGCAGCGTTTTCTGCAATAAATGTGTATGGGTTTCTGCTTCTTTGTTGTCTGTTTGCATTTAAAGCTTTAACTGTGATTTGAGGGCAAGGATGGCCTTACGCCTCTTAATTTGACTTTCTGGGGGGCTCATCAATGTTCAGGTGCTTCGAGCCCCTAAAAAATCTTCGGCTGGTACTCTCTGGCTCTTCTTCTTCTCTGATACTCTCTGACAATAACTTGGGATGCTGTTCTGATGTGCTATGCGTTAAATCAACATTTAATGGCCACTGTTCGGCTCTGTCTTCCTTAAAACTGTCTTCGGCTCCTTTCTGAATGCTTCGCGAAGAAAAGCGGGTCATTCGGCACCTTTCGGGCTTGTTGGGGGCTGCATAATGAAAAGATTCCCTAAAGATTCCCCACTTCGACCTATTTTATCCAGAGATGAGGCGCAAATCGCTCATTAAAAACTGCCTCAGAAACTAATTCCGGGGCTCCGGAGTGCGATTTTCGCCCTTTGCGCTAAAACTGATGATGATGTCAGCATGACATCAGCATGACGGGACGTTGTACGGCGGGTGACGTCAACGATGATGTCAGCAAGATGACGTGGCGGGATGACGTCAGCATGATGACATCATCACGTACGGAGGTGACGTGGCAGCATGGGAGGTGACGCAGTGGCAGGGCACGTGGCAGGGTGACTCGGCAGTACAGTGGCAGGGGGGTGACGCAAGCGGGTGACGTGTCATGGTGACTGGGCAGGGGGGTGACGCAGGCAGGTGACGTCATTGCGCAGGAGTGGTAAACGGTTTTGGGCGCACCGCCTTAGCGTCTTGGCGGTTTTGGAGGGAGGGGCTCCGCCACAGCCCAGAAGGCGACGCGTGGCGGGAGTATGGCGGCAATACCGCCCATCTCCCGGACGCTAACCTTCGGGCACGTTGGGAGACGGGAAGGCCCGCCAGCCGTTGATCTGGGCACAGGACGATCGGACGGCTGGCGGGAAGGACGGGGTGACGGCGGGTTAGTGGGCGGGGATATTCGCGGGAATATTTCGATTTAAATATAACACGGTGGGGGTTTTTTAGACTTAGGAAAAATGGGTTTTTAGGGTTTAATGAGAGGGGGTATAGCGATTTGTGCATAAAAAATTAGGATAAGGGTGGGAATGTGGGTTTTTTGAGGGTTTTTAGGGCAAGGGAGAGGTTATTAGCATGACCAGGTGTCATCTAACTCCTGTTATGACACAGATGGGCTAAAAATAGCCCCAGATGGACTATTTTTTCCCTGGACTTAGAAGAAATATGGCTATATTGCCAGGGAGGGGATATTTACATAGGGGAGTTTTATATACATATTTTTAGTAAGGGAAGGGGAAAAGCTGATGGGGAGTTATATACTAGAGTTAGTAGTTAATATGGAAATGATAAGAAAGCGCTAAGGTGGGGGACCTTAGGCTAATTTTGGGGAAAAGTGACTCATAGATGAGAAATCCTTGAGTGAAGCAGATCTTCACCAAGACAAATGACGTGGAAAATGATGAACTAAGAGGAACTAAGCAGATCTTGACCTCTTTGGGGAAATTAGTAAGTGACTTGGGGAATTAGAAGAAGGGGGAGTTAGTGATGTTCACCTCGAGCTCCTTCAGATAAAAACTATTTGCACTGTGATCTGAAGAGATAAAACACTTTGTAACACAAAATTGATCATAAGTCATCATTTTGCAACCTCACAGCTACCTACCCAGCCTACTCACCTAACATTTTTTCTTCTTTTTGGTTTGGGTGCACTTAGACTTGCAGACCCAGATTTACAATTTTTCTTTTGAATGCTTCCTATCTAGATATACACTTATTTCTGCCAGGGGCCCAGATTAAGAAGTTGGGTCCCTTTGATTCTCTACCTATCTACAGATCTGCCAAGATTAAACTGTTTGGTCAGATGCATTCTTTACATTCTAAAACAGGAAATTGAAACCTAGGGAGACCAAGATTAAACTGTTTGGACCTCCCTTAAATGAAAACTCTCCAAAAATGGAATGACTCATCAAAATTGGAATATAACAGTGCCTTTGAACTAGCACACTTCATGGCATCCTGTGGAAATATGGAAAACTGCAGCCTGCAAAGTATGACATATTTGGCATGTAAAAATGTCAATCATGAAAAATGAAACCCTGTTGCAACAGGAGGCTAACAGTGGCTCCACTTGGGGATGGCTTTTCCTTGTGAAAAGTTAAGAACAGCAGGTCAGACTGCCTTGATCTTCTGTTTGTTGCTGTAGACTGGAAACATTTGTTCTGGCTGTTAAGAATGTAAAACTTTGAACTATGAACAACCTCCTCCTCAACTGAGTTACTGTGAACTGTGCAGCATCGCCTGCTTTCTTCTGCGTGCTTGATAATTATGCACAATGACTGCAAATAGTTCTTTTCTACCATGAATTGCTTGTAATGTGACAATTTTTTCTCTTGATACTTTGCTGAATACTGGTGTAGAAACAGAGCTTTAAAAACTGTGTCTTTCACAAATTTACTGCTTTTCCTTAAACAATCGGCCTGCTTATACAAAATGAAAACAAAAGTGCTGATATATACAAATAAGACTGTACAAAGGTATATACAAAGCTGCATCGTATCCCTTAAAAGGGATCATGGTAATGTTTCAGCATACGGCCATTGACAGGGCCTTCTTCAGCAGAACTATCCTCTACAGATCTGAGAAAATATGTGTTATTTCCCTGAACAGCAGAAATAACGAATGGACCTTTCCATAAGAAATCAAACTTGGCATGTTTGCCCTTGTCTTCCCTTCTTGAGTCCCATCTCAGAACTTTGTCACCAACATTGAAATCCTCAGCCTTAGCTCTCTTATCAAACATCTTTTTAAGCTTTTCTTGCAAAATTTGAGCTCTGTCATAAACTTGTTCTCTGGTTTGCTAAAGATAAATGGTTTGATTGATTCTTCTTTGAATGTCATTTGGTTCAGCCTGAATTTCTTGTAACAATTTGATAGTAGGAATGCCCAAGGATGAAGGAAATCTAGCCTCCATGCCATATACTAACTCATAAGGGCTCATCCCAATGGATCTTTTGCTCGAGAGTCTGTCTGCCCATAGGGCATTTACCAGCTTTTTGTGCCAGTTCTTCTTGTTTTCTTCTAGTACTTTCTTTATGATGTTGATGAGGCTTTTGTTAGATGATTTGGCCAAGCCATTACCCTGAGGGTAATAAGCCGTAGAGTGGCCTAAAGTAATATGAAATCTGTGGCAAAAATTGATCATCTTTTTGGACTTAAAGGCAGCGGCATTGTCAGTGATGATTTTCTCAGGGCAGCCAAATCTAGACAGGATATTGCCCTCAAGGAATTGGATAATGATGGTGTCATTGGCTTGTCTGCAGGGAATGGATTCAACCCACTTAGTGAAATAATCAGTGGCTGTTAGGATCCATTTGTGCTGGCCTGAGGAAGAGGGATGGATTTCTCCAATGAAGTCAAAACCCCATTGTTGAAAAGGTTGTTCAGTTGAGATGGGTTTCAGGGGCAGGGGTAACAGCTTTCTCTTGCCCTCAAAGATTTGGCATTTGTGACATGATATGGCAAACTTCTTTATATCTGCAAAAAGAGAGGGCCAATATAAACCGGCCCTTAGAATTTTATCAGCAGTGGACTTCCAATATAGATGTCCTCCACAATCACCTGCATGGAATTCTTTCATGACATTGTTAGTTTCATTCATGGTTAAACAATTAAGCAATATACCTTCATGATTTCTCCAAAATAATGCACCATCTATAACACAAAACTTTAAAGCCTTCATTTTCAAAAATCTTTTCTTGGTTCTGGACAATCCTGGGGGAGCACACAGGTTTAACAATACAAAGCAAATATCAGTGTACCAAGGGCATTGGAGAAATATCTCACTGATCTGTGGAGTCGCCAGCTCCGGTTCATTGTCCAGCTGGTTTATGTCTAGGGTTTGAAAGTTTGTTTCAGACATCAGTTTAGCTAAACCTTGTCCCTTTATCAGCTTGGTTGGTTTTATTTCTATATCATACTCAAGGATGCTTGCAATCCACTTGCCTCTTTTGCCTTCTAATCCCTCTTGGGTCAATATGTCTTTTACAGCAGCGTGTGGGACATAGGCAATCACATGTGAACATAAAATGTACACTCTGAAATCCTTGATGGCCTTAACCAGTGCGTAGGCCTGCTTTTCCATGATTGGGTATTTCAAAGGGGCGTCTCTTAAGGCTCGGTTGAAAAAAGAAATTGGCTTTTCAACTCCCTGTTCATCCTTTTGCAAAAGGACAGCGGCTATTGTGTGATCAGATGCAAATGAAAATATGATAAAATCTTTGTCAAACTGCGGACTGGTGAGTAAAGGGGTTTGTGTCAATACCGATTTGATACTTTCGAATGCTTGTTTGGTTTCCAGGGACCATCTTACCTTGGCATCTTTTTTTAACATGTTGCTTAACAGTCTTATTAATTCAGCTAGATTTGGGATAAATCTTCTTAGGAAGTTGATTTTCCCAAGGAACACTTGTAGCTCTTTTATGTTTCTTGGATATGGGATTTGGAGGATGGCTTGGATTCTTTCAGGGTCAATTCTGATCCCATCTTTTGATATAATGTGGCCAAGTAACTTGCCTTCTTCGAGGCCAAATAGGGATTTCTTGGGATTCAAGGAAATGCCATACTTCCTACATGTCATAAAAATTTGCCTAAGATGCTTGAGGTGTTCTTCATCAGATTTGGAAAATGGGGTCAAGTCATCTAGATACACAACTAGGAAGTCATGTATTTCTTTGGCAAATGCAATGTCCATTGCTCGTTGAAAAGTTGACCAGCGTTTTTAAGACCAAATGGCATCTTCACATACTTAAATGTTCCCCAGGGTGTGGTAAAAGCAGCCTTGTCTTGGTCGTCCGGGTGAACAAGTATTTGGTTGAAACCTGAAAAACCATCTAGCAAAGAGATTCTAGATGACCCCACTACTCTCTGCAAGATGTGGTCCATTTTAGGCAAAGGGTAATGGTCTTTTAGGGAGAGCTGGTTTAAATTTATGAGATCTACACAAAGTCTGATTTCACCTGTCTTTTTTCTTGTAGGAACAAGATTGGATACCCATTCAGAAAATCTGATGGGTGCTATGATGCCTGCTTCAAACATCCTCTTTACTTCCTTCTCAATCGGTGGAAGAAGCATAGGGTTAATTCTTCTAAGTTTCTGTTTGAAGGGTTTCTGGTTCGGTTTTAAGGGGATTGTGTATTGGACCACCGAGGTGTCATAGGATTTCAAATCCTCATAGCTCCAAGCAAATACATCCTGGAATACTTTGAATAGGTCAATGTATTTGGGCTTTTGATCAGGTGGCAAATTTTTGGATAGTTTGATCATTTTTGGATTTTCTGCCGTCCCAATGTTGTGTTCCTCTATGTCAGTGTTTATGGGTTGCAATTTTGGCTTTCTAGGAACGTCATTGGCGTCAAACATGTCTTCTAGTGGGGTTAGACCAGCAGGCAGAAAGTTATCCTTTAACTCAATGATCTCTGCCTCTTCTTTGGCAATGTCTTCCAAGTGCATTTGTTTCAGCTGTTCTATGTTTTCTTTGTGAAAAACAGTCGGGTTCAGGATTTGCTTGGCTGTTGCAGCTGTTACTGTTTGCTGATTCTCATTTGTTTGCTGTTCCGAATCTGTCATAGCATCCAAGTCAATGTTGATATTTGAAAATTCATGATCAAGGGTAAGGAAATTATTAATCTGGACATCATTTTCGAACACCTGCCAATCTATGATGTTATTTGGGACAGCGGGCCTATGTTTTATTTCAGCCGTGAAGTGATGGTTTGGGTCAAAAGGAAGCTTGCATGTACTAGCAAAGGTGGCTAGGCTGTGTGCATGAATGTTGTGATTTCTGGAAATCTTGTCAAGCTTAAATTCAGTGAATGCATTGAGTATATTAGTGGCAGCAGTCCTATAGGCTCTCATTCTGTTGTCATTGGTAACAAAATTACCTTTCATTTGTTGTATGATTAAATCAGAGTCTCCTAAAATAGACACTTTAGCAGCTCCTAGTGCTTTGAGCAGTTTAAGGCCTAGCAGCAGAGCCTCATACTCTGCCATGTTATTTGTGCATTTAAAATTCAGTCTGTAGGCATGACCTTCTGCATGGTTATTATACGTATTGTGAATCCAGACACCTGCCCCTGCCCCTAACTTGTTAATAGAGCCATCAAATTCTAAATACCATGTGATTTCTTGCTTGTGGTTGATGCCTAAAGTGTCAATCAACTTACGATTGGGCAGTTTTGAAATTTCTGTTTGGGGAGGTTCTTCTTGCATGCTGGTTGCAATAATTGTTGTGACAATCTTATTAGTATGTGCAACCGATTCTTCATTGATTTGTGCTTGTTGTTCTTGGGCCAAGAGCTCATTCTTGGTTGGAGAATTTGTGTCGTCATTAAAAAAAATAAAGGAATCCATATCAGAATGGATTGAGTAAATGGGAAAATTTTCAGGCTTGCTCTCACTACTTACCACATATTTCATGAGCATTTCTCTATACAGTCTCTTTGGTTGCCCAAGGACTGAAATGGTGGCATAGGAAAGGTCTAATTGAAGGGATCCTTGAAGCTTTGCTCCCCATGATCTTGATAGGAGCATACCATACTTTGGTGGAATGTCAGCGACCACTACATCCATGAGGATGGTCTTATTTGGATATTGAACTAAGGAGACACACAAGTCTTTGATGAGGCCTAGACATTTCACTTGACTTGAGTCAAATGAGTACAAGTCTTTGTAAGGTATTGTAATGTCAAGGTTCAATTTTTCCATAACTGCTTTGGGCATTAGATTGTGCGATGCCCCTGAGTCAAACATAACATTGTGCAAAACTTTGTCATGTATATGCAAACTGACGTAGAAGGGTGGAATAGGTCCATATGTTGACTTTCCATTAACTTCTGGACCAAACAGCAGTTCAGGGGAATCATCCAAAACATTTACATCGTCCTTGTTTTCTGGAATTTGAAGTGACCTCTGAATTTGTTGCCTATATATATCGTGTTTGGCAAGTTTTGAGAGGGGGATGGATATTTTCAACTTAGATATTTCTGCCTCTAAATTAAATGGTTTTTCCAATGGAGTCTTGGTGTTGATAAAGGCAGTTTTTTCCTTTTCATTTAAATTATCTGCGATTTGCTCTTGTTTATCAGCGTTATGAGGATTGATAGCTTGCGGTTTTTTAGTTTCAGGAAAGTTTTTTGGAACACTGTTCAAGCTTTCTTTCGAGGAAGAAGGTGGCAAAGGCTGATCTTTGGAAGGCTGTATTTCTGTTATGTCTTCTATAGTCACTTGATGCGGGTTTGTAACATTTGTATCAGCGGGTTCTGTTATGACAGCCTTGCCTTTGGTCTTGTTGGGCTGTTTGCCATCCTTTGTTTTACTAGGTTCCGAAATGTCAATGGTCCTAGTTCTCAGCTTATATTGTTTGTGTACTTCATACACAGCAGTATCATAGCCTTGTTTAAATTCAAAAGACTCACCAGATTTAGTTTGAAACTGATTGTAATCGAGTTCATTTTGGTCTTCTTGGGATAGGACAGTTTGGTGCTCACCCTTTAGATCCATCAGGTTCATGTGAGTGTCCTCTATGGGTTCACTAGAAGTAGATCCTTCAACATAGTTATCTTGAAAAGGGGGTCTTATGTCATGGTCTTGGGTAGACCTACCAGCATTTGTGTTCTGCGTTTTCCTAAAATTTGGATTCCTTATGGTATTGGACTGTTGTCCTTCCCATGATGCTTTTCTCTCAACATTTTTTACTCTTTCTCCTAGCCTTTGTAGGCCATTGATAATAGCATCAAGCTTTTTATCAAAGGCTGAGGGTTCTTCCTTAAAGGTGGTTCTTCTTTCCATTCTAGCTCTATTTCTCTTGGCAATTAAGTTAGCCTCAACACTGACAGCAACGTTTTGCATGTCTGCAAGGGTCTGAGGAGCTCTTTCTTTTAGCTGATATGCCATATCAGGGTCAAAACCATCCGGAAATTTGTACAAGGCCAGATCAGGGGGAGGCCTTAGGTTTTGTGGTATTGCGTTGTAAACATTATTGAATCTTGCACAGTACTCCAAAACAGTCTCTTGAGGACCTCGTTTAATTGTATCATATTCAGCTAGTATGTGCAAGGGGTCTTTCTTTTTCTCCCATTTGTTGGTAAAGGATTGGTAAAGCTCATCTGGGGTGGTTATTGAACTCGCAGCAAGTGATCTGAACCAAGTTCTTACATCACCTGTCAGACTCTGAACAAAAATTCTCATTCTCACACTATCATCATCTATTTCGTAGTTTTCAAAATAGTCTTGCATCTTCTTGGTATGCTGAATGGCGGTAAAAGGGCCAGTACTATCAAAATATGTAATTTTAGATTGGTACTCTTGAGATAAAGCCCTAGCATTAGCAGGTAATTGCAGGGGTGCATATCTATTAGCCATATTGGCAGGGATAAGTGGGACAACGGGGATTAATGGAACAACTGGAGTAACGGGAATCACAGGAGTGACTGGAACGCTGGAAACAACAGTAGTGGTAGTATGTGTAGTGAATGAAGGTGTAGAGGGAGTACTTCGAGATGTAGATGATGAACTAGGGGAAACAGGGGCCGAACGAAATAAAACCTTGACAGGAGTCGGAATACAACTAGGGTAAGCTGTTTCAGGACTCAAATTAGCAAAATTTTTCTGTCTTTCTTGCTTCCTAAGGGTCTTCGGGATTATGTTAGGGTTTTCAAAAACAACTGGAGGGTTTGGATCAGGATTTGACCTTGTATATCATGGATTCTTCTTGGGAGCCAGCTTCCGAATTATTTTTTGGGTATTTTTATAGGAATATTTTTGTAATTAACAAGGGACAGATCAGATTTTGGAATGGCTGTGTATATCTTAAAACTAGCATGAAGATTGACTGAAGCAGCTTTTATTTACTTCTGCTAATGTAAAACAGAAACAGTTTCAAAGGCTTCCTGGCTGACGTTCAGGCTTCATCTGTAGTTTAAGAAATATACAGAAATTTAGAAAATTGACCTTTTTAGGGGATCTTTCCAACCTTCTTCGTGAAATTAACTGAGGATGCTCCCCAGTGGATTAACTGAGGAGGTTCCCCAGCGGAGTCGCCATTATGTTATCACTCAGGTTGTCCCCAGGTTGGAGTAAGGGATACGGCCGAGGTAACCACAAACCAACTTTGGACTGCAGGTTCTAGCCCACCTGCAATCAGAGAGGGCTCTCTCTTTCAGATTTAGCTATGTTTAAAAGGATTCTAGGCTAGGTATTGAGTTCAGAGGGTTTTTGTTTTGCTTTGGTGGGAAAATTGATGTCTCAGGTAGAGAGGCATAGCACAGTCTGAGTGTTTCAAACCATTGGGTGTGGAGTCGAGGAGGAGGACTGCTGGTGCATTTCCTTGATCACAATAAGGGAAAATGGAGCAAGATAGCTGCGCATGAAACAATGTTTCAGGTTTAAATGATGGAAAGAATGCTAAGTAATGAGAGGCAGTTAAGAATCTCTCAATCAGCTTAACAGATGTAGGTAACAGAGCTCTACCTAGGGGCATTTAAGAATCCCTAGATAATTGGCATACACAGGTGAATAGGGGTAAATAAGAGCCAGGAGGAATTCATATTCATAACCAATTCATTCAGAGGAAAACATAAGGAAAGAGCAGAAATTGAGCACAGAGTGTATTTAAACAAATTCTAAGCTATTCTTTCTTTCTGCTATTTAGATAGTGGTAAACAATAAAACAGAGGTAAGATGCACTTATTGTTTCAGGCTGCAGCACAGGAATTCCATCTTCATTTCTTCAAAACATTCATTAACAACAGGCAGTTTGCTCTCCAAGCTTTCAACAATCTTTGGTTATAGAAAAACTCAGGTATACAATGCGAGTCTCTAGTGAAAGTTCTCAATTGACCAACCCTTGAAACAATGTAGAGAGCGGTATATATAGGGGAAAACTCTCTACAACTGCTTTTTTTACATCTTGACCTAAAACAAGTCATAAAAAATGATTAATTTGACCTAATTCTATCAGAAATAAATGCATGAAAATATCTCGGGCTGCGTTGAGGGCGGCCGTATCAAAACTGAGTAAATGATGTAGTCCTCGGTGGCTTGGTGCAGTGTTTTCTGCAATAAATGTGTATGGGTTTCTGCTTCTTTGCTGTTTGTCTGCATTTAAAGCTTTAACTGTGATTTGAGGGCAAGGATGGCCTTACGCCTCTTAATTTGACTTTCTGGGGGGCTCATCAATGTTCAGGTGCTTCGAGCCCCTAAAAAATCTTCGGCTGATACTCTCTGGCTCTTCTTCTTCTCTGATACTCTCTGACAATAAATTGGGATGCTGTTCTGATGTGCTATGCGTTAAATCAGCATTTAATGGCCGTTGTTCGGCTCTGTCTTCCTTAAAACTGTCTTCGGCTCCTTCCTGAATGCTTCGCGAAGAAAAACGGGTCATTCGGCACCTTTCGGGCTGGCTGGGGGTTGCATAATGAAAAGATTCCATAAAGATTCCCCACTTCGGCCTATTTTATCCAGCGATGAGCAATCCAGCGATGAGCGATTAGGCGCAAATCGCTCATCAAAAACTGCCTCAGAAACTGATTCCGGGGCTCCAGAGTGCGATTTTCACCCTTCGCGCTAAAACTAATGATGACATCAGCATGACGGGACGTACGACGGGTGACGTCAGCGATGATGTCATCAAGATGATGTGGCGGGATGACATCAGCATGATGATGTCATCACGTATGGAGGTGACATGGCAGGATGACATCAGTATGATGATGTCATCACGTATGGAGGTGATGTGGCAGCACGGGAGGTGACGCAGTGGCAGGGCACGTGGCAGGGTGACTCGGCGGTACAATGGCAGGGGGGTGACGCAAGCGGGTGACGTGTCATGGTGACTGGGCAGGGGGGTGACGCAGGCAGGTGACATCATTGCGCAGGAGTGGTAAACGGTTTTGGGCGCACCGCCTTAGCGTCTTGGCGGTTTTGGAGGGAGGGGCTCCGCCACAGCCCAGAAGGCGACGCGTGGCGGGAGTACGGCGGCAATACCGCCCATCTCCCGGACGCTAACCTTCGGGCATGTTGGGAGACGGGAAGGCCCGCCAGCCGTTGATCTGGGCGCAGGACGATCGGACGGCTGGCGGGAAGGACGGGGCGACGGCGGGTTAGTGGGCGGGGATATTCGCGGGAATATTCTGATTTAAATATAACACGGTGGGTGTTTTTTAGACTTAGGAAAAATGGGTTTTTAGGGTTTAATGAGCGGGGGTATAGTGATTTGTGCATAAAAAATTAGGATAAGGGTGGGAATGTGGGTTTTTTGAGGGTTTTTAGGGCAAGGGAGAGGTTATTAGCATGACCAGGTGTCATCTAACTCCTGTTATGACACGGATGGGCTAAAAATAGCCCCAGATGGACTATTTTTTCCCTGGACTTAGAAGAAATATGGCTATATTGCCAGGGAGGGGATATTTACATAGGGGAGTTTTATATACATATTTTTAGTAAGGGAAGGGGAAAAGCTGATGGGGAGTTATATACTAGAGTTAGTAGTTAATATGGAAATGATAAGAAAGCGCTAAGGTGGGGGACCTTAGGCTAATTTTGGGGAAAAGTGACTCATAGATGAGAAATCCTTAAGTGAAGCAGATCTTCACCAAGACAAATGACGTGGAAAATGATGAGCTAAGAGGAACCAAGCAGATCTTGACCTCTTTGGGGAAATTAGTAAGTGACTTGGGGAATTAGAAGAAGGGGGAGTTAGTGATGTTCACCTCGAGCTCCTTCAGATAAAAACTGTCTGCACTGTGATCTAAAGAGATAAAACACTTTGTAACACAAAATTGATCATAAGTCATCATTTTGCAACCTCACAGCTACCTACCCAGCCTACTCACCTAACATTTTTTCTTTTTTTTGGTTTGGGTGCACCTAGACTTGTAGACCCAGATTTACAAGTTTTCTTTTGAATGCTTCCTATCTAGATATACACTTATTTCTGCCAGGGGCCCAGATTAAGCAGTTGGGTCCCTTTGATTCTCTACCTATCTACAGATCTGCCAAGATTAAACTGTTTGGTCAGATGCATTCTCTACATTCTAAAACAGGAAATTGAAACCTAGGGAGACCAAGATTAAATTGTTTGGACCTCCCTTAAATGAAAACTCTCCAAAAATGGAATGACTCATCAAAATTGGAATATAGCAGTGCCTTTGAACTAGCACACTTCATGGCATCCTGTGGAAATATGGAACACTGCAGCCTGCAAAGTATGACATATTTGGCATGTAACAATGTCAATCATGAAAAATGAAACCCTGTTGCAACAGGAGGCTAACAGCATCCACATATTTTTTTCCTTATTTCCATTAATTTTTAGTTAAAATTTGATGGGATGATTGTTTCGTTTCATTGGGACGTCGTTTCCAATTTGCATGTGCTAAAAATAATTTTTAGTCTTTAATAACTTATGCTTCATGCTCTACTGATCTTTAGCAATTGCTTCGATGCTTTAATTTTTTATTTATTTATTTAGCATATTGCACAACACCATGATGAATTTTTTAAAATGGAAAAAATGTTTAAAATTAAAGCTTCTTAGGGATGAATAGTAATCTCACTTATAACAGTGTCAGAGCACTCACTAATGGAATATCCATTCAGAAAGTTAGCTTAGCTTTATGTGCATTGTGAAGGAAGAAAACATGACTTGATATTGTCCTTGCTCCTTAACAAACTCTCTTGTACCCAATTTCTCCACACACCCTTTCTGTCGCACTTCCCCCATATCCTTTCTCCTTTCTCCGCAAATTAAATTTATTTTTTTAACAAGGTCGGGTAGTTGATATATTATCAAAAGCTTTGTTGGAGCAAGCTCCTATTACAAACGATTTTAAAATGATAAACATCTAAGCCATGAGATAGGAACGTAGTCTCTTCTCCTAGGCTGGTGTTCAAGACTTCATGTATTTTTATGAGTATTCTAGTGTACTGCCTAACAAACTGACCTACTAGATAGAGAAATTTACATGTCATGGATTCTCTGACAGTTTTTAATGGCTTGTAGACTGTTTGCTCCTAAGTTGCTTGTTCTTCTTTTCATATTTGACCAAGTTCTCTCCTTCATTGCTTGTGCTATTGTTTTTCTAATATACTACTGTGATTCCATTTGATTTGTTTTCTTTTTCTTCCTTTGGCTTTGCATTCTGCTCCTTGTTTTGCTGTGCTTCCTTGAATTTGTATTGCCTGAGGTACTTCTACTTCTACTGATGTTGACTGCTTTCCTTTTGTCGAACACGGGAACCATTGGAATCAACGAATGAGGTTATTAGATTAATAATGGCCATGATTAAGTCACATAGTTCAGAATCATGGGATGGGTGGTGGAGATTAACCAGAGGCGCTGGTGGAAGAGGAATCTGGAGGACCTGTCGTAGCCGTTGATGATTAAAATCTACGGTCATTGGGCGTGGACAAGTCCGAGCGATAACCAAGGAGAGAGGTGGGTTATAAACGGAGATGGTATTTTGGGCGGAGGAAAAACCATGAGTGGTAAAAAGGGGGGGTTGCCCGATTCCACTGACCGGGCAACACGTAGCAGCGGAGGAGAGAGAGAAAATCGCTTTTCGGAAGGGTAATCTTTGGGCTTGATGTTGGGCCGATATCGATGTGAACCGTCAGATCCATTGAGGACAGATCGACGATGGAGGAGAGTCGCGCAAGTTTGGTTGGACGGGCTGATTGACAGCTGTCAAATCGAGCTCCAAATCAACGATACGGATTTGATCGGAGATTGGAGAGAGGAGATAATAGCGCTACAGAAAAGGCTTGGGAGAGCGGACCTGATGATAGATATAGAAGCGATTGAAAGCTTTTTTGAAATTTGGTTTAAGCGCTCGTTCATGTTTTTCCTTTGTATTTCGATAGAAATGAGGTCCTAGAGAACGACAGAATTGAAGGAGGATCAGAATCTAGACATAACAACCAGGGAGGAGGGCTAAGGTAAAGGGAGGGGTAGATGGGAGGTGTGGATGCTCAGAGGGGCTTTATGTTGCAAAGGGTTGCTGAGTGGAGGGAGAGAAGGGAATGAAGGGATATGGGGAGAGCGAGCTAGGTAAGAAGAGGGGAGGGGGCTTAAAATGAAGTCTACATGCTTAGCAGAGGTAACACTGTGGGCTATTATAAAACGTAGGAAGGGGCTATGAAACCAAAGTAGCACTATTCTAACATGGAAGGTGAAGGTTTCTTCACTGAGGTTGCTTCTGCGATTTTTGTGATTGCACCCTATGTTCTTATAGTACTTTAATGCAGCCCGAAACCTGCCTTCGATGAAATAGTTTGCAACGTGGTTCTTGTGACCATGATTGCAATCTTCCTTCCTGCTGTTTCTCATACTAGAGTCTGAAGTTTCATGGATTTTCCTTTGCATTCCCGTGATTTCCTGGCTGTTACTGCAATGATGTGTCCTTTGTTGCTTTTTGACTGTTGTTTTTTGATTTATTGCTTTTATCCTTGTGATTTTTCCTTGATTTTGGTGAGCTTTATACTTGTGCTTTTTGCTGCTCATTAAGGAACAGAGTTGTGATATTCTTCCTGGTTTTCACGAACATGCCCTTCATTTTTTTCCACTTCTTGGTTTGCAAAATAATCCGCTTGTTGATTGTGAATTCTCAAGACATGTCTGAAGGTTACATTGCCAGAGCCTTCCAAGTTCTTCTCGATTCTTCTAAGAATTCTGTTCATGAACTCATTGCTTGGATTTTTGTTTCTTGCCATTACCTCTATTATTATGGCCGAGTCTCCTATTATGATAGGATTTTGAATTTCTCTTTTTTTGATTATTCTTGTTCCCATCAGCAAGCTATATGCTTCTGCCTTATTATTTGAGATTTGTCCCAATCCCCATTCATATGTGACATTTTCTTTCCCATCAGGATCTAGGATTATTCCCCCTACCCCTACCTTTCCTAGGTTATGCTTTCAGGCCCCATCAAAGTATAGACAATATCTATTCTGATTTTTCCTCCAATTTGTCAGTTCCTCTTCACTCATTCTTATTTTCCATATATTTCCTGAGTTTATCTTCCTGTGTCCTTTTTGTCCATTATTATTTATTATGGCTTTGCTGAGCCAATCTCGCTCTTCCTGTTGAAGAGTCTTATAATCTGTTGGTGTTTTTCCTTTGACATTGAGCATTTCAGAAGTTAATCCCCACGTTTTTGAGAGGGTCTTCCCTATCCTTGGAATTTGATTTTTGAAAATGCACTTATTTCTTGTCAACCAAATTTGCCAACATAGAATTATTGGAATGCACTTCCATATTCTCTAAATTGTGACTTTCTTCTTTGTTGTGTATGGATAGGCCTTCTCCAGGGTCTGAATAAAATCCGGCAAGGGCTTTTCAAAATGTATTCTTATTTCCAATGGACTTATCAGCTACTGCCAACATTCTTTTTTAGTCCATTGTTTAGTCCATTTTTTTGGTGTGCTTTAAGAAATCTTCACTTTCATCAATTTCTTTGTTGGCTGAAAGTAATTTTTTAAAGTGCTGATAGGCTTTTTTTTTTAGTTCATCTACTCCTTTGAAATCTTGGCTTTCGACTTGAATTTTTTCTATTTGGTTTCTTGCTCTTCTTATCTTCATTGTGTTATGGAAAAATTATGTGTTTTTGTCCGCTGCCTTGAGCCACAAACTTCTGGATTTCAATCTTGCCTCTTCTTCTTCTTTCTTGTTTTCCCTATATATTTCCCAAAAGATTTCCTTCTCTCTTAGATAATCTTGCTTGCTTTCTTCTTTATTTTCTTTTTCAATTTGCATGCTATCCATTTTCTGCTGTAACTCTTTTTATTTTATTTTTTATTTTTTTTATTTCATTTGTTCTTTCCCATTCCTTTAATTTGATTCTTGCAGTTTTTAGTTTTGTTTCCCAAATATACTGTGGTGATCCTATTACTCTTGTCTCCCATGCTTCCTTGACTAATTCGCTAATTTCTCTATTGCTGTCCCAAACTGAGCTGTATCTAAATGGGAGCAGACCCTGGTTTTCCATTTTTCCCATGACTATTATCACCGGTTTATGGTCAGATGTTGTGGTATGTAAAATTTTTGATTTTATGGAGCTGTGCATTACTGCTATGTTTTCTTGTATCAGAATTCTATCCAACCTTTCTTTTATGTTACTTTTTCCCACTCTTTTATTGCTCCAAGTGTATTTCTCGTTGTTTGGCGGGATATCTATCAAATTGTGCTGTTCCATTATTTCTTCTAGAATATCCCTGGATGGGTCTGTGTGATATGTTCCTCCAAACTTTTCTTCTATGCTTCTTACCAAATTTAAATCTCCTCCTATTATTATTTTCCTAGCTTGCACATCTTTTAGTGCTTCTTTTAAGCTCTCCCAACATTGCTCTTTTTCCTTGTAGTGATTTGGGGCGTATATATTTATGACATTGTACTTCTCTTTTGTACTGATTTGCATTAGATCTGTTTGGATCCAGTGCTGATCTTTTTTGTATTTTATTAATTCCCAAGTTCCTTTTTTCCATATTGTGCATATACCTCATGACGCTCTTGTTGCCTGTATTGCTTCCCCTTCATAATTTCTGATTTTTTTTGTTGATGTTTTCAGTTTCTTGGCTGTTTCTTTTGTATCCTGATGTCTGGGTTTTCTTTTGCCAGAATGTCACTTGTGGAATTTTCTTTGATGGATGATCCCATTCCTCTGTAATTCCAGGAGACCACTATCATTATTTGCTTGTTGGGTGGTGCATGGCTCCTTTCCCTCTTTGCTGACTTTTTTTTCTATTTCTTGTATTCCTTCCTTAGAAGGTTTCCATAGGTTGCTATGTTCCTAATGCCATTTCCTTTGCTGCTGCTTCATTCTTGATTTTTTTGTTTGTCTTTCTTCCTGATTTTTTTTTGTATTCTGCATTTGGGGGTACTTCCTTTGTTTGCTTTCTGGTTAGGATTCTGTCTACTGGGGGGGGGGGGGAGAGGGGTATGAGCATTTGATACCAAAGGGGATGAGGGGGGATTGGGGGTATGTTGTGGGGATCAGGATCTTGGTCCAGGGGATGGGGGGGCTGAAGGATCCAGAGGCTCAAAAGGGTTAGGGCTATCAAGAAGGTTATTAACTTTTGGTGAAGGAGGATGGAGATCAGAGGATATGGAGGGCTGCGAGGAAGATAGATTTGGTTGTTTGTGGATTGTCTTCTTTCTTTTAACATGTTCCCATTTGTTTTCTGGGTCTTCATTGTTTTCATTTTCATTTTTTTTTAGTACATCTATTTGCAAAATGATTGTATTCATGACATACCTTGCATTTGAAGGGGATTTTTTCATAATCCAGCTGTTGTATGTGCGTCCACTGGTCCACTTTGATTTTGATGGCTTCTGGTAGCCCTTTCCCAAGATCCACTTCTACACAGATTCTGGTGCATGCATGCATATTCTCCTTTAGCTCGCACCTGTCTATATATTTCCCAACTGTATTTCCTATGGCTTTGACTGAATCATCCCCCAAAGAGTGAAGGGGAAGATGTGGCAATTTGACCCAAACGGGAACGACATTGGGAACATCCATTTCTGGGTCGAAATTTGGCGTCCATCTTTTTAGATACAAACCCCTAGTATCCATAAAATAAGGTCCATTCCTAAATATCAGATCTCGATCCTCCTTGGTTTCAAAGTGGAAGGTGAAGTAACCTCTTCCACAAAACCTGATTGAGATTTTCCCATCTATTGACGCAGTCTAGTTCCTTTCTACCCATTTTTGGACAGTTTTGGGCAATGGCCATAACCGAGTGAACTGCCCCACTAATCCATGTTCCACCAGAAAAAGTGCTGCTCTACGAGGAAGGGTAGGAGGGAGTGAGATTTCAGGGATATCTGCCAATCTTTTAACAAACTTAGTGACTGATGGTCTGTTTTTTGCCAGGCCCATTGTAGAAATGAGAGAGGCAAAACCTTTTGTTGTTCCTTCATTTTCACTGTTGATCTGAAAGAGGCTCTTCGCCCTCTAATGCGTCCATGGTGCTTAGGCCCCAGTAGCAGGAGGCCGTTGAGGGGCAGCTGCGAGTTGCTGTGTGCTTCTTGCTGCATTTGCTGGATAGGGTTGTGCAACTCCCGCAGCTTAATTTTCTTCGCAGATTAATTACAAAGAGTAATTTAGCATTGATTATTGCAAAATGAAATATGGAGTTTTTCACAACACTTTTAAATTCACAAATCTTGAATATAAAATCCATGAATATTATTTGTTGCATTGTTAATTATGTTTTATAAAAAAAATCACAAATCATTGATTCATATTTTGGTCAATTGAAAACAATGCTAAAATGCATGAATGAATAGATAAATGGTTTTGAAAACATGTTTAATTGGTTATCTTAAATCAATTTATTTAATTATAGAAATATTTTTTTTTTGATGAATTGTATTATTAAATTTTGGAAAAACGCAAAGTATCTAAATGATATATGCAAAGTGCGGACGAAGCCTTTATTCCACTTTATCTGCATTGCCCAAATTACAATTTCAAGTATAACCATTTCATTATTAAAAATAATAAGCACAATTACGAAAACAATTTATGAAGATAAAGTAATTGGTAGTTTTATTTTACCAATAAAAACATTATTACTGAATGAGAAAATATGTGTATCAAATAATGCAAAAGTTGACGATTTGTAGTTTGTAAAAAAAAATGTATGCAAAAGGAATTTGATTTTAAATATTTTTATTATGTTTTTTACAATGTTTTATCTATTGTGTGGAGCTAAGTGGCTTATTATCTTTTATGCAGATCTTTTTTGATTGCACGAACTTTCGCATCTATGCACTTACTTTGTATCAAGACTCAAGTTTGAATATTGGCACCAAATATGTAATATGCAAAAATGTATACGAACATACGGGACATTGCAGGCTAAAGTTCTTGTTCCTTGCTTCACATATCCATTTTCCTGCACAATTGTTTCGATATATGGACAAAAGCTGTGCGAATATTGTCGCAACAACTATGAGAGTGCACTAGAAAGTATGCACGAAGAGTGCATGTGCGAAGCAAGGAGCTCAAGAAGCTCCGCACATGCTACCTTTGGTACTTTGGTAAATGCATGTCAATTAGTATGTAAATTAGAGTTGCAATGTTCAATTTCAGAAATTGCTAATGTCTAATCCACTCAAAATAGTAAACTTTTAGAATTTGACTTTTAAATTTATGCTTTTTCATAGCGTATACTATTTTAATAATTAATATTACCTTATATCTGTTATTTTAATAATTAATATTACCTTGTCACTTATGCAAAATGAGGAGGTGCAAAGAGATCGTCGTACAATGATCATCGTATATTGAAGAGTAGTAAACCTCTTGTTGTAATGATAATAGTTTTGAAATGCTATTTTTTAGCTTAGAGTAAAATGGTTAAAACTATATTGAGTCAAGACACGAAATTGCCTCACAAATATAGTTAATTGTCAATACTTATTCCAAATATAATGCACACATAAACCAAACTTTTGATGTCACAACCTACTACTTAATTGATTTATTCGTAGTATGGTCCATATATCCATTTTCCTATGAAACATTTTTTCCTCACACAAACTGAAAACACAGTTCATTTAAGCTTGGATAATATGATTTCATTTGAAAAATGTGAAATCAATAATGCACTTAGTATTCAAGAAATGTCAATACCAAGGTTCATTCACTCTATTTTGGTAGCAAAAAATTGGTCGATAGAAGAACAATCTAAGAGAGTAAATGTCTTGAATACACATTGGTTCATTGAATAAATGTTGAGAAGGCTTGTATTTATTGGAAGGAAATCTTTACTTAATCAAAATAGAATGAGATTTAGGATATTAATAAAATAGTATGTTGATATCAATTTCTAAAGTGTGCCAAACGAAAGAATCATGAAACACAATTGTATCAATTGGACTATCTCGAGTTGGAATTTAAGAAAATGGATATGATTTAAAGTAACTGATTTCAAAACAATATTATCTTATTATAGATTAGGAAAATAAATACTAGCCAAATTAATGACGATCACTAGTTAATGAATACCATTGAAATTGGTAGTAGCTAAATGTCCTTTCATAACTTTGATAGAAATTCGTGATTTAGATGACTTATCACCATTAACGCATTATATGTAGGACCGTTGGCTCTGAACTAGTTTAAAATAGCATTGGGAAATCAATTTTACAATGTTCATTTTGTTTTAGACCCATTAGTATTGAATTCACCACTAAAAGTTCTAGGCAACCAACTTGCTTTGTTTCTTCTAAAACTGATAAGTGTTTTCAATATTTGCTTTATTATTTGTGTATTGTTTTTTGAATTTAATACCAACAGTGAGACAAATGGCTGAAAGAAATAATGGAATAAGCACATAGGAAGAGGTATATACAGAGAGCTAAGATATCTTAATGCTCAACTAAGATATATTAATGCTTAGCTAAGATATTTTAATGCTAATGGATAACATATTGGAACTTTAGAAAATGCTTATGCAGCTCGAAGATGAATTGGATGTCGTAAGAACGTTGTTAGAAGAGCTCTTGCAAAACATGAATGGAGCAATCAAACGTCCATTCTCGCAACATAATAAATAGAAGCGTCAACCTCTAGGAACAATGGTTGATTAATAAATAAATTGTTACTAAATTTTGCTACTTAATCAACCAATTCTAAAATTCAGTATATGTTGAAGGCTATATATTGTAATTTTCTTGGAATAGTAAAAGACATATTGGAATATTGTGGAATATACATGTATGTATACATGAAAAATATTTTCTAAGTTATGTTGTAGTCTTCCATATGTCGTTTCTTTGAATAAGAATTCAATTTACATTTTTTTTAAGCTCTGTATGATAATCATTGATTTAGAAATTTGTTTAAATTTTGTGTGATAAACCCTTTTGGATAGAAATATCTGAAAATTTGATAAATCAATAAAACAATGCAAGATATCACATTGCAAAGAAGAAGACATGATATAGGCAATGAAAAACATAGTGAATAATGTTAGCAAATATCATAGTGCAAAAATCAATACTTGAGAGGGGGGGTTGAAGAGCATTATGTAGAGTGAGAATGAAAAAGTGACCGGGTGGGAAAGGTATGTCATTTATTCAAATAAGCATTCAATTTACAATTTTGTTTGAGTTTTGTATGATAATGTTTCGTTTAGAAATTTGTTTAAATTTTGCGTAACAAACTTTTTTGATAGAAATTAGTTATAATAACAAGTTATTAGAAATATGTCAATTTATTACAAACAAACAGAAATACATTTTCTAATATTGTTTCACTAATTATAGGATTCACAAATTTGATAAATCAATAAAACAATGTAAGAAATCACATCGCAAAGAAGCATACATGACATAGGACAATGAACTAGTTACACATTAGAATCAAAACATAGTAAATAATGTTAGTAAATAGCATAGTATAAACATCAATACTCGAGGGGCATGGTGAATTGTGCGGAGTACGATAGAAAAATGGCTAGGTGGGCGGGGGATAAAGCTTCCTCTGCACCTGCATACAATGTATATGAAGATGTATCGAAATGATAAGACATCTTGTAACTATACACATGGCCTTGGATCTGTAAAACTCAAGATTCAAACACAGTTAAGTGCAACATAAATCACATAAAAACTCTCTGATTTTCCTCTAACCCCTACACATGGTAAGCATATGATGTGCACTCCCTCACCAACTCTAGCCTTCTATGGTCATTCACATTGTACTCCATAAAATTTCAAAATTCACAAAATAGTGTCATAGTGGAACATTTGATACTTTTGCAACATAGGACATTGAGTAAGCTCATGTCTCCAAGTCTTAGATCTCACACTAATTTTATGCTCCTCTATAAGGAAATGGGTTTAATACACATATAAAAAAATATAGTTTTTGAAGATTAGGCATTCATTTTTATGATGTCCCTTTGTCTTGCAATGAGTACACCAATCTTTCTCATGAACCACTTTTCCTTTCAACATATCTCACAACTCGTTAGTGAAGGAGGCTAGCTAATTCTATACTTGTACTAAACCTAATGAGGGATGAGCTAAGACTTTCATGGTGTATTTCAATCTTATAACTATCTATAATGTGTCTTCCTAGGAGCTAATATGTGCAAAAGGAACTCGAATGTGGGGTCAAAAACTAGCAATAAACCTTTCCCTATGTTGGATCTCTAGTAGCCTGAATCTTAATTTTCCTAACAAGTCCTTGAAACTTTGGTCTTAACCCTAGATTTAATCCCCTTTAGCTCTAATACAAAATATTGCTTTGATTTAGGTTTTCAAAGTTCCTTGATTTCATATACCAATGTAGTGCATAGTCCATAAAATTGGTTTCCAAGTACACAATATTTAGTACCTCATATGTAATATTATTCATTTTCCATATAGCCTTGAATATGAACCAATGCTACTTTTCATCATCCCTCTTAGTTCCATGGAACAAGAGGATTCTAACCATGAGGTCATTATTTGTTCTTTCTATTGTGAAATAAGTCCTAGTTGTTCTTATACCTCTTTTTAATACTAGTACAACTATCATCTACTAATGTATGTTGTTGACCACTATATCTACCTAACTTTATCCTTCTTTAATTAAATTTCATATAGGAGGTGGCTCTAAAGGGGACTATATTACATCATTATTTGCAACAATTCCTAATGGGATATAGAACCTTTGTATATTGTTTTTTTTCCGAAGAAAAAAGACGAACTTTTTATATAAAGGATAAAAAGTTACAAGCAGATGCAAAAAAGCATTCAGTTCTGTGAGGACTTCTCCCTCAGCAAACAGACCAGAGAAGGATCATGCTTCTCTGAACTAACCACGTTCTTCAGCAAAAAATCCCATTTCCCTGTGCCGAGCACAGTTTGCTTCCCCTTTGGGATCCAAAACCACAAGCCTCAGTCTACATAACAGACCATAGCTCGATCCAAATAAAAACAGTAGCAAAACCGTGGGCCTCCATGAAAGGAAAACAGCCCACAACAAAAGGACGCCCGCATACCTTGGGCAATTTAGTTTTTTGTCCAGTGTTTCTTGTTTATAACAAAAAGAAAAACATGCAGCTATATACAGAAAAAGGAAAGATAAAACAACAACAGATAAAAGGCAGCAGCGATTATGCATAAGGCGGCAGATCCGTTTCTTGGATCTGATCATGCATTTTTTCAGTCACTTTCCATATGCCCACAGCCTGCTGTAGACCGTCTTTAGATAGCTTGTCCGCGGCTTCATTTCTGTCCCTGTAGATGTGTTCAATTGAAAAAACATTAAAGGACTGTTTTAATGTCAAGATCTCTTCAAGAAGTGGCTTCAACATGTAGTTTTGACATCTATAGTTACCATTTACCCACTTTACTACATTTAAGGAATCTCCAAAAATCTGAATTGCGAAGATGTGCCTATGGATAAGCCAACAGAGGAGGAGCTTTAGTGCCGAAAGTTCAGCGAAATTGTTAGATCCTGTTCCAATACCCACTGAAGCCATTAAGGAGTGTGATTCTGATAAATGTATAATTATCCCTGCCCCAGCTGAGTTATTTTGAGATGCCCCGTCAAAGTAGGCCCACGGGATGCCTGCTCTAATTTGTTCCTCCCTGCTCTGAGGCTTTTTCTTTGTGTTCTCCGGATCAGGGATGCTAGAAAAGATAGCAGAGCTTTGGATAGCTATAACTTCTGCTGAAAAGATAATGTCGTTGAATACACTTCTGTTCCTGGCTAACCATACACCCCAGCAGACGATAGGTGGTAGGTTCCTCAATTTTTCTTCTGAAGAATGGTTCCACCAATGTTCCCATGCAGCCTCTATAGATCCCCCATCCCATCTAAGCTGTTTCTTCAATAGTTTGTTGACCTCCTCCCACACCTTTTTTGTGAAAGGACACCCCATGAAAAGATGAAAGATGGTCTCCAAATCACCTTTGCACAGGGGGCACCTTCCAGGTCCTTGCTTGAATCTGGCTTGGAGGATGTCCCAGGTTGGTATCTTTTGTTTTAGCACACACCAAAAAAAGAGTCTGGCTTTTTTAGGACACTTTAATTTCCATAAAGACTTGGCCCACCACCCTGGGGCCTCCCACCCTTTTTTTGCCATTAAAAATTTGTATCCTTCTTTCGGAGAGTAGGATCCCGATTCAGCGAAAGCCCATACTAGCTGATCCGGCCTATCCCTAATTCTCACATTGGACCTTGATAACTCTTGGATGTAAGTCTGCCATTCGTTCCACCACAGAGGGCTGATCTCGAGGTCATCACCCGATTTCCAGGCTTGCCCCCAAATGGAAGACTGCCCTACTTTCTCCACCTGGCTTAAATGAACAATGCCTTTTGAGTCCAGATGATTGATAAGCCCAGGAGACAAGGCAAAGAGTTCATTACATCCCACCCAGGGATCCCTTCCAATCCTGACATTTTCCCCATTCCCCACCTGCCAAGCCAACCCTTGCTCAATGACTTTAAAAGCTTCAGTAGTGGCTTTCCAGATTACTGATACATTCCTTCCTCTCTTGTTTGGGGTGCGGATCCATTCTTCCAGTGGCATTGGATCTATATACTTGCGCTTCACAACTCTTGTCCACAGATTTTCAGAAGATATAAGTCTCCAGCCAGATTTAGCTGCTAACGAAGTGCTAAAATCATTAAGGAGCTTTATACCCCAACCACCCCAGTCTTTTGGTCGAGCTATCTTTTCCCATGCTGCCCATGGAAGAACAGAATCCTCCTTGGAACCCGACCATAGAAACCTACTGCAAAGCTTTTTTATCTTATGAAGAATTCCTTTTGGAATCCAGGTCAAAGCTGCCCAAAAAACTGGCATGGCTTGCAATACAGAGTTTACCAAAGTCAATCTGCCGGCCCTAGATAACCACTTAAAACTCCAGTGATTGATCTTTGCTTCAATTTTGGCCACCAGCCAGATCCAATCCTGCTTCTTGTAGGAATTTGGTTTCAGCCAGAAACCCAGGTACTTGAAGGAGTCCTCCAAATTGAAGATTTCAAAAGGAAGAATGTCAGTTATGTGAGAACATTCTGCTCTGCTGAACCCTTCCATGATAAGCTGGGACTTTCTAAAGTTTATTTGCATTCCTGTAGCTTTCATGAACAGATCAAGAATATTCTTTAGTTCTTTCAATTCATTCAAATTCCCATTTGTAAATAGTAGGATATCATCTACAAAAAGGAGATGTGAGATGAACATATTAACAGCTACTTCCAAACCTTTGATCAAACCTGTTCTTCTTGCCTCCAAGATCAGTCTACTGAGTCCTTCTGCCACCAGGAGAAAGAGCAAAGGGGATAAAGGGCATCCTTGTCTTAGTCCCCTTTGCCCTTTGAAGAACTGGGAAGAGGCCCCATTTATTAAGACTGCAAAGCTTACATTGGTTACACACCCCATTATCCAGTTTATAAATTCTATCTTGAAGCCTAGGTGTGTAAGCAACAGCCTGAGATAAGACCAGCTGATCCTGTCATATGCTTTGGACAAATCAATCTTAATCACTGCTCCTTTCTTGATAGATTGCCTTAAGCTGTGGATAGTCTCCTGAGCTACCCCTATTGCTTCATGGATTTGTCTCCCATCCAAGAATCCAAATTGTTCACTTGAAATGTTTCTTGAGAGGACCGGTTTCAGGCGCTCAGCAATGATTTTTGCTATGATTTTATAAACACAATTGCAGAGGGAGATAGGCCTGAAATCTTCAAAAGAAACCGGGTCTTCTTTCTTAGGGATGAGGGCTATAAAAGTTGCATTGAAAGGGGAATAAATCTCGCCTTTCCTTCTAGATTCTTCCACAACCCCTGTGAGTTCTTCTCCAATTGCCTCAAAAAAATGACTGAAGAGTTCTATAGTCCACCCATCCGGACCTGGGCTTTTATCTTTTGCCATTGACTTGACAACGTTTTCGACTTCCTCCTTTGTCACCACGTCCACTAACTCTTCGGCCTCTTCCTCTTCCACAAACCGAGGGAAACATTGGGCTGTTCTGATAACCTCAGCTAGGGTGATCCCTCCTTGTTCCGTAAACAGACTCTGGAAGTGACCTTTCCCCAGCCGTGAGAGTTCCTCAAAAGATGTAGCTTCTCTTCCATCCTGATCTTTAAGCTTCCAGATAGTGTTTGCATTTTTCCGGCCTTTAGCATAATTATGAAAGAATTTTGTGTTCTCATCTCCGGCTTTCAACCAAATCGCCCTGCTTTTTAGCCTCCACTCCTCTTCTTTGTCCAATAAAATCTTGCTTCTTTGTTTTTCTAGCAGCATAATCTTGTCTTTGGATTCCTGATTTACATACCCCTCTGCCTCTGGATCCTCCATAGCTTTAATTTCGGCATTGATTTTGGATAGCTCCTCATTCTGACTGATCCTCCTAGCTTTTGCCCATTCTATGGTCGCTTTTTTGAGTCTCTTTAAATTATCCATGAACAGGGCCCCTTTGTTTTCTGACGAAGAGCTGTCCGGATGCCTCCAAGTGTCTCTGAAGAGGATGTTGAAGGAATCCTCCTGCAACCAGGATGCATTGAATTTGAAAGGAGCAGCTGGTTTGAGGGGAGGCTTTTGAAACTCCATTAAGATGGGGAAATGATCAGAGTTTCCCCCTTCACCAACCCATTGTCTGAACATAGGGATGTTTGCAGTCAAATCTTCACTTATGAGAAAACGATCCAGTCGCTTTGCCACTCTCCCATCCCCTGCTCTTCTGTTTCTCCAGGTGGGCTTTACCTTGATAAGATTTACATCTATTAGGTTGTGGGAAAGAAGAGTATTTGCAAAGAACTCTGAAAGAGCATCTTCCCTGGCTGAAGGTCCCCAGGCCTCCGCAGCTCCTATTGAGAAATTTAGGTCTCCTCCAAGGATCAAACTTCTGTTCTTTAGAAAGGGTTTTGATAGGAACTGGTTCCAAAAACATTCTCTCCCCTGACATGGTCCATAGACATTTAGGAACAAAATAGGGAAACCAATCTCAGGTGAAAAAGCCTCCAAACCAATAACATGAGCCATTCCCCACAGGCTATTCATCTGCAACCTTCCTTCTCGAAAACCGATGGCCAGACCCCCTGAATGCCCCTCAGCATCAATGGCATGAAACACCCATCCTGGGAAAGAGGTTCTGAGAGCTGCTTCCACCTCCAGGCTCCTACCAAGAGTTTCTTGAAGAAAGAGAAGGTCCGGATTATAACGAGAGACAAGCTCTTTTAGGGCCAGTTTTTTGGGTTTACTGGCTAAACCCCTGCAGTTCCATGACAAAAGGATCATTTTACAACCTGGTCAGGGGGAATTGCTGCTCTAAGCGCCCCAGGGATGGTCATCTGTTTCCCATCAGCTACATCAAATTTTGCATTGACCTGTGCTTTTGACAGGTTTGATTTTCTACCCCTGCCTTTCCTTTTTGAGGACTGAGACAGAGAAAGGCCTAAACCTCCTAACGGGTCATGGGATTCTAACACATTACCCGGTCTCTTTCCCTGAGATCTAAGGTTGTAGTGACAAGACGGAGTGGAGAGGGCAGGGTTCAAACAGGATTGAGGTTCAGCTTCGCAATTCAGATTAATGGAGGGGATTGCATCAATAAGAGTTTCAATTTGATCCTCCATTATGGCATCTGTTCCTTCAGAACTAATCTTCACAGGTTCCTTCTCCAGGGGAGCTTGGGCCACTGTATCTTCAGGAGCGACTTTGTTGGCCTGACTGACCGCAGGGTCCTTTTCTGTCTGTATATCTCCCGTTTCTGCTTCCTTTATGTTGTCCTCAGGCTCAATTTCTTTCTCCTTCCTTATTTTCTTTTCTTTTTGCTCACCTTTTTTCTGCGGTCTTCTCCTGCGATTTCCCAGGGGGCAATCCCTTGCCAGATGCCCGTATTCATGGCATCTATGACACCTGAAAGGAAGGTGTTCATAATCCAAAGGCTGATCAAACACATAATCTCGATATTGAAGGTTAATGGATTCCACTAGCCCCTCCTTTGGATTTAAACGAACGAGAATCCTGGCCATCGCCCTTTCATGAGTATGGAGAAAAGACATGTCGGCTTCAAGATATGTACCCAGCAAGTTCCCTATCGATCTGAACACCGATTCCACCCACAGGAAGGGCGGAAGACCAGGGGCTCTGACCCATATAGGGAAATTGTCCACCTTCTCCTTCTTTGCATCGAACAGTGGCGTCCATCTCTTAAACAGGATCGGGCGATTTCCAAAGAACCAATTCCTCTCTGCTACCCAGTCGGCATCCTCTTTCTTTTCGAATCTGGCCATGAACCAGCCCTTTACCAGAACCATCACCTTGAAAGAATTTGCAAGGGTATCCTTCCACTGGGTTTCGGCCCACTGATTTAAAGCTTTACCAGACAATTCCTTCCCCCTTACTCTACCCACTAGGGTGCCTTCCGCCACTACTAATGCATCATCCACCTGTACATCCATGCCGAGGACCAGGTTGCCTCCAACCTTCCTCTTTTTAAAAGGTTTCTCTTTCTTTTGATTGTCCCCTGCCTTATTTTTATCAGAGTCTTCCTCCCCTTTTGACGAGATTTGTGCTGCTAGATCTTGAATAATCTGGGGATCATCCTGCCTTGCCTCGTGAAGATTGACCACTATTTCCTTCTGCGAAACCTGGTTGTCCTCTTTTGGGTGTTCCTTACCGCTCTGGGCGAGCCCCGGGTTCCCTACCTCCTTCCCGACTCTTAGGGTTTCCCCGTCCTTCCCAATCTTCAACACCTTACATGATACAGCAGCAAATTCTTCAATGCTCGGGTTAGGGTTTCTCGGCTCTTTAAGCGGCGAGCGGATAACAATAGCTGGGTTGCTTTTGCCTTCCACTGGAGATCTTCCAACATTCAAATCCCCTCCAACCGGCCCCCAAACCCCTAGATTTGGGCTGCATTTGAAGATGTCCTCGAGCCCCCCTGACAAACGGGCTGAGCCTGAGAGATGCCTATTCTTACAACCCTGAGAGCCATCTGGACCCTGAAAATGGTCTTTCTCCGAGAAAACCGGCGCTGGAAACTCCTTTCTTCCTTCAAAATTCAGCTCTGCCAGACCCCGCTCTACCCCTAATCGCCCTTTTGGACCTTTGGTGCTCCACACGCCTTCTGCAGATAGATCAGCTGTTGCATGGCTGCCATCTGACCCGAAAAATTTGACGAGGTTCTGGACAGTTACATCTTTCCCCCATACCGACAGAATATCCTCAGGAGCCGGGTCTAGGTCAACTGCTTCGTTTGGTTTCACCATGGTAAAAAAAAAAAAAAAAAAAAAAAAAAAAAATGGTGAAGAAAAAAAACAGTAATTTGTATATTGTTAATTGAGGCTAATATTTTTATTGATTCTAAAGAATCTTCACATTCTATAGAATCATATATAACTCCTCTCACAACTCCTCCTTCCAAATAAATTTTTGATTCCTCCTTTGATTCATCTCCTAACATCATACTTCACTAGGGTCCAAGATTTTGACCTTCTACCTCTACATCATCCTTTATCTTAGTACTTTCTTATAATACCTTATTTTCCTCCTATATTCAATCCTCTTCTATGGAATCTACTTTATCACTTTCCCTTAGCATTGTCTCACCTCTTCATTTTCTCTCAACATTTCTTTTCAAGTTTTCTTCCCCTCTCTTTCTTAGGACACCCATATAGACTTTCCACACCACTTCATGCAACTCATTTGTTCTTGAATACCTCCTTTATCTAGGCCTTTTCTACTCCTCTAGATCCATATTTCTTCTAATCCTTTACCTCCTTACACACCCTTCATCTCCAACACCCTCCCATTTTGAGGGTCTACTCTTCCACGAGGTCAGGTGACATCTTTATAAACCCTTTCTCAACACACAACATCTTTATCTATAATCACATTAGGTCTAGAAATATTCCTCTCATTCCAATCCAAAAATATCTCTCAATAGAAATAAAATATTGGCTATAATTAATGACAAACTCTATAATATATCCTTCTATTATCTATTCAAACTAGAAATTAATAGTAGAGGTCCATCTATTATCTAAGCTCTCCAATTCCTCAGTCTTTTCTTGATCCCATGCAAAGTTTCTCACTTTTCCTTATGGGGTTGATTTTAATTGTCTTTTTAACCATTCATATACTGAATTAGAAAATTGAATAAATAAATATTCACAATTTTCTTAATAAAGGTACCCATGTTTCCACCACTCAATGTCTACATGGAAGTTTTGAGTTTCTCTCTTGACAAAATTGTTCTCCCTTTTACTCATATGCTCTTGGATCTCCAACAATGTTGGCTTTGATGATATGTTAAAAAATTATTTCTACAAGACAACTATTTTTTCTCAAAAACTAAACTAATTTTTGGAATTAAACACCAAACCCAAGGTCCATCACACAAGCACACAATTAACCCATTACATCAACATTTTTGATACCCTCAAGGAGGTGTTGATGGTGCTGGACCCGCCAACATGTCAAGGGGATATCCCTGGTAAGAAGTCCCAATTATACCTTAGACCGTTTGGTGTAGGAGTCCTGGCAGTAGGTCATAAGGTAATGCCTTGAAAACGATGTCACACAGAGGCAAGTAAGATAACTCTGTCAGTAGCAAGGGTGTGACTGATGCAGTGAGTCAAGGAATGAGTATGAGAGGCTCCAACACTTCAAAGGGGGAGGAAGGTGAACGTGAGTTCCAGGTTGAAAGGGATCAGTCCCAACTCAGCTAGGAACACACCACACAAAGGACATGCACAACTTCTGGCAGAGAAATTGACACAGATGCAGAAGTCACAACATACAAGGTAAGATAACACGAACAACACTCACGGATCAGTCCAAGACAAGTGTGACAGTTCATATAACAAGGTTTAGAGAAAGGTCTATCTGGTGTTCGGCAGAGCAGTCAACACAGACAGTGACCACATTAACAAAATATGAAACACATTAACAACATGATTCATATAATTGCATACAAATCAGTTCATATACAAGTACGTAAGTTAAACAACATATATCATTAAGGAAACCAGAACAATCTAACTACAATAACAACATATGCATGAAAATGTGTTGGCTCTTATTATTAAAGAAGTGTAAGTCACAATCATACAATACACCATGTAAACTTGCTAGCCCCATCAGTGGAACGTTACAACCACATCTGCCTGCTCCTCCAAAGAGATGTACTAGCTCCGTGCAGTGGAGAAGCCAAGGCACGTTACAATACTGTCCAAGCCTTCTTCAAGATAGTCTTAGTAGAAGCTTGGCTGACCAAAAGCCTATACAATGAGTTATGAGGGACTATTTATAGCAAAGGGTGGGGTGACCCTTGACATTCCCCTTTGTGACTGTTCAACTACCCTCATGACCCTTCACCTACTCTATGACTATTGCATTCACTCTTGAGGCTTGACTTACACTTGACATGACTCAAGAATACAAAGCACATGTACCCATGTGAACAATGGCTTGAACAAGCCAAACTAGACACCACTCTGACTTAGACAACTATAGAAGTCCAACTGCTCGACATCCTCATGCTGGTCAACAGTAACATATTAGTGCCAAGACTGGTAGTCTCTGATAGTGTTCATGTGTTACGCTGTGACATCTGTTTGGAACCTAAACCTTGCCTCCATGGCATCTGGGTACACTACTCGGGCTCCTCTATCCAACTCATCTGAAAGAATGCGCAACAATGTCCTTAATGTTGCTGAACCAACAACATACTTGGGCATGCTGTCTGGGTTGGATTGGTGGCGATGCGCATCAACTCGTCGAAGTATGAGTCAAGCTCCTGTTGGACCTGCTTCTTAGTCTTCGCTTGGGTGAGAGTCCCAAGTGATGGAATCACATATGTGTGCACAACATCCTCCATGCTCTTGAATACTCATGCATGGGAAGCCTATATGCCAGTGATGAATTGCAGTAGGTCTTCATAGGTCTAGATTTGACTTCGGATATGTGCTTGCAGCTCAACCGCATTGGCCTTCATCATCTTGGGAAAATGAAGTGGGGCTCCTTTATACTTCATTTTCCATGCTCACATGTTATCAACGATAGCTTCTATGTTCTTTAATATGCGAGCTCTTCTCACGCATGGATGCTACCATCTGTGAAGATGAACGACTGCTTGATGCACGGTACTGGACTTGGAGTACAATGCCTGCATAACTGTGTCCAAGGACAACACTTCCTCCACTATTGCCTTCTTCAGTTTAGCTCAGGCGGAGATTGTCACCAAGTCTCCTCCCTGCTTGGCCACTTGTAGTTCCTTTGCCATTCAGTCATTCTCAGCTTCCCAACCTTAAGATGCATATCACACCCATGCTTATAGACAAATATATATAGTTAACACAAACTTGGTTTACAAACCCATATATCGAATTCACAGAAATTATGGACACATCAAACATTCAAACTCTAGATACCAACCAACATTTTAATAACCTGGAGGTGTACACCAGACCCATTTTAGATAGGTTTGGGCTAGTTCATACAAAAATTTGATGCAAACCATGGGAAATCACTAACACTTTATCTAATAATGTCAAGGGCCTTTTTCAAGTCAATACTGTATCCAGTAAATTCAAGAGCCTTTGTTCATGTGACATTAAGATTTGATACACAAAGAAAGAAAAACCTTAAAAGTGCATAAACTATTTACAAAGAATAGGTATAACCATATGCCTGAACAAACTGTTGGAAATGATAGTTTAGTGCACCTAAGGCGAAGGATAAATCGTGAATCCAAGCTTTGATTTCTTTCCATAGTCGACAGAAAGTCGCTCCAAAAGCAAGGAGCCTAGACCAAATCCTGTCCCACCTCCAACAGCATTAAAAACCAAAAACCCCTATAAACCTGTGCAGTTATCAACCATATTCCTCATCTGATCTAGACAAAGGTCCACAATCTCCTTCCCCACTGCAATCCCCCCAAAATAAATAACTCAATCAACAAATACATCTACCTCAAGGCCACCTAGCCTGTACCCATATCGCCATTAGGTCAAATGGTTCTTGAATCAACAAAGTTAGGGATGTAGGCTTTACCAGTGTAATGACCACGAGCAAAGGAGGGAAAGGGAAAGTCTTCTTTCCCTATTTTTTTCCTTGATATTTTCCTGTTATGTTCTTCATTTTCTCTGGAATACTACTAATCGAAGTTCTACTCCAAAAGCATATGATTTATACATTTGTTATTCTTTTGTGATACCAATTTTATGTTCTAAGAGAAGTGCAACAATTTCTATTATGTTCTAAGAGAAGGGAACTAAGTTATGTTTTATTCGAAGAGAAGGTCACCAAGTTTTGTCTATTATAAGAAATGTTTGATACTCGAGTTCTGAAGGTAATATGATATCTTGATCATGTTGAAAAAGAAATATGGATCTGATCCTATGCATATATTTAAATCTCTCTCACACACACAAACACTCACACACACAAATATATATTAACAATTACACTTTGAGTTAAACTAGATAGTAGTTGTGGTTCTTGATAGTTCAGTTTGTCTCACTTGCGATGAATAACTTCTGTCATCGCAATTGCAACACCTTAGAAATCATACATCGCGATTACAACTCACTACAATTATGCCATCATAATTGCGATGAACATGAGCACCAAAACTAAAAAGATGACATTTTTCTTTACCTTTACGACAATATGGGCTATATCGTCGGACTATGTTGTCGCAATTTAGTCTTGTATGTAGTAGTGAGGTGAGGGCTATTTTGGATTTTCAAGCACCTCATTCTACATTTGAGGTGAGGAGCTTTCATGGATTAGGAAGCTTGTACTGAAAATTCATTAGGAATTTTAGCTATATTTTTGCACCTCTTATGAAGTGTATGAAGAAGGGATACTTTAAGTGGATAGTAGCAGTAGGAAAAGCATCTGTAAATCTGAAAAGGAAGGTGACTGTTAGCTCTGATACATAATTCAGTATTTGTTGGGTCAAAGACAGCTTGGCCGTGTTGTTGATGGTTAAAGAAAGCTTGCAGCGGTCTTTTCTTCCCTCCTCCTTCATTTCCCTTGCACCCCCTAGCCCCGCTATCTCTGTTTTCTTCTATAAAAATTCTTCATTCCCGTTTAAAACCCCCTGAAACCTAGCAAAGCCCATGTTTAGCCCCAGCCCTTAAGCGCAAAGCGCAAGCCTTCCATAAGACCTGACCATATAACCTTGGCGCTTTCATCCCCCATCGCAGCCATTGATCTGCCGCGTCCAGATCTAACAGTCTCCGTTGTTTTTTCCCACACGTTAAACCTCGTGCACATTCCCCGCCATCTGACTGTCCGTCGCGCGATCGGACGGTAGTCGCTCCTCCCGATAGCGCGAGTTGTCCACTCCTTAACACGCAGGGAAAGCAGTTTCCTGCCCGTCGCGGAAGCCACGTGTCGTGTATTGAGTGGGATCGCACGGGTTTATATGAAAACCGTTGTTGCTCCGTAGGCGATGCGGGGAATACTGCCCACCAGCAAAACCACCCTCCCTCGCTCATTAAACTGCCCGTTCTTTTGAACCCCAATCACCATCAGATCTGCTCGACTGTGATCCGATAGCTGAGCTTCGTTCCTCCATTCAGTCTGCCCCTGCCATACTGTCTTTACTACCCTCAGCTGTTCTTTAATCCTCAACAACTGTATTTAAGGAAGGGTATGGCCAAGAAGAAAAAGGACGGCCTCGAGCAGTCAAAGGCATTTACCAGTTATGGAGTTTCACTCATACAGTACTCCACTTGCCTGAGAAGGACTGCAGAACATCAGAGAAAGTTGAATTCATGCGCAGACACAGTCAGATCGTAGCAAAGACTCCATCAGAGAGTTAAGGTGGTTGGTGGTCCACTATGACCCCTCCACACATAGCACAACAACATATCTTTGTAAACAAACTCTATATATACCTAGAACACAGATGTAATCAGGGTTGATGGATATTGTTATGATGTAAAGTTCAACTTCTGGAGACTGCAACTACTGTGATACCTGCAGTGTCTGGTCTTCTTTTTCAGCTAATGCAAGCTTCTTTTGCTGTGAATTACTTACTTTCCACTTCTTCTTTGTTCCAGGTTGTGCCTGTTATGCATTTTTCATGTGCTCTTGATGTTTAGCATTAGAGGGGATGTCATCCCACCTCTGTGTTAGAATCTAGTATGTATTATTGAAGGTGTATGCAGGTTTCTGTTTTCTTGGTGCCAGAGAGCTATCATCCTGTCTATGCATTAGGAAATAGGTTTACAGACCTTTCTACTAGTTGCAGCCAGCCATCACATGGTCTTGTGCATCTGCTGGTGTGGTTAGTATTCTCCATGTTCACCTATTCCTTAAACTGTGAGTAATTGGTGGTCTAAAGCCTTGTAGTTTGGGGGTGTTCACCCATGTCTGGGGTTAAGCATAGTAGAAGTGGTTATCTGGCTTGAATATGCATCATTCCCTCCATTCATCCACCATTTTCCAACATCTTTGTTGAGTTTGTAATGTTCCCGAGCATCTCTGATATACAACCTAGGAGAGTTTGTTGGGGTGATAACATTAATTGGCACCGTTGCCGGGGAGAGGAAATTGAAGCTCAACTTCCCTGGGAGAACGACACAGTTCCAGATTTTGATGATAGACAAGGTCTGGGCACATTTCTGGTTGTAATCATCTATCTGACGACTCCACTGGAGGAAGACCAACTTTTGGTGACTTCACAGTATAGTCCTGGCTCAGTTTGCGAGGCATGCTCGAAGAAATCCTCAGAAATCACCAGTTGTTCCAGTGCCTGATCCTGAGAAGATCGTTAAGTAGAAGAAAATTTCGTAGAAAGGGGCATCAGGATCAGGTAAGCCTTAGAAGTTCCATGTATCTCTGTTAGTGAAAGTCACCTTCAGAGATTCATTTAGCTCCTTAGTCATTCATTTCCCTTTCTGATATCAGTCCAAAAAAGCATCCATGCTGTCCATCATATTCCTTTGTCTCTGTCATTCTTTTCATTGATTCATACCACTCAGTCTACCAGTATCCTTTCATATGCCCCAGTCATGGCAGGTCAGCAAGCTCTTACAAAGATAGAAAGAATCGTTGCTGCTAGGTATGGACCCCTGGTCTTGCCTGTCATTTTGAATGCCATGCCTGGAGGAGATTATCAAGAATATATGCCTAAGTTTACTGGTACAGAAGGAGTATCAGCAGAAGAGCACCTCGAATCTTTTTATTGTTATGCTGCTAATCTAGATATTAATGAGGAGGATGCGTGGATGAGGGTTTTTGTTCAAATCCTAGAGGGAGAAGCTAGAAAATGGTTCAAAGAGTTAGCCCCTAGGTCTATAACAGACATTGAGGCTTTAAATGATGTGTTTTTAAAGCATTGGGGGGATAAGAAGGATTTTCTCTTTTATCATATTGAATTTGGGAACTTATAGAGAGAAGATGGTGAGCTGCTGTCCGATTTCAACAAGAGATTCAACCATATATACAACAGAATACCATGTGAAGTGAAACCCATCCCTACTTCTGCTATGATCACTTATGCCCATGCCTTCGATTCTCAATTCTGCCTACTGTTAAGAGAAAGAAGATGTACTTCTTTGGCTGATATGCAAGATGCATCCTTTGAAGTAGAAGCAAACATCATTGTTGCAGAAAGACTTGAAGGTGATGCTGAAAGGAGAAGACAGGGAGGAGAGTCCTCATCATCCCCAGATCTTGAGATCGATGAATTAGCTAGGATGATAGAGTTATTAGCCTTTGAAGTTTCCAAACTAAAGGCTAAGCAGTATGCTGAGGAAACATGAGCTCCTTGTTCCTTTACTCTTTCAAAGCCAAATCCATATAGAGGAACACAGGAGCAGTTGCAGATTTTGTAAAGAAACAGAGATGCAAACGAAGATCAAAGGGTGAAGACCCTTTTTCAGAATATAGTCATGAAAGAAGAGCAATATGAAGAAGAGGAGGAGGTCCATGGTTTGGAAGACAAGGGCTGTGCTCCTTTCTTAACCAGAGCTGCATATGAAGATGCATTGTCCAGAGGCATTGCTTGTCAGTATGTTGTACCTGCAGAACAACAAGCTTGTCAGCAGCAACAACTAGCAGCAGGTCCCACCATCCTCGAAGAGCCCAAAGCCAGCTTAGCTTTTAATGACTATGCAGATCTGCAAATTAGCCAACTTGCTATTATTCCCAGCCCAGTGATCAGAAAGGGAGAAGAAAGCTCCTCATCATCTTATGTTTCTCTATTTGCTCAAAAGACAAGCCCTCAAAGTTGCCCCCTAAACATTGAGGCAGACCATAACTCAATGCCCAAGGTTGATACTGATCATCTCAATCTTGATATTCTGAAACCTGCTCAATTGGCCTCCACAGAGTTTGAAAGGGCAGCTTGTCAGATGATAGAAGAAGAAGATACATAGTTTTGGGACTCCTCCTTGGATGAAGACTATTCTAAGAAAACTGAAGGAGCAGATGATGTCTTTGTGTCCCCTGCACAAGAATACATTAGTTCACCATTCATATTAGTTGTGAAAAGCACCAATGACACAGAGAAGTACACAACAACCATGGTGATTCATCAGGTGTACAAAGGCTCCCATGAAGAACATCCAAGGAGGAGAGCATACAGAAAGGGGATGAAATTTGATCCATATCTACCTATTAAGCTCAAATGCCCTAAACTCTTTGAGGTAGATGATCAAATAAATCCAGTTTTGCAGCTTTTTGATGAACCGGCTGACAGGAAACAATTTTGGTGGCCCAGTAGATGGGCAGTTTTTGAAGTTTTAAGTTTTCAAGCCTTAATGTTGTAATTGTGTTCTTTTTAGTATAGACTTAATTAGACTCCATGCCCAATGGATACTAGGCAATGTTTTTAAGCTAGTTTTGTATGAAGGCATTGGTCTGCAGTTCTTGAGACCTCACAGGGAGGATCTCATCCCCAGAAGGAGCCAGTGTTAGCTCTGCTACATAATTCAGTATTTGTTGGGTCAAAGACAGTTTGGCCATGTTGTTGATGGTTAAAGAAAGCTTGCAGTGGTATTTTCTTCCCTCCTCCTTCATTTCCCTTACACCCCCTAGCCTCGCTATTTTTGTTTTCTTCTATAAAACTTCTCCATTCCCATTTAAAACCCCCCGAAACCTAGAAAAGCCCCTATTTAGCCCCAACCCTTAAGCGCAAAGCACAAGGCTTCCATAAGACCTGACCATATAACATTGGTGCTTTCATCCCCCATCGCAGCCGTTGATCTGTCATGTCCAGATCTAACAGTCTCTGTTGTTTCTTCCTGCATGTTAAACCTCGTGCACTTTCCCTGCCATCCGACCGTCCATCGCGTGATCGGACGGTAGTCGCTCCTCCTGATCGCACGAGTTGTCCACTCGTTAACGTGCGGGGAAAGCGGTTTCCTGCCCGTCGCGGAAGCCACGTGTCGCACATTGAGTGGGATCGCGCAGGTTTATACAGAAACTGCCGTTGCTTCGTAGGCAGTGTGGGGAATACCGCCCGCCAGCAAAACCACCCTCCCTCGCTTGTTAAACCCCGCATTATTTTGACCACCGATCACCGTCAGATCTGCCCAACTACGATCTAATAACCCACGTTCATCTGTCCACATTACCTCCCGATACTCCTCATCAAACGAACTCCGCTGTTGATCCATGTGATCTGACGGCTGAGTTTCGTTCCTCCGTTCAGTTTGCCCCCGCCATACTGTTTGTACTACCCTCGGCTGTTCTTTAATCCTCAACAACTGTATTTAAGGAAGGGGATGGTCGAGAAGAAAAAGGACGGCCTCGAGCAGTCAAAGGCATTTACCAGTTATGGAGTTTCACTCATACAGTACTCCACCTACCCGAGAAGGACTGCAAAACATCAGAGAAAGTCAAATTCATGCGCAGACACAGTCAGATCGTAGCAGAGACTCCATCAGAGAGTTAAGGTGGTTGGTGGTCCACTATGACCCCTCCATGCATAGCACAACAACATATCTTTGTAAACAAACTCTATAAATACCTAGAACACAGATGTAATCAGGGTTGATGGATATTGTTATGATGTAAAGTTCAACTTCTGGAGATTGTAACTACTGTGATACCTGCAACATCTAGTCTTCATTTTCAACTAATGCAAGCTTCTTTTGCTGTGAATTGCTCACTTTCCACTTCTTCTTTGTTCCAAGCTATGCTTGTTATGCATTTTTCATGTGCTCTTGATGTTTAGCATTATAGGGGCTATCATCCCACCTCTGTGTTAGAATCTAGTATGTATTATTGAAGGTGTATGCAGGTTTCTGTTTTCTTGGTTCCAGAGAGCTGTCATCCTTTCTGTGCATTAGGAAATAGATTTACAGACCTTTCTACTGGTTGAATTCGGCCATCACATGGTCTTGTGCATCTGCTGGTGTGGTCAGTATTCTCCATGTTCACCTATTCCTTAAACTGTGAGTAATTGGTGGTCAGTATTCTCCATGTAGTTTGGGGGTGTTCACCCATGTCTGGGGTTAAGCATAGTAGAAGTGGTTATTTGGCTTGAATATGCATCATTCCCTCCATTCATCCACCATTTTCTAACATTTTTGTTGAGTTTGTAATGTTCCCGAGCATCTCTGATATACAACCTAGGAGAGTTTCTTGGGGTGATAACAGTGACAAAAAAACCTATTTTGGCGCTTCCAAACTTTGATAAAGTATTCCAAGTTGAATGTGTTGCAAGTGAGACAACAATTGGAGCAAATTTGAGTTAAGAAGGTAGATCAATATTACTCTTCAGTGAGAAATTGAATGATGCCAAGAAGAAGTATTCTGTGTATGATCAAGAATTTTATTCTATTATGTAGGCTTTGAAGAAGTGGAGACACTATTTACTTCATAAGGAATTTGTCTTGTTTACTGATCACAAGGCATTACAATATATCAAAATTAAAGGTAAGTTGAATCAAAGACATTCTAAGTGGGTTGAATTTTTGCAAAGTTATACATTTATTTTGAAGCATAGGTCTAGCAAGTAAAAAAAAATTGCAAATGCCTTAAGTAGGAGAGTGTTGAGTAATGTTGTTACTCAACACTCTGTTAGTAGAAGCAATTGGTTTGGAAATCATGAAGGGATTGTATGCAGAGTATGTCAATTTCGGAGAATGTTGGAAAACTTGTAAATCACCTTGGAGTGTGGATAAAACCATGTTCTTGGACTACCATATCCAATATGGTTTTTTATTTAAAAAATAAAAAAATTGTGCATTCCTCCAGGGTCAAAGAGGTTGAATCTTATTAAGGAGATACATGGTGGATGCCTAGGTGGACATTTTGACATGGATAAGATTGCAATGTTAGTAAAGGATAGGTATTTTTGGCTTAGCATCAACAAGGACGTCAGAAATTTTGTTGACTACTATAGAGTTTTCCAACTAGCCAAAGGTAGAACTCAAAATACAGGGTTGTATACTCCATTGTTGGTACTAGAAAGGCATTGGGAAGATGTGAGCATGGACATTGTCTTGGGACTGCTAAGGATGTAGAGGAAGCATGATTCAGTGATGGTTGTTGTAGATAGGTTTTCAAAGATGGCACATTTCATAACATGCAAGAGGACAAGTGATGCTACTAAAGTGGTTGTTTTATTCTTCAAAGAAGTAGTGAGACTTCATGGGTTGCCAAGAACCATTACTTCAGACAAAGATACAAGATTTTTGGGTCACTTTTGGAGGATGTTATGGAAGAAAATGGGATCTAAATTGTTATACAGTTCAACCTATCATCTGTAGATAGATGGACAGAATGAAGTAGTGAACAAGAGTCTTGGGAATTTGTTGAGAAGTTTGAGTGGTGAGAATCCTAACCAATGGGATATGGTCTTGGTGCAGGAAAAGTTTGCATACAATGAATTAGTGATCAGATCCAATGATAAGAGTCAATTTCAAATTGTTTATGGGTATTCATTGAAGGGTATTGTGGACCTGATATAGTTTCCAAATTTGGGGAAAATAAGGAGTGTTGATGCAAGTGATTTTGCAGAGAACATGCAATTGATACATGAATAGGAGAAGAAAATATTACAACAAAGAAATGATAGGTATAAGGAGAAGGGAAATTTGAAAATAAGAGAAAAGGATTTTTTGAAGGATAGCTGGTAATGGCATAGCTATGGAAAGAGAGACTTCCCAAGGGTACCTACAACAAGTTAAAATATAAGAAAAAAGTGCATGTTGAATTCTTCGAATTTTTTTTGAAAATGCCTACAAGTTGGAGTTGTCAAGTGACTTGGATATCTCTCTGAGATTCAATGTATCGAATCTATATGAGTTTCATAAAGGAGAAATAAATGAAGAGATAGGTATGCTCACTGAGTGGAAGAAACATTTACCCATCAAGCTAGTCAAAGAAGTGGCAAAAATTCTCACCACCATGGTTGGAAAGAGGACTCACTGTAGGGAGTATCTAGAGTATTTGGTCAAATGGAGAAATAGGGGATCTAAAGGTGTGTCATTGGTGATTGGGCAAGAGCTAGCATGCCTACAAGGGACTTTAATCTCTGGAGGAAATACCCGATGAGATGGTGTAACAACCTTGGTTAAAAATTCATGTAAAAAATATAAGACCATGGTCATGGGACACATATTCCAAGATGAAAGCTGGGTAAAACATCGTAATGGGTATTCATTTCATTTATTATGGCTAAGGAAATGGAAAAGGCTTTGGAAAGGCAAAGTGGCATTAATTGGCATTTTATTTATGGAAATAATGGAAATTAAGAGAAAAGGAAGGTGAAAGGTTACAGGTTGAATGTGAGGAGAAAAATGAAGGAAAATAATGGAAATTGAATAAAATAGAGACCTCATTGATAAAAAGGCTTCTAAGGATCAGTTCATAGACTTTTTTTTTTTTTTTTTCGGTTCAGTTTTGGAGCTTTCTCTCTATTATTTCTCTCTCACACTCTTGGACACTTAGAGTTTTCTTGGAGCACTCTTGGAGAAGTGTGGCATACTTGGTATTTGGAGCAAGAAGGCAAAGGAAAAGTAGGAAAGTGTAAGAGGACATCAAGATCAACAACTAGAATGGGTTTTTCTTGCAGGAACCGAGTTGCATGTATGATTTCCTTGCTAGTTTTTGCATGCATGGCATATGCATGTGGTTATTTGGTTATGATCTGCCATTGGCATGGAGGTTTGCCTAGATTTTTTTTTTTTTTGCCTAGCCTTGCCATTTCCTGGATAACCATGGTGTTGTGTGTTTTAATTTTGTTTTCTAGTTGGTTCTCATATTTCTTTGGCCGTGGGTTGAATTATTAGTTCTTGGAGCCCTGTAACAACTTGGGTTGAGTTATTAGTCCTAGAGCCTTGGTTGGACAAACACTCTGGATCCCTTAGTTGGTTGAGTTACTAGTCCTTGAGCCTTGGTTGGACAAACACTTTGGAGCTTGATAACAGCTGTGGGTTGAGTTACTAGTCCTGGAAGCCTTGGTCGGAAAAAATGATTTGGAGCCCTAGAAATCTTAGGTGGAGACCAATTTGGTGATGGTTAGTGATGTAAGACCGTGAGGTCGAATCCATGATTGAAGTTTGAGGTGGTTTGGCCTCTGGAAGACCTAGTTCGGTTTTGTTGGATGTGTTCAATTAGATCCCACATTCATGCTTGGAATATGGCGCGAGGGTGACTGGATGAAAGAGAGTTTTGGTTCGACCTAGTCTATCATCTGGTGGTTTGTTAAAGTCCCATACCTAGTCAGCCTATGCATTCATTAGTAAGGTATCCCTCTCTTTGGTATTTTATGTGTAAATGTATTGGTTCATATGTGGTTCTTATGGATGTTATATCCTTGTTATTTTGGGTTGTTATATGCTGGTTATGAGCATGTTTTATGACAATGATGATGTATGGCTCTCATCATGTTTCGATTTGTAAATGAATGAACAATGAGTATGTGACCTAATAGATGATAATGCAACTAATGTACGACGTGCGACGTGTCACTTTTTTGACCTTCGAATTTGAAAAATATACACAAGAAACTACAATCCATCCTCGTTCTGTAACTTCTTACTAAATTTCAATCTGATGCTCATAGAGATAGTTATGATGATTTTCTCCAGGTCACCTGTTTGGGATGTAATTCATGAGCCTGCAGAAACCCCAAATTCCTCAGATCATATATCCGAAAATATAGTGAGACAAGATCTGCATTTTGGATCCGAGTTTTAGACCAACTTCTTCTCAAATGGGTTTTTTGTTTAGGTTCTGAAACTTTGTAGAGAAATAGTTATTGCGAAAATTCCACGATGACCTATTTTAGATGAAATTATGGAGCTTGAAAAAAATGCTAACTTCCTTAGATCATATATCCTAAAATATAGCGAGACAAGATCTGAAATTTGGGCCCGACGTTCAGTGCGATTTTGTCTCAAATGGGTTTTGATTTTAACTTCTGAAATGTCGCAGAAAAATAGTTATAGAGAAAATTCCACGATGACCTGTTTGGAGTAGTGAAACCCCAGAATCCAAAGCTCTGATACCAAATGTTATGAAACTAGCCCACAAAAAGATAGAAAAGATAGATGAACGCCTTAGAAATAAGCCTCTTCGAGGGGGCAACCTCCTTTACATTACACAAATGAACAATTCTTGGATGATACAAATGACAGTACCTCCTTTCTATATATAGGAGTCTAAGGGGTCACAATATAATTAGAGCCGACCTAACAATAATAATGTAAGGGCACAATAATAACATCAGTTGGCTTCTATGGGGCAGAATAATAACAATATGGGGACTACATGGGTACAACCATATAATAAGGGGGTTGTACTAATAACAATAAGGGGTTACACTAGTAGTATAGGGGCCTAATAGCCTCCCTTGAGATACATTAAGGTATGAGTTTGCTTATGTCATCTATTTGGTGTTTGAATGTTTGATTATGTCGTCTATTTGGTGTTTGCGTGTTTGGTGTCTATTACATCATCTAGTTGATTTATCTAACATGGTACGTTTATAGTTTGTTTGAATGTTTGATTAATTGCATGATATGAGTATGTATTTGTAAGATTGCATGAAGGAATGATCTTGTTTTAAGATGGTTGTGCTAACACATATGTGTTGAGACAACTGATATGTCCTTGAGTGTAAGTTGGTGATAGTTGTAGCATTATTTCTTATGATTGTTAGTTGATTATGACATGGATGTTAGTATTGATAAAGGTTGATTTCATATTAATAGACATGTTGTCTTGATATTTGGAACATGTGATCGAAATGTGTGAGTAGTTGCAGGGAAACATGCTTGGTATTAGGATGATAAGGTAATAGTTGATGTGTCTATATAACTAACAATTGGGTGATGTGATAGTACATACTAAGACTTGATTGCAACAAGGAAAAAGGTAAAAGAAAGGAATTGGGAGAGAATTCCTTTGACGATGTTTAGATACCATAATTCAAAATGAATGAATTCTTTGAATACATGAAGTATTGTTAACCCTAATCTTGTTTGAAATTATGTGGATATGTATTATATTCATGGAAATGTATTTGACATGAATAACAATTGGTGTCTAGTTATACCCAGATATGTCAAGGGAATTGGAGTCCCTTGAGAGATGGCACAAATTTTTTCAACTACAAGGCAACATTCTTGGCATAATAAGGTAAGATAGCTAGTATATTGTATATTTATTTATATACTGACAGTTATGTGTTTATGGAAGTATGATATAGGGAATTTCATGGCAGAGAGACTGCCATGAAATTTTGGAGAAGGATCAGGTTGATCTTTCCTTTGGAAGCACTAGGAATCCATGGGGATTGATTCATGGTGTTTGTTTCCAAGGCTTGTGCTTTTGGTCTTTTTTGATTTTTCGCGCTTTCTTTGTGACTTTGTTTATGTCTAGTGCAAGGCCTTGCCACTTTGTTTGTGGTGTCATATTACTATTGGTTTTTCATTGCTTTCTTCTTGTTTCCTTTTGTTCTTTCCTTTTGTGTTTCTAGAGTCTTGGGAATTGGTTGGGAAGGAGGAAAGTTAGTCGAGCTCGGGGAGAGAAGATTGAAGTCCAATAGGTAATGTGAGATTCAAATGAAGCTCGACACATGAGTAAAGGGAAGTTGAAGGCTAGAGTATGATAGTGGATTGGATTGGATGGGTCCATTAGGATAAATGGACGATGGCATAAAAGTCATGAGAAAGGTAGTACGGAAGGTAAAGTAAATGGATTTGAGGCATCAAATGCCTTGGCTATGTTGGGAACTATTTCTCTCACTATTGTGCATATTGTGAATAGATAAAGGAAGTTCTCTTAACCTAGACGTTATGATATCTAGTAATTATGTTGTGATCATGACTATGTTGTTGTTTATATATGTATGTATGTATGTATGTTGTTGACAGATAGGGTCTTTAGGAATGTTTTGTGTTAATGTTCACACACACAAACACACACACACACATACATATATGTAGTTTTCTGACAGGGTCATCAGAAATCATGATTGTTTAATGCTAATATTTATAGGTATGTATGTCGTTTTTTTACGAGATCATGATTTTTTTATGCTAACATTTATATATGTGTATGTATGTATGTATCTATGTCACTATTTGACAGGGTTTTTAGGGATCATTATGTGGGGGAATGATTGCTTATTCAGGTGAATGGCATGAAAGATGTTCTTGGTCTTATGGGGAATCAAGTGGGAAGAGTAACCTTGACAAATTTATAAGGTCAGTATCATGTGGTTATGAGTTTATATTATGTGTTTATACTATGCCTATGTTTACATTATGGATAGGTAATGCTAAGAGATACATCAGTGGAATGAAAACAATGTCATCTGAATCTTGCTAGGATAAGCATGGGTGGCAGAGAGACTCAGGAAACAAGGTTTCTTGGTAAAGACAACGTCGTTTTGGATGTGCAGAGCTGTTGTTGTGTATATGTTGTGCATATTGTATATTCAGTGATTGTACCTATGGTTTTGAGTACTTGGTGTATATATGGTGTTGTGTACATATTGCATATGCAGTGTTGGGTATAGATGGTTCTATGTACATGTTGGATATGTAGTGTTGTGTACATATTGTATTGTGTGCATGATGGATACATGGTGTTGTGCGCATGTTGGATATGTGCTTCTATGCACATATGGTGTTATGTACGTTGTATATGTCGTGCAATGTACATATGGTGGTGTGTGCATGTTGTACATGTGGTGCTATGTACATATGGATGAGGCTCATAAATAGGTAAACTATATGGGTCTTAATGCCACTCTCCAGCTTATTAAAATCAACTTTTATCACATTTTTGTACATATTTTATTATATTTTTCTTAGTGAGAAGGGTAAAGGTGAGATATTAGGTCACGTAGCCTAATATGTATTAATGTGGAAATTGGAATAGTTTTAGCCTAATTTAAGTGCAGGAACTCGAAGTGGAAAAGCAAGAGGGATTTTAGGATATTTTTCCTCCCTCCTTAACTCCTAAATCATTTGAAGATTCCTCCACCAGATCTCATCAGCTCGAAGTTACGAGCAACCAAGCCAATTGAGTTCATTGGCATCCAAGCCAATGATAGTTGGAGACAAGTCAATCTCGAGTTTGGAAGCCAAGTCTCCCTAATTTTTAGGAAGCTATTGGTGGCTTCAATTTGTATAAATAAGAAGGAAAAGAGCCTCATTAGGATTCAAATTTTTGTTATAGCCAAGAGGCAATTTGGAGCTAAGACATTGTGACTGTTACTCTTATGTTATTTTTGACATTTTGATGATAATGAAAAGGCTTACCTTGATCTAACACTGAGTTGACTCAAAGGGCTGAAGTTCTTGGGTTAGGGTCCAACCCTAACAAAACAAGTTCCTATTTTTGTACATGTATTCTTAGGTTAAAATCATAGTTAGCTGCTGAAGTTATTTCTGCTTTGTTTAATTTACAAGTATTTGAATGATTGTTTAGTTTTTCTTTCATTAGTTGAAGAAGTAGATTAGTGGTACAGTAGTGAAAGAGAATACTTTATAAAATCTTGTGATAGTGGCCTCTTCCTCATCTCCCTCATGGGATCATGGTTTGAGGGCCCTACTCTCACAACCCAAAAAAATAAATAAAAAAATTGACCATTGCATAACTTAGGGTTCCTTATTGAAAAGATCATTATTTATAATTTCTTGGAAGCACCTGCAGTTGTCATTTTGTTTCTTGAGTTTGTTGTAGTTTAAGAAGGCATTTCATTCCATAGATATAGTCATTAGCCATCAATAAATCAGTTTTCTCAAATTCAACTCATCTTTTCCATATTTATATGAATTTATGCATAAATGAAGAGAAGAACATGTGTTGTTGCATGATTGATATGCAAGGAGGAACTCATTCCACCAGCTTCATCTAACCCTTCTCCACTTACTGCCAAGGCCTACCAACCCCTTATCCGAATTTATGTTTTATAGCCACCTTGAGCAAATCCAACCATCTTGAAGTGTTGGGGTTAGCCTTCGGCACTATGCACCATCCCTACACCTTATTCCACCATCATACATCTTCACAGCACTTCATTTCACCTTCCCTACCTTCCTATAGCCTTTAGAAATTTTCTGTAGAAAACCAGTACATCCTGTAGTAATTACCGGAAACCCTGTAGAACCCTGTTTTAGCCTGTTTTGAGCATAAATTCTTTTCTGAGCATAGGGTAGGCCTTCCACTTGACTTCCATGCCACTCAATGCCATTTTGGACTAGATTTCCCATACCTTTCTCGCTTGCAAAAGATAAGATTGTTTAGATTAACATTTACATTTCTAAATTGAAAATCAAAAGGATCTTTTTCTGCAATTTTAACAGAAGATATCTAGTGCATGCATATATAAGTCATAGCAGTGTTAGGATAATTTCCATGCCTACTTAGTCCAGTTAGCTAGATGATAAAATGCAAGGTTAGATTAGTTCACTTCTACAAGTAATGTGTGTCGATTCTTATCTAGATAATTTCATGTCATTTCATAGCACTTTCCATTCAACACTTTCATTTTCCTAAAATAGGTAAGCATTTACTTTCTGCATTAAAGATAGCTTTACATTCACTGTTAGTAGTCAGACTCCTTCTAGTTAACAGAAGACTGGTTTGAAAAATGCTAGTGGTCTATTGCCCCATTTGAAAAGTGACAAGAGTAGATTGTTGCATCTACTATGCATATAACACTGTCACCTCCAAGTTTGTATGAACCTCGAGTTGATAAAGTAAAATTGGTATCCCTAGGAGTTGCAACATCCTAGCTGCAATATTGTGGCTCATCACTTTTGGCGCCATTGCCGGGGAGGTGTCTAGGTAGATGTAATTTTTTCTTTCCTTTCTATTTGACATTTAGTAAATAGTTGCAATTGCTGCTTTCTTTCTATTTTGTATTCAATAGATAGTTGCAATTTCTGATTTCCTTTTTGTTTTACATTCAGTAAGTAGTTCTAATTTCTGCTTTCTTTCAATTTTGCAAGTAATTCAAGAAAAAAAAAAAAAACTCGTAAGAGTAGAGACAATTTAGGAAATATTTTTCCAAATACCCCCACACCATCATAAAACCAACCTTACCTCTTCTTCGGTGGTTCCCAGCTTCCCTATCTAACCTCAAGGGAATTGGAGGACCCCTTAGGTGAACAACTAGAGTCTTTGAAGATCCTATTGTGGAAAAATAAGAAGAAACCCTTCCACACACTGACAACATGGCTAAAAACAAAAATGAAGGTGCTTTCCCCATCAGGGAAACCAATGGATATGCCAAAATGAAAAACATAAGCCCCTCTACCCTTCCTCGCTTCCATGGTTTAACCTCAAAAGACCCAGAGTACTTTTTTGTTTGAGTTTGTTGTCATATACATAACTTATGATTATACCTTTGATGATCAGATGTTGAAATTGTTCCCATCCACCCTTAAGGATGCAACCTTCCGCTAGTTCATGGGTTTGCCTGGGGACAACATCACTACTTGGGCTCAGATGCAACAATCCTTCAATGAAAAATATAGGGACTAATGTAGATCCAAGGATACTAAAGAAGAAATATTTAGAATGATCTTGGGACATGATGAATCCTTGAAATATTATGAGGAAAGGTTCCAACTCAACTACAAAAGGACCAAATGCACCCTTGATCCTGAATCACTCAAGTTAGTCCTTCTTAGAGGGATCAGGGAAGATATCCTAGAAACCCTAAACATGTTGTCTGAAGGGGACATTTACCATCTATCGTATGATGATATCAATTTTTTTTTCAAAAATCATTCTAGAGCAACTAGAAAGAAGGGTAGGGCTAGTCAGGCTTTGGCCAGTTCATCCTCCTCCGACACATCCATTAAAAGTGAAATTGGGAACATGTTGGAAGACTTTAAGAGTGAGATGTTGCATACCCTTGCTCTACAAATGGACACCATGCATATCAAGAGGAAATACATAGAGCCTTAGCCGTGTTTTTCCCTAGATGCACCAGGAGGCACCCTAGAAATGAATCTCCATTGAATATTATAGAGGCCTACTCGGTCCTTGAGGAAAACCACTCCACAGACAAGTGTTTTTCTCTACCTGGATTGAAAGTTGTGTGTCAAGGAACTAAAGGTGTGACCAAACAATTCTGCTATATCAACCAAAGGAGGACTCAAGGAGCTTGACCATACCAGCATGGCATGCAAGGGGCATCCTATTCATATTACAAACCTAATCAGAATGCATCCATTCCCCCTTAGTGTCCTCATGATCATCCTTCATGGTCCACACCATCTCTCTGGTCTTATGCACCTCAATAACATTCTCAACCTGTCAATCAATCATTTAAGTCATATGCTACCCCACAACCTCAGTGGAATACATCATCAGAGAGGTGGAGGCCCCCATATAACCAATCTCCATCCTTATTGCCTCCACCTCCATCTCAACCACAGCTCCTTCACCCTACTCCACCTAAGAAACCTCAGATGCTTGCTCATCCAAATCCAAACTCGAATAAATGGCAAGCACAACAATTCTATAGTGGAGAGACATCCTACCCTGCATATGTTGTGGAAATTCAAGAAATCAACCTCAGGTCTAGAAGAGTGCTTCTAGATAACCAACCTCCATGTCCACCTAAAGAGATGGAAGAGGAAAAGGAAGAGAGTGTTCCTCAATCCAATCCACCTCCTTTTCCTGAAAGACTAATCCATCATAGCTAGCACACCCCAGAAGAGACTGAACTTCTCGGTGAATTGAAAAACTTGTTTGTTAAAATCCCACTCCTCTAAGCTATCAAGGATGTCCCCATCTACAAGAATTTTATCAAGGAGAAATGCTTCAAACATCTTGGGAGGAGAAAGAATGACACCCCTACCATTAATTTCATTGGATAACTGTCTGAATTAATGTTGGGGAGAGTGATTTGCCCAAAGTATCTAGACCTTGGTAGTCTTGTGGTAAATGTGCACATTGATGGCATCATTGTCCCCAATACCTTGATTGATCTTGGGGCTGCTATCAATGTGATGAATAAGGAGACCATGCTTAAATTGAATCTCCAAGAATCATTAAGGAAGACCACAATAGTCTTGCAACTTGCAGAAAGAGCCATAATAGATTTTGAGGGAGTTGTTGAGGATGTGATGGTCTCCATTTATTCGTGGGAATACACTGTTGACTTCTTCGTTCTCCAACCTAAGACCAAATTCAATGTTTATCCTCTCATCCTTTAAAGGCCATGGCTAGCCACTGCTAAAGCTTAAATAAGTTGCAGGGTTGGGAATATGACCATTAAAAATGGGGATTTGTCCATACAATTGGTCTTGTACCCTCCTGCTCAGCCATTTCTAGAGCATGACTTACCCTTATGGTTGGAAGATGCGGAGGAATATGAAGCATATCATGCCACATTCTATCCAATTTGTACTGTAGATGCTATTATAGGAGGGGGAACCTGATGAAGCTGACTTGATTGATCAAATCCTCCAGAAACAACCCCCCAAAACCATGTCTCTTGATGAGTTAGTAAAGAATTCTGAAGATAACCTTTGTGTCGATTTGTACCTAGATGACTCAAGTCCTACTCATGTCAAGATGATAGAATTTGGTCCAGCTAAAACATTGAATTTAATCAACCCCTCTCTCTCTATACTTCAGGAAAAGGAGTTATGTGACATGCTAAGAGAGCTTTTGGATGTGTTTTCCTAGACTTATAAGGAAATTAAGGGAGTGCACCCTTCGGTGTGTACTCACCACATTTACATCAAGGAAGGTTGCAAGCCAGTGCAACAACCTCAGAGGAGAATGAACCCATCCCTCAAAGACATAGTCAAAGAAGAATTGCAGAAGTTGTTGGATGCAGGGTTCATTTATCCCATCTTAGATAGTGAGTGGGTGTCTCCTCTAGTTCTGGTCCCAAAGAAGAATGGAAAATGGAGGATATGTGTGGACTACAGAGAGTTAAACAAAGCCACTAAAAAATACCATTTCCCTCTACCTTTCATTGATCAAGTCTTGGATGGTCTTGCATGGAATAAGTTCTTCTCTTTCTTGGATGGAATCAGTGGCTACAATTAGATCTAGATCAACCCAGAGGACCAAGATTAAACCAACTTCACTTGTCCTTTAGGTACCATTTCTTATAGGGTCCTTCATTTTGGATTATATAATACCCCTGCCTCTTTTTAGAGGGCAGTTCTGAGCATTTTTGTAGATCTAGTCCATGACTCTGTAGATATCTATATGGATGATTTCACTCCCTATGGGTGTTATTTCTTGGAGGCTCTCTTAACTTGGGGAAAGTATTAAATAAGTGCATTGAAATGAACCTATCCTTTAGTCCTGATAAGTGTGAGCTCTTAATGAATGCAGGTACTATTCTAGGTCACTCAATATCCCAGGAAGGACTACTAGTGGATGCCAAAAAAATTGCTATCATAAAGAGGGTCCCTACTCCTCAGAAGCAGAGGAATGTCAGAAGTTTCTTGGTGTTATCTGGATACTATAGGAGATTCATAAAGGATTTTAGAAAAGTATCCTCACCATTGTTTGGACTACTGGCCAAGGAATTTAAATTTTACTGGTCAAAAAGCTGCCAAGAGGCCTTTGAAACCTTAAAGGACAAGTTGACTACTGTACCCATACTCCGAGGCTCAAATTGGGCTCTTCCTTTCCACATCCATGTTGATGCCTTTGAAAAAGATATAGGAGCAGCCCTAGGCTAGATAGATGGAAAGTTGCCTTATGTCATTTACTTCATTATCAAAAATCTATCCAATGATGAATTGAACTATACTGTGACTGAAAAAGAGTTCCTAGTTGTTATCCATCCCTTGGACAAATTTTGACACTACATCACTGGTTACCAGAACTTTGTACATACTGACCGTGCTATTATCAGATATTTGATGAATAAGCCTGATATGAATGCCCAAATTATTATATGGTTGCTTTTATTACAACAGTTTGATCTAACTATCATTGATAAGCTTGGTAGAGAAAATGTAGTTGCAGATTTTTTGTCTAGACTTGCTTTTCCTGCAGGTGAGGAAGGAATGGTTGATGATCAACTTCCAAATATGCATTTATTTTCTATTTTAGTTCTCTCTCCATGGTTTTTTGACATAGCCAACTACCTAGTGGTTGCACATTTCTCTCCAAATCTGTCCTCCAAGGAAAAAAATAGAATTGTAAGAAAGAGCGCCCCATTCACTTGGATTAGGGGCAATATCTTCAACCTAGGCCTAGATAAAATTTTGAGTAGATGTTTCAGGGAGGAAAAATTCTTTGACATCCTTCTAGCCTATTATGATGGGCCTTATGGAGGTCTCTTTGCAGCCAAAAGGACAACGTTCAAGGTACTGCAAGCTGACTACTACTGGCCCACTCTCCACCAAGATGCAAGAAGATACACCAGTCGATGTGATCAATGCCAAAGAATGGGGAAACCTACTCCCAAGGATGAAATGCCTTTTCAACCTCAGATGACTCTTGAGCCATTTGACAAGTGGGGCATGGATTTCGTTGGGCCCATCGATCCACCATCAGGGTAGAAAAAGTGTATCATTGTATGCACTAATTATATGACAAAGTGGGTTGAGAACAAGGCTATCAAGGTATCAACATAAGAGAAACTGGTTGAGTTCTTAAAGGAGAATATATTCTACAAGTTTGGGTACCCTAGAGAACTATTCACTGATTAGGGAGCTCAATTCACATCACACTTAATTGAGAATTTGTTGAGGCAACATAAGATCAAACACAGGAAGTCAAATTCTTATCATCCTCAGGCCAATGGACAAGTAGAGGTTACTAACAGAGCATTGGAAGGCATCCTCACCAAGTTTGTGAGCAACAATAGGAAATATTGGGCTAACAGACTAGTGGAGGCCACTTGGGCCTATAATACAACCTGGAAGACAACCACTAGCTTCACCCCTTATGACTTGGTTTATGGAAATAAGGTTCTATTCTCCATTGAGTTTGAGTACAACACTTTGAGAATGGAAACAAAATTGGATTTGGATGTTACAAAGGCACATTAGGAGAGGCTTCTCCAGCTCAATGGTTTGGATGAATTCAGGATGTAGGCCCTTCTACACACTGAAGTTGTTTAAGTACAGAGAAAGGTTTGGCATGACAAAAAAAATCAAGGAAAAGGCTTTTTAAGAAGGATATTGGGCTCTGCTATATGACTCCAGGTTCAAGAACTTCAAAGGAAAATTGATGACCAGGTGGTTGGGCCCATATCTGATAGAAAAGTTCCATGATAATAGGGCTGTGCAAATCAGGACCATTGATGAAGAAGGTATCCCCTTGGTTGTCAATGGATATAGACTGAAAGCATATAAAATACCTCTGTCAAGGGAAGAGTTCATTGTAGAAATTCCCACTTGTAGATCACCTGATAATGCAATAGACTAAAGCAAAATAATTGATCTACTTCTACAACCAATTTAGTGGAAGATTAATCGAGCATGAGCAACATCAATAAGAACACATATAACTGATATGAAGAAATCAATCACACATAACATAGAAGAATTTACCCAAGGAAAGCCTCAGCCTAAAACCCCAACTCTGTATTATCATACAAGTGGAAATATAGCCAGTATTACAAAAAGAAACAACTCAAAAGCTATCCTGCTCTCTCTGCAATACCTTCATTGCTCATAGATAGTCAAGGGCCTCTATCTAGCCTCTGGTCTGCCCTCCAAGCCTCCTATTTCTTTGTGCAATTCTGATTGGGGTCTAGTGCAGCCACTTGTGTGAATTGGCCCCTTCACACACTCACTTACCTCTGATCCAACTACGTAGTCATGAAGGAGATAAATCCTCATCATGGATGAGCTTCCTTTATAGGAAAAATATTCATCCAACTGATAGTACACTGTCCCTTCTCTGATCTCAACTGGGTCTCTGTCTGAATTGACATGCATGAGTTATTCATGAGAGAATCTTCAGTTATCTGAAGTGCAGTAGTTATATGCAAGCATGCATTAACTAACTGAACTTACTTAATTTAAAAAAATTGTTTAAATCAAATATAACTGGACTTGACTCAGTTAACTGAGCCAACTAATTAATACTCAAATTAGAACTCATCCTTATCTCTTTAACTGATGGATAAATTCCTCAATTAATAGAGAAACTGTTGCATGTCCTCACATAAAATTCATGTTTGATTTTTCACAACTAATTAACTCATGGTGAATTAATTAATTTATTTTCAAACAACTGTTAAGTTCAAATTTTTTTAGTCCAGGGATTGACTAAAATAGGAATCCATCCTGAAATGCTAAAAATATAATGTTATTTTTAGCACTTCCATTTTTCATTCCCTGTTGCTCAATCCAGCACTGGTACCCAAACTACTATTTATAGCAGGTCTATTTTTAGCACTTCTATTTTTAGCATTTCTTGTTGCCATTTTCAACATTCATCAGTACCATCAGTAAGGAAGTGAATGTGCTTGGAAGTGTCTCAACTTTCGACTCACCAAATTCTTGAAGACCATTTTTATTTTTGAAAAAAAAAAGAGAAAAAAGAGAAAAAAGAAAAAAACAATAAGGGACCTAGGCGAAAGCCTCTATGGGGCACTTGAGGACAACTTTTGGGTTGAAAACCTCCTTGAGGCAGCCCAAGAGTGAAAAAAAGAAGATAAAAATATCCCTGGGTGAAAACCTCCCTTGAGGTGCCTAGGGTAGGAAAATAGGCCAAAAACCTCCTTTGAGTCAACCTGTGTGTCTTTTAAAAAAAAAAGAGAGAGAGAAAAAGAGAAAAAATGAAAACAAAGTGCCATGGCAGGGACCTCAAACCTACCCACTAATAAAATTCTATGATTTTTACAGGTTTTTAAAGACAAAAAAGGACTCAAAGTTCAAGGGACAACAATCCAAGCACCAAACCAATTCCTCCTCCATTCACTTCACATCTTCCATGCCTACCATGTCTCTATCATCCATCCTCATTTCCAGGCATTAAAAACCAATTTTGTATGCATTTTTCTAGCTTCTACATGATTTCCTATAGGGACATGCCATCATTGGCCTCAATCACTTATGACTCCATCTACTTCATTAGCATCTCTCCACTCCTACATCACCACCCATCCCCCCTTTAGGTGAAAAAAGATAAAAAAATAATGAAGAATAGGAAGCTCCAGGGTTTCCTGTAGTAGCTATAGGATCCCCTATAACAGCCTGTGTTATAACAACAACATACCATTGCTACATTCTCCTTCACCACCCATGCAAATAAGGAGATCTAGAATCCATGCAGGCATTGTGACTCCTATGCAGAGCTCAACAACACCAGCAAAGACCAAGCACCTGCACACCACAGAAAAGAAGACAACTACATCAGTAAGAAAAAATCAACAAAAAAATGACCAAGGGAGAGCACTTACCTGAACAACAAAAACAACAACAAAGTCACCCTCCAGTATGAATCGACCAATCGAAGGAAGGAACAGGTATAGCCCCTCATCCAAACTCTTCCCCAAGTAAGATATGATAAAAGTGTAGGAATATCAAAATGTTCGTTTTATAAGCTGGAGGTGGGCAGTTAACTTGGCCACCCTCAACTCGAAGACAAAAAGTAAACTCCTAGTTAGCATGCCATGTTGCAATGTCACATCAAGGAGCATCAGTCAAAAAGGTGGTCGAGTTAAGTTGTGTGAGAGTGGGTGATGATTACGAGGGGAGGTTACATGATAACCAACGGTGGGCCAATGGTCCCAATGAGGAAATCTCGTACACTGCCAACCAACACAACGCTCCAAGGAATCAACCATAAATAGCAAAAATTCCAAACTTTCATGCACCCATCATTCATTTCGAGATCAGGGAGACCAGGACCACCTTGGAGAGCCATCGAGGAAGAAAACCTGTTTTAGCCACCCTACAGGAAACAAAACTACATGAACAACTACAGGAAACACAGAGAGCTGCAAGAAGCATTGGAAATTCACAAAGAACATTGCAAGGGGGTGCCTAGGGTCTAGTTGTTTAGTAATTCTCCAATCTAGAGCATCACAGTGAAAGGTAGGTGGCCCATATCCCCTATATTTTGAATTTATAGCTAGAAAAGGGAAAAGATAAAGAAATATAAATTTTCTAGTAATTACAGTGGGCCTGGGGTTTAGACAAAATTTTGTGAAGTTAAAAAAATTGCTTGGGGATAGAAACATAATTACAGTCATCCTCCAAAACTTCTAAACTATCAGTCACACTAAAAAAAAAATATCTAACCCAACAAACTCCCTACAATCAGCTCACTAGAGAAGATAAATGACAAGAGGATTCAACAGAAGGGAATCCAAAAACACATCTAGGATACACCTCCATTCCCCCTGTGGTAGAAATATTTAGAAGGAATCACTGATTGGGATTTTTCGATCTATTCAGAGGTTATGATGATGATGTAGCTCAGGAATTTTCCATCGCACTCAACCCTCAGGCTATAACCAGTTCTACTACTATTGTAAGAGGGCTGTCAATTACAATTAATCCTGAGGTAATTAACAAAATCAATACACTTCCTCAAGGGGTGCAATGGAGAAAGGAGGATAAGGCTAGAAACACTTTTGCTAAGAAAAACTTTTTCTTAAAATATGAAGAGCCAATTGGGGACAAAAATGGGATCATAAGGGAGATCCTTCCCTATCCTTGGAATGAGGTGAGCTATCACATTCTCAAATATATTTCTTGTGAAGGGAGGCTCAATATAATCTATGGATACCAATTTAGACTCCTCCATGAGTTGAAATTTTGAGAAGACTTACCCATTGACAAAAGACTCAGGGTACCCTACTTCTTGTTGCAATCAATAATAAACATGAGCTTAAAGGTACAAGAGGGGAAACATCAACAATTGTCACATCATGGAATCATTAAGCTAATACTAGAGGATGCCTTGAGCTAGCTAAGCATTCCTATTCTATGGTCCACATTTAGAGACATGGACAGAGAGGTTGTAATTGAAATCCAAGCCCTTAAGTATGTTAGGTACCTGAACCTTTCTAATTTCCTCTTTGGATTCCTTCACCGCAACAAGTAACTTCGTAATTTTCTCCGTGGAGGCTACTTCTGCCAAAATTTTGGAGCTCAGGGAGCTCGCTGCATACTTTTGTAAGGGTGGTCATGGGCCTGCAAGGTCTGTGCTTTCTCTTCAAAAATATGATGATTGGTTTTTTTTACTTCGTCGATAATCAACAGTGCTCATTTTTCCCAAACACAGAGCTCATCTGAAACTCCTTGATCCGCCTCATGCAAATTATGGATTGGCAGTGCTGCAAGGTTGGTACTTAGGTTCTTCTAGAACTGTGTGCACTCCTGATATTCAACTATCTCAAACTGGAGAGAGCCCTCTAGTAACGACACTGTGTGGAGGTTTGTGGTGAGCTCTATTGTTGAGGTTGTCACACTCGCTTGCTTCAAGCTCGCTTGTCCCACGCTCGCTTGGATGACCCTTGTCTGGACCTACAATTCCTTCAAGCCTTGCTATATGTTTTCCAATACCTTATGGTACTGGTCCTTGATGTGTCCCTAAATCATTTCCATTACATTGTAGACCACATCACCGATCTCATCAAGGGCCCCCTCCATGAGGATCAATGGTGTCACACTCACAGATTTATTGTACTTTTTCTTCTTGCGAGGTCCCATGGAACTTCGATTCTGCCTCTTCCTGACCCTGAAGGGCAACTCGAAGTCTGGGCGACCTTCCTATTCATCCTCAGTCTCTAACTCCACATATGTGCGCTCCATTTCAAGCTCGTTGAGGTCAATAATGACCTGTGATGTTGCTGCAGCTTTCTCCTTTGGTGCTTCCTTTTCTTTTTTAGAAAATTTTTCTTTCGACACTTCTTTCTCTTTATTAAAGGCCTATTTCTACTGCACTGCCTTCTCTTTCTGTTTAGACTTTTCTTTCTGCACGGTCGTTTCCTTTGTAGAAGCCTTCTGTGCTTTTTTCTCTTTATCTCTCTAGCCACTGTCGCAGCTACTATTTTTCTCGTTTCGCCATATACTACCTTACTTGTTCTTGTGCCTTCATCCAATGGGGTGAGCCATTCACTCGACCAATTGATGATGACCCCTAGAATATCTTCCTCTATGACCAAATATAACAACTTATGCCATGTTTGAGTGGCATCCTTCTTTGTGTGTATTAACAGATTGTGGAAATTTGCCATAAAATATGCAATATTGGTAGATTGTGCATGTAAAATAGGTGATAATGTGACCATTGGTTGATCACCATTCAGAACTTTGTCTCAAACAAGACCCATAAGATCTCCATTTCCATGATGCATTTAGGATCCTTCATTGCGCACAATGAGGTGAATCTCGTAGCTTCGCACAAATCTGGATCCTGTGTTGGGAACTGACTCTCCTCAGGTGTCCTCCATGCCACCAGTGTGATCAAATAAAGTAACCATGCATAGTGTAATACCTTGTCATCCTCCTGGGCTTCGCGACAATCCTCTAGGAACTTGTGATAGAGATACTTGGCCCAATTTTATTTGACCCCTTTGTTGCATTGCGTAGCCAAAAAGACTATTAGTGTTGGCACTTCATTGATGCGACACTTCCTCATTATCTTTCCAAACAAAATTTGTGCAGTGAACTACACAATACCATATGATATGGAACTAATAATGTAGCCGCGCGACTTCTTCACCAACCTAACGTCGCTCTTCATCTGAACGACTGGCTTCATCTCCTATAATTTCCCCACAAAATCATCTACAGGGTTCTCGCCCTTATAAGGCAACAAGGTAATTCTATGGATCAAAGCATCATCAATTGGAATGGGCCCTCCCAGCTAAAGGCACTCATCATGAACCAGCACCAACAATTGGCACACACATATAGTATTAATGATGCTTCGGCTAAACTATGGTACCCACAACATGTCAAGAAAACCCGCGCACTCAATCTCATCCAACCACTTCATTAGATCAAGCCCTGTAACGACTGACTCCTCATAGTAAAATTTCTTCAAATATTTGCTAGGTTCCAACTATGGGAACTTCGCATGATCACCCAGGTCCCAGTCCTCCATCTTCAGAAATGGTACCTGAGCCAACAAATCGCCCTCCACAGGTACATCCTCTGACAATAATGGTGTGAAGGCTTTCTATTTTGCCAAGTCTGGGTCCTTATTCACTTTGGATGTGGATTTATGAGGGGGTACATAAGGTGGTAGCTGAGTAATCGATACTACTTCCTCTGCATCAATATATTCAACCCCCATATTCAATTCTTCCTCATCCAAGTCTAAGGGTTCCATTGGTTTCTTGATTTTATCCATCTAACCCTTTTGTCTAACCTCCATTGGATTTTTGCACTGCGATTGCTGCACCGACGCTTGTTGTGGTTTTTTTATTCTTCTCTCCTACCGTTGAGGCAATGGGTTTAGGCCTCAATGACCTAGGCACTGTGGTAGGTACGAGTTGTGCTATAGTCATTCTCTCCCAGAATATTTCCTTCTACCACTTAGGTAAGTCCGCCTCCCACCTGAGTCTTTGCTGTGAAAACTTCTCTCGTATCTCTTTCCAATCCTATCCATACATGCAGTAATCATCTTGGTGCAAACTAAAGCGCAAAATATCAAGGAAATTTCTCTGGAAACAAAGTGTTTGAATGTGGGGCAGGACGCTATATTTATAGACCATTTTGAGTTCAAATCCATCTGTTCCCTCCATATCTTCTTCATTAATGCTCTCTTGGTGGCATATTTCCAAAGATATGCTCCTCAAATTCTCCCCCCCCACTCCCCTAATGGAAAAATTGCCATCCAATCATCTACAGTTTTGCCAACAGTTACTTTTTGGCCAGGCTACGCGAGACCCACCGTGCTAGCACATCTCCTTTGTTGTAGCTCCACTCTGTGCATTTCTTCTAATCGTCGCAAATGCCATTCGCTTTTCCAAACTATCCTTCTGGTAGTGTAGTTTATAGTCCTGCACTTCCTTGCAACTGCCTGAAGTACTAAGACTGTCCTGCATTCATATAGTCATTACGCAGGGGTGGGGTCACCCTTGTACAACTTCAATTAGCTCCGATTGATTTTTCCTGGAAATAGCTCTCTGTTCAGCTTCGCGAGCTGAACTACACCTCCATTCATAATCTCCTTGACAATGTATGGTCCCAGCCAATGCATTTGAAACTTTCTAGGAAACTTTGTAAACTTTCTATCATACATCAGTACTAAATCTCCACTTTTAAAGGTGCACTACTTAATGTGGCGATCATGCCACACCTTTTCTCTAGCCTTCTGCACCCGCTGATGAAAAACTGCTAGGAAGCGATCTTCTTCTAATTCAAAATTTGGGCAAGGTGTTCTTCCATGATATCTGGATTGCCAATCTCTATGTTTGCAGCAATCCACAATATGGGCATGATGTACTTCATTGGCATCACTGCCTCTTGTCCATAAACCAACTGAAATGGTGTCTGCCCGGTCAAATTCTTGCAAGTATTTATATACACCCAAAGAACAGCTGGTATGCGCACATCCCAATCGTTCCTATTTTCATTACAGATCTTCGTCAAATAATTCTCCAAGATATTATTAAAGGCTTCAACTGTTCCATTTTCTTGAGCTTGATACAACATGCTTTTCTGATGATACATATGGAATTCTTTAAGCAAGGCAGCTATTGTTTCATTCAGGAAATGCGAACCCTTGTCACTCAACAAAATCATAGGACAAAAAAACCTAGACAGAATATATTCAAATAGAAGCTTCACAGTTGTAGCTATGCTGCAATCTTTCACGAGTTGTGCCTCACCCTACCTGGTTAAGTATTATGTCACTGTAATGATGTATCGTGCTCCTGTCTTCTTTTGTGGTGGTTGAATAAGACCTACAAAATATATTGCCCCTTTATCGAATTTTTGTAACAAAACTTGAGGGTTCAGAGGCAATTCACCCCTTCATGATGGCCTCCATGTCCTTTGACATGCATACACCCTACAATGTTCCTTGGAATCCTTGTGAATAGTTTGCCACCATAGCCCGACTCATAGGATCTTCTACATAGTTACCCTTCTAGCATAATGTCCTCACACAACTCCTCCATGTGCCTCAATGAGGATACTTTGTCTTTCGTAATCTAGTACATACCAGTGAAACACTTCATCTGATCCCATTTTGTATAAGTGCACTGCAATGAAAAAAAATTTGTAGCCCTGACCACCAATTCTTTCTTCTGCTACATCGTATATCCTTCAGGAGTTGTACTTGTAGACAGGAATTGGATTATATCTACAAAGTGTTCATCTGCAATGCGCACAGCAAAGAGCTGCGCATCAGGCAATCCTTCCTCAAGACTTGTAGGCTCATCACCATTCTCAATCCATGAAAGGTGATCCGATCCAACATTTAATCTCCTTGGCTTCACAACTACCTCAAATTCGTACTCCTGAAATAGAAGTAACCACCTACAAATTCCTCCGCCCCCCCCCCCCCCCCCCCCCCCCCCCCCCCCCCCCCCCCCCCCCCCCCCCCCCCCCCCCCCCAACACAGGCTTGTTGACCAGGTACTTCAAAGTTGAATGGTCTATGTACATTTTGAAGTGTGCACCCAACAAATAATGCTTGAAATTTTGGAGTGCATATACCATCACCAACCCTTCGCACTCTGTGGTTGAATAATTCTTCTCTGCCTTAGACAACTTTCTGCTTGCAAATGCAATCAGATGGTCGATATCTCCTGTGCCTGGTTGGGTTAACACTGCTCCTAATGCTATGTAGGATGCATCTACATGTACATGGAATTCCTTCTTCTAATCGGGGAACACTAAAATAGGTGTTGTAACCATTTTTTCCTTCAACACATCTAATCTTTTATGGCAGTGATCATCCCAACAAAATGTCGCATCCTTCTTCAATAATTTTTCCATGGGTGCAGTGATCTGCACATATGCCTTGATGAACTTCCTATAGTATCATGTATGGCCCAATGTTTCATGAAGCTTCTTTACATTCCTTGGAGGTTCTAGATTGATAATCACTGCAATTTTGGCAGGGTCTACCATCAACCCCTGCTTACAAACAACGTGGCCCAAAAGTATCCCATATGGTATGAAAAATATGCACTTCTTCAGATTAAGGGATATCTGATACTTCCTATAAGTATCCAACATTAGGCGAAGACTTGCAACATTCTTTTTCACTAACCCAAACACCATCCAATCATCAAAGTAAACCTCCAAAAACTTATGAATAAATTCTTTAAAGGCTGCGACTACCACCCTAGAAAAGATCGCAGGGGCATTCTTAAGTCCAAAGGGCATAACTGTATGCTGGAAACAACTCCATTCTGTGTCGAAGGTAGTCTTACTTCAATCTTCTAGCACGATCTTGATTTGGTGATACCTTGAGAACCCATCTATAAACAAGTAGGCTTCTTGGCCATTAACGTTCTCTAATACTTCATCTGTGAACGGCGTAGGGAATGGATCATGTACACAAGCATCGTTGAACTTCCTTAGATCTATGTAGATTCAGATTTCGCCCTTTGTCTTCTTTTCCTAAACCACCATAGGACTAACCCAGTCTGATTCTTCTACAGGCTCAATAATCCCTATTGCAAGCATCTTATCCAGTTCTTCGTGCACTTTTTCTTTGTACTTAGGATTCAACCGGTACAGGCATTGCTTTATTGGTTTCACATCTGGCTTTAGATTGAAAATCGTAAAACCCATATCACCTACTATCCCCTTCAAATCAGAAAACTTCGTTGGAAATAAGTCATGATATTCTCGCAATAACTCTGTGACCTTCTCAACCGTGTCCTCATCCCAGTAATCACCTATATTTGCAAACTTCGGTTGTGCTTTTGACCCAATTTTCACTTGATTGGTCTTCAATGGTTTGGGAATTTTAGGAACTTTTGCCTTAGTCCCAACGAATTCGCGTTGTCCCTCTGACTCAGGGATACTAATGTTCCTGGGATCTTCCTGACCTTCTTCTGTTGTAACATTGTAACATTCTAGAGCATGGCACAACTACGTACTCCAGTCTGGTTGTACCCATGTGACAGAATATATAGGCATTTTTAATATTGCGTCCTCGATTTCCTATAATGCTTCATCAATACATTTGAATCCATCCTCAAAACTTAATGTTAACAGAAAACTTTCCTTTAGAACATCCCACTCCGTGGTTCTCTGTCGCAGCTCTGTTTCTGAATACCAGTTCATCGGAATAGTATCCAGAGTGTGGAATAATATATGTACCTATTCAGGTTGTGGTTCCTCTCCCCATGCTTCCATCCAATGAGCCAGATTCTTGCGCAGATCATCCTTTCCTATATATTTTTCAGTGAAGTAGGTATTGGCATATCCAAACCATAGCTTCATCATCCTATGATATTCCTTGCAGTTTGCAAAACTCTTCTTATGTGTACCCCACCATTTGGCAGGCATAGTTCTCAGCGTGATGTCCAATGCTTGGAACCGATTCTCCTTTGGTACATCCCTTTCAAATTTATCCTCCTAATGCTCGAGCTCCTCATTTGAATCCAATTTGCACGAGATGTCCTTTTCCCAAGTAATTCGCTCATCCTCCATAGGGTTAATCCAATCCTCATTCCATGCAGTAAGCTTATAGAACTGCTTAATATCATCCTCCTCATATTAATCCCAGACTGGTTCAATAGACCACGCACCCTCGGCCGGATCCAATGGAACAATGAATCTCATTTCCTTCTTCTCGAACATCATGCTTAACTTCTTCAAGTTGATGACTGCATTCATATCAAACTTCCAATCAATTCCAAGCAGCACTAGGTAGGGATTAATACCATCTACTATTCTGATTACTTCAAAATCAGCTATAGCACGTGCCCCTTCAATTTCTACAGTTACTCCATGTAAGTACCCCATAGGAATAATATTTTTTTGGTTCGCCATTCGCAACTAAATTGGGGACCACTGTAGCGTTGGCTTTCCCATTCTTTCCCAGGTCTATTTAGGAAAAAAAATTTCATCAGATCCCAAATCTAGGATCACTTGGTCTATTTCAAACTCTCTGATTTGTGCAATCAATCTCATCTCTCAACTGATCCTTTTCTTACCCTTGTCTACTTTATGCATTGCACGCTGCTCAGGCATTGGCTTACCCTTGCCACCGTAGTTGTCTATTAACTATTGCAGTCCTTCCACTGCTTTCTGGTCCCTCGGGGGCTTCATGCAAGTCTGTAAGAAGGATGCCAACACTAAAGGATCTGTTTCCTGTGCACCAAGGACCTCTTCAGGCTTCTTCAGTCATCTAATCTGAGACTTTGATGTGGAAGCCCCTGAATCTGTAAAGCTCTTCTTCATCTCCATAAAAGTTTCTTTTATCTTATGCAAATCGAATTCAACATTTTTGTCAGCAGCCTTGTGCACCCATATATTTTCTTCTAGTTGTTTTCCTGCATCTTTATCTTCCTCGGTAGCTATACCGCTTCACGTAACTATATTAACGTTGGGCCCATCTTCGCACGGTTCTGATCTCATCATCTGGATGTTTTGGGTAGGTTGTTGGTTCTTCTTTTCTTGCATCTTTATGATGAGCATGGGACAATCTTCTATAACATGGTCAAACTATTGGCAATATTGACAAGAGGGGTGTGTTGGGTTCTGACAATCTCACGAAAAGTGGCCCGATTCCCCACAATTGTAACAAATAATCTGTCTGCGACCTCTTCTAGCTTCTCCCCCTCATCCTTGGAATCCTTTGTGGGCTATAGGCGCACCTTGATCTTGTTGAGGACGTGTCTCAGCTTGTACTCTATATGTCAGAGTTCCATCCATCATTAACTCGTAGCTTCGGAAATTGCGCTCATCATGGCCTACAGACTTACAAAAGTTGCAAAATAGTTGTTGGAGAGTTTGTAAAAACTTTTATAACTAATGGCAATTGTCTTTCGTATGTTTACTTATTATTTGGCATATAGTGCACCATGGCACCACTCCGGTGCTTGACCCAGTGGTATTTTCTGGCTTCAGGGGGATAGGATCTCCCCTAGTTAGATAGTTCTGATACACCAGGAAATGATCGTTTTTGTGACCATGCCCCTTACACTTTAAGCACCATACTTCTGCACGATCCTCATGTTAGACCTCTTTCCCATTTTTGAGATCCTGCAACTCCATATACAGGCTAGCCATCTATGATTGAATCTGCTGCACTCCCATATTCGTATCCTGAATAGGCAAAACCTCCAACTTCATAGAAATTTCCAGTGCTTCAACCTGCGATCCAACCTTCTGGTGTGACAATGGTAATCTCAAATGAGGTAAGAGTGAAGCAATATACCAATACTTATGTCTCTCATTCAAGATCTGTAGATTAGCCTGTTGCAGTAGACATTTCAGCCTTTGATCAAAACCCCATGCTTATTCATTCACCTTTTTCTTAATTTCTTTGACCTCAGTTACAGACTGGGCTTGAGACTTAGGCTTCTTGAATTCATTATTCAGTGCATATTTCATATATTTCAATGACATAATTGGATGAGTCGTACTATACTTAATATACCAACTCAACGCCCTATCTTGTAATGTTGTGACCAGCTGCACTTTCTTCAGATCGTCATCTGTTATCTGCTGTGATTTCCACACAACATCTGCTACAAACTAGAATTGTTTAGGGTCTTATATCCCCATACCCTTGAATATTGGCATCTTCATAGTATTCTCCATGTTGAATAGTGGAGGTGGAGGTGTAGGCGTGTGAGGTGGAGGTGATGGTGGAGGTGGAGTGGATGGATGTGGTATTCCCGTAATACCCTGATCTACCATCTGTGTCGCTCCTTGAGGTGTCTTCATATTATTACTCTCTTTGTTGCTATCAGATTCTCCCAACAAAGGACTATACTCAACACTTGAATCTAGATCTCTTCTAAATGGTCTCCCACTTCGTGTAGCTCCCGTCAAGTCTCGTCTAAACATCAATTTAATGGCATAACCTATTTCTCACACAATAGAATTTTAATCCAAGTTTTCAGAGACTTCAGATACTTACCTCTTGGTCCTTTGAAAAACCAGCGTTCAGCTTCGCTATAACTGATAGATGTATCAATCGCGAACTCAGTAATAAATCCACCCAAAATATTATTGATCCAATAATTGACAGCCTTCATGACCTTGTTTTCTGATCCTTCTAGGTGCTTCACTAACTTTGGAGTCCACACAATAGGGTTATCCAACTTCCAAGTACCTTCACCATCCACCAATTTAGCCAAAAATTCTTATAACTTTCATGGAAAAGAGCAAAAGAAAATTTTATGTTCTTCTGTATACAGGTATCTCTGCAACCACTCTACTTTTGACAAGTGCAAATTCTTGTTTTCTTGAGCTAGAAACTCATGAAACTTCCAATCTATCCACTATTCAATCTCCTTCTTAGTCGATATCCACTTATGCCATGTCACACATTCCTCAGATAGATCTTGGTTTCGACAATGGAACCATTTGTTTCCTTGAGGGGGCTTGGACCCAGGTTCAGATTTAGTTGCACTAACCAACAAAACCCTACACTACTGGCCCTTTCAGGAACAGCCCATGTAGCACAGGCTACAACCTCACTCGAGGTAGTATTGGGGGATGATATAACCAGGTTTCTACATCCAAAGGACTATGTGATGTGTTTTTGTCAAACTTAGGGCTTATCTCGACCTTTGTGAACCCTAACCCTTAAAACCCGGAAACTACAACAATTAACAGTTAGCAGGTTTATGCCCTTCGCTGATTACACTAAACATTCATAACATTATATAAATACACAGATCTAAGTCTTTGCAAATCTATTAAGTAGTTTTCATGATTAATTGCATTCGATAGATCAAAACATATAGTAAATTTAGAGATAAGAAATGATACAAATACACAAATGATTCTTCAAAGCAACCTTTATTATGCTTAGTTCTTTAATTACAATCCTTTCCAAACCTATGCACATAGCTGCAGGGGTCCGTGCACTCAGCTACAGACTTACCAAGGCCTCTGCACACACAACTATAGGAGCCTTCCTCTTCGCCCAAGTACAAAACAGACAACCAAACCCAAAAATTGCCCTTTTATGCTCTTCCTTCGATCTACCCTACGACCCTTCTATGAATCCTTTTTATATGATTCTTCATTACAATACCATGGTTTGCAAACCATGGGCAAGTCACAAAACAAATTGAATATTAACAAAATAAGGGGATTTGACATTCTAAAATACCTTTTGACTCATATCGACCTGTGCTACTCACGATCCGCTCCTCAAAATGCAAAGACTTTAAAGTAATTAACAAAACTTTACAAAATTTGGCCCCATCCCAACAAAAATATATGAGTACTACAAGAAACAAAAAAATGCCATAGGAAGGATAACAGGGACAGAGGAATGGAAAGGAAGTAGCAACACAAGTGTTGGAGGGAAAAACTTCTCCAAAGATATCTGAGGGGGAGTTCCAAGAGCTACAGGAGCCTAGTCCATAGCCAAATCTGAGCTCTTACTACAAATTCATTGAGGGAGGCAGAGTAATACCACAAAAATTTTCCATCCCTCTCTTCTTTGAGCTTGAGAAAGAGAGAGGAAGGACACATTACTGGATGCAAATGGCCAAGTCAAGGAAGGTAAAAGATGTGGGCCATATGGAAGAGAAACTCCTAGAGATGGGTAGGGAGTTGAGTGAGATGAGAGACATGGAACAAATTATGAGATCTCAACTATAGGTAGAAAACATGTGGCTAAGGAGGCGATTGCAGGAAAAAGAGAGCCAATTGACCAACATTGCAAGCGTCTCCATGGAGGCACTTTAGTGTAGGATGCCATCAAGATCATATGCACTATACCTCAAAGATCAATGGTTGCAATTTTAGATCAAGACACTAGCACAACATGGGACTATGCCTTTCTAAGACTATAGGCATTTCATTAAACTATGTGACAAGAGAACCCTGGAAGATAAGGCCAAGATATATAAATTTTACCTACACAACTTGGCCTTAACATATTTGAATGTGTGGGACCCCAATGCAAAGTTGGGGGATTTACAACTAATTTCCCTTGCATCATGGATGAGTCATGAGGAGGCTAGGGCTAAGGAGGTGAAGAGAATATTGGAAAAGGAGCCCCTTTACATCAGAGCAGAACAAATAAATTCAATGGTTGTCATTAGCACCCACAACATCATCTCCAATGATGCCCAGCTTGCACCAAGATACCTAGCTACACAAGAACATGCCATCACCCACTTTGAAGACACCTTGAGGTTGCTGGGAAATGAAAGCCAACAAGCATGCCAGAGGAGATGGAGAAACCTACCACACAATCTAAGGATCAGAGAGTACCATTCCCCTGAGAGGTTAAGGAATGCATTGGAAAGGACCCCATTGTATAATAATGCCATGTAAAGACTAAAAATCAATTAGATTGGGTTGAAACTCAGTCCACCCTTGTTGTTGGGTCTGACAGAAGGTAGGAAGGAAGAGGAGGAAAGAAAGAAGTGGGAAGAAATAGAGAAACATGTAGGGTTCTATCCTTAAGAGGAAACTCCATCAACAGAGGCCTGAGATGTTAGAGAGGCCACAAGAGCTATGAAAGATATGGACATAGACTAAGTTTCTTAGAGGATGAGCAACACCTTCAGTAGGGGGGTGATTATGAGGCTCATCAATAGGTAAATTAAATGGGTGTTAACGCCACTCTCCACCTTATTAAAATCAACTTTTCTCACATTTCTTTACATATTTTATTATATTTTTCTTAGTGAGAAGGGTAAAGGTGAGATGTTATGTCATGTAGCCTAATATGTATTAAATGCAGGAATTGGAGCAGGTTTGGGCTAATTTAAGTGTAGGAACTTGAAGTGGACAAGAAAGAGGGATTTTAGGAGATTTTGTCTCCCTCCTTAAATCCTCAATCATTTGAAGATTCCTCCACCATATCTCATCAACTCAGAGTTACAAGAAGCCAAGCCAATCGAGTTCATTGGCAGTGAAGCCAGTGATAGTTGAAGATAAGTCAATCTTGAGTCTAGGAGCCAAGTCTCCCTAATTATTAGGAAGTTGTTGTTAGCTTCAATTTGTATAAATAAGAAGGCCAAGGCCTCATTAGGATTCAAATTTTTGTTATATGCAAGAGGCAATTTGGAGCTAAGACATTGTGACTGTTTCTCTTACGTTATTTTTGACATTTTGATGATAATGGAAAGGTTTACCTTGATCCAACACTGAGTTGACTCAGAGGGTTGAAGCTCTTGGGTTAGGGCCCAACCCTAGCAACAAAAGTTCCTCTTTTTGTACATGTATTCTTAGGTTAAAATCATAGTTAGTTGTTGAAGTTATTTATGCTTTGTGTAATTTACAAGTATTTGAATGATTGTTTAGTTTTTCTTTCATTAGTTGAAGTAGATCAGTGGTACAATAGTGAAAGAGAATACTTTAGAAAATCTTGTGATAGTGGCCTCTTCCTCATCTCCCTCATGGGATCATGGTTTGAGGGCCCCACTCTCACAACCCCAAAAATAAATTTATTTTTTGATCATTGCATAGCTTAGGGTTCCTTGTTGAAAATATCATTGTTTATAATTTCATGGAAGCACCTGTAGTTTTCATTTTATTTCCTAAGTTTGTTGTAGTTTAAGAAGGCACTTCATTCCATAGATATAGTGATTAGCCATCAATAAATCGCTTTTCTCAAATTCAACTCATTGTTTCCATATTTATATGAAGTTATGCATAAATGAAGAGAAGAACATGTGTTGTTGCAGGATTTGTTGATCTACAAGGAGGAACTCATTCCACCAACCTCATCTAAGCCATCTACACCTACTGCCAAGTCCTACCAACCCCTAATCCAAATTTCTGTTTTATAGCCACCATGGGTAGCTGCCTTGAGAAAATCCAACCATCTTGAAGTATTGGGCTGAGCCTTGGGCATTATGCACCTTCCCTACTCCTTATTCCACCACCAGACATTTTCCCAGCACTTCATTTCACCTTCCCTAACTTCATATAGCCTTCAGCTAGTTTCCTATAGAAAATCGGGATATCCTGTAGTAAACCAGGACATCCTGCAGTAACTACAAGAAACCCTATAGCAGTCTGTTTTAGCCTGTTTTGAGTAGAAATGCTGATCTAAGCATATGGTAGTGTTAATTTGGAAACTAGGGCCAAAATCCATGTGGGTTAGCTTATTTATGGCGGCTGATATTTTTATTAGATCCCTCTCATTGAGAGGTGTAGGATTGATCCAAAGATCATCCGATTCCGATAAGTATTTATGGAGATATGAATTTATTTAGATTATGGTTTTATTATCTAGCCGACCAGCTCTTACATAGGCTCAAGAAGCCCAAACGCTATGTCTATTCAACCTATACATTTTAGTATAAATTGGAAAGGACTTGAAGTCGTTTGCGCACACATTCTTCATGTGATCTCCTCTCCACATCTTGGGTTTTTGGTGAAGGAGATACACTAATGAAGAATGCCCTAGCTGCAGTCACAGTCAACGTAATACCCTAATTCATGGAGATATATATACGCTGAAATGGCACAGCATGGAAATCTATATATACACACAACATTCAAGGGATACATATGCGGCTATATGTATGAACAGCATGGAAAACACAGATACGCTGTTTATGAAGAGACATCTACACGCTGTCATGAAAACACCTTACACACAGTTATGTTGATCATGACATTTATACATAGGTCATAAACAATGAAAACAAATACGTTGGGTCATGAATCCGCAGGAAAATGGAGATACCCTATCCGCAGTAAATAGAGACACCCTATACACAGGCCATGGAAATGTATTAGATGCAGTGATCTACGAATTGAGTCAAGCCATGAAGCCACCGTCCAGGCATGAAACTGCAGAAGAAAATGTTGTAGTCAAGGGATCGTTGAAGCAACCATAAAAGCACAGAACTCATATTTGGATGGTTCTAAGATTGGAAGAGGAGCCGCTGTGATATGAAGGAACCCGCAGTCTATACACACTGTCATAAAGACCTTTCTACACAGTGAAAGGAACTCCACACGCAGTCATAGAGCAAATGCATAGATATGTGTGATAGTAAACACATAGCTACATGAACCCTAATCCGTTGTATATATGCATTATGAAGAATTTCATGACCATACGCACAACACTCTGTCATGAAATAATGCAGTCTATATATGAAACCATAGTCTATATATGAAACCGCAACAAATACATGAAGCCGCATCTATATATGAAACTGCAACAAGTACATGAAGCCACAGTCAATATAGAAGCCGCAGTCTATATATGAGACCATAGTCATGTCTTGTGAGGAGGTTTGGAAAGGAGACCTGTAGCTAAACGAGACCTGTCCATGAGAGGAGCAGATCTGCACCATGTATAGATACACAATCTTACACAGTTAATGAAAAGCTATGACGAGGGTTTCAAGCAATGCCAAGTGCTGCTATGACAATGATAGTAATAGTTACATTCTCAGCATATTAACACAGTCAATGAGAAGCTGTGATGATTAGTGACAAAGTCATGATCTAGTTCTTATGAAATCATGATCTCAATGCAGAGATCACCTCTGGGATAATTTCAAGGGACTGTCATGCTGTAGCAATGATGATAACAATAGTACTGAAGATATTAGTGATGAAGTGCAACACCGGGCTGCATGATGATGAAAGATGCCACATCATGGACAACATGATGTATGGGCAATATGATGTAGATCATGGGCAGCATGATGCAGATCATGGACAACATGATGTAGATTATGGACAACATGATGTATGGGCAGTATGATGTGGATCATGGACAGCATGATGTATGGGCAGCGTGATATATGAGATCATGAGCAACATGATGATGCATGATGCAGCATGATGGTGCTAATGGTAAGGTGCAGCACATGGATGAGATGCAGCACGATGATAGGTGAAGGAGGAACCTTGGAGAATCAGTTGAAGCAGAATGTCTTCAACTGATCTCATCGTTATATGAAATGATCTATGCTAGATCCAGATAAGTAAAAGTGTTGACTTCTGTTGTAAATTACTATCTCTCTCTCTCTCTCTCTTTCTCTGTTGAACTTTGAAGAACATAAAAGAAGAATTGATCAAGGGTTTCCCCACACATTGTGGGGTTTGTGCCTAGCTAGCGCCACATCTTGTGTCCTCTTGTCTTGGCTTCTCTTCTGCGATTTATATTTATGTTCTATCCGCAGTTTACTTTATGCTGATGTGATTTCTATTATGGAAAAGAATTTAAATAAATTTCTCTAGCATAGAACATACCAAAAATTAACATGGTATCAGAGCTGAGGTGAAGATAATGCCCAAGCAAGAGTGAAGGAGCAATCACCAAAGATAGTTGGGACAAGATAGAAGGATCAATGACTTCCTCATAATTCACCTAGGGTGAAGTCAAAGCAGAGAATATTATCAGAATGGCGCGGCAGAAGGTTTTGATGGCCTACCTAAAGATCACTTCATTGGGAAGTTTGGATCTAAGGGTGGGAGGAAAGACAGATGCCTTGGTTACAATAAGTTTGGCCATTATGCGAAGGAGTGTCTGAATGGTAGAGACACTTCTCTTGATGTAGAAATTTTGAATAATATGACACTTATTCACAGAGATTATCCCGATTATACACTATTGCAGAATACATGCACAATACATAATCTCCTCTACGTTGATCATCAATTTGGCAGCATTAAAAACAATGAAACATTAATCGCATGCAAACATTAACACAGTATGTAACCCGGGGAAAGCATACAGCTGAAAACCCCAAACTATCTGTATATTATAATGATTGAGAACATGTAACAATACATAGTACAATACTCCTCACAAGTACTCAGTATTATCTCCACCTGTTACACACAAAACTAGCTCAGATCTGAACAAGTCACAGGTTCAGATCTCCTCTGCTGCTTTGCCTGCCTCCACTGCACAATCCTGCAAGAGAATCACGTGAGCACAAGCTACAATTCCCTTGATATTGGCCCACACTGCGCAATCCTCATTGGCATAACTCAATCCCTGCATGTGCAAATCTCATGCACAACTGATAGTCACAACTCACCCTTTCACTTACCTCTAACACCTGTCTCTGTTGAACTGTCCATGCACTGAGTTAACTGATGTATTCTTTAGTTTCTTTATGATTTAATAATTAGTGAATTAATTAACAATCAATTCACACAACTCATCACTAGTGTATTCTTTAGTTAGACTAAATACAACTAGTTCAACTAAGTCAAACTGAACACAACTCCATCAACTCCACATTCAACTCCATAGAACTCACATGCATGAGTTCTAACTGAAGTACTCCATGCAATAGCTCAATTAACACATAAGAAACCACGTGATTCCTTCTGTCAGCTACATGTGCCACATCCATAGCTTGAACTGAAGTGCTCCAAGAGAATAAGATAATGTTTAGAGTCCAAATATTACTAAGGGCTAATAATATTTGACTGTTTCTATTTTTAGCCTGGCAGTCTAAAAATAGACTCTGATCACTCCGCTGTGAACCAAAAATAGAAGTCCATCTATTTTTCCCAACATAACCAATCATCCATAAACAGCATCCTGCAACTCATAGACCGTGATCCATATGTCTAAAAATAGACTTTGCGCCAAAAATACCCTGCGGGACCACTTAGTGAAGGCGACTCCTTTCCACGAAACTCCATCATCTTGTTGCATTTTCAACACTTGATGAAGAAAAACAAATCATTCCAGGGTCAATGGAATGATAGGTAATATAGTTCATCAAGGAGAAATGGTCGACTCTTCAAAGAAAGCAAGGAACCCCAGGCACTTCATCGAATAGATAATCGTGGGATTATACTTGGAGCCGATACCACCTATCCCAAAAAGGGTGTAGGGAATGTTACCCCTCAATTGAATGAGTGTAACTCGATTCATTTACAGAATCTCTTTTATGTAATTGATCGCAGAGGAAATTGGTGTCCATTTCAACAATGGAAGTCAAAGGTTCAGGGTGACACTCATCGATGGAAAGGTACGTGTTTGAAAATAGACTTTTCAAAGATGTTTTTGAGTTCACGGTTGTATCAAGTTGTAGGAAGTCCACTAGGGACCATGTCCATTGACACAACACCAGAGGTTTGTGAGTTAGATGGTTACAGGGATGCCTGAATTCAAAAAGAGCATGAAGGTACATGTCTGAGATGTACCGAAGGAAAAACTTATAAGGGGACCATTCCCCTCATGCCACAGGTCCACAGGTTTGGAACAACCCGAGGAGTTTGAGATTCATGGTCAAGAATCTCATGTATGCAAGTGGAAGAAAGCCCTCTATGGCTTGAAGCAAAGCACCCTGGGCGTAATATGAGAGGATTAATAGCTGTCAGATGAAGCTAAGATTCACTAGGAGTGAAATCGATCCAAACCATTACTCGAAGGTTGAGGATGATAGATCTCTCATACAGGCACCTATGTCTGACAGGTGCAGACCCTCTCATTTGTAAAAGACGGAGGGGGTTGGATTCCAGATGTGGAATGATAAACTGCAAGCCTATGACTACCTTGAGGATTGTAAGTTATATGGTAGTGATGTCGGACCAGATTTGGGAAATGCCTCTGAGTTTCATATACTCATTCGTGTTGATGTTCTTAGAGAACCTTCGTTCGGACATATGCACTACAGTTAGCATGGTGAGCTCATATTTGGTTGAGCCTCACTAGATTGGTGCTCAGAATCTTCTCAGATGTCTTCAGGGCACAATCTCTCATGGATTGAGATACACTTCCAGAAATATGAAACTGCATGATTATTCGAATGTTGATTGGGTAGACAGTGTGGAGGATCACTGAAGCACTTCTTAGTGCTGGTTCTCTTTGGATTTTGCTTCGATATCATGGATGAGAAGGAAGCAAAAATTGATTGTTATAAGTACCGTCGAGACTGGATACATAACTACGAGTATGACCTCATATGAAGTTGCCTGGTTGTGGAAACTCTTCAATACCATTGTGATTCTCTGTAACAACTAGAGGTGGGATTCGATTATTGAGGAATCTTGTATTCGATAATTGCTCCAGCAGATAGACATCAAATACTGCCTTATCTAGGATATGGTAAGTCAATTGCAATGAGATGATGTACAGGGTAGAGCCCCGGGGAAAGATCAAATTTGTGATTTTCCCAAACGACTTGGAGTCTTTGAGAGACCTTTGTAAAAGGGTCTTGCATGTTGCATACATTGAGCTCTAGGAGCTCTCGAGGGCTTGCGGTTCTTAATGGAGCAACATACGACCACAGGGTGACTCACCCTCCCCTGTTGGTGCGCATTGGAATAAGATGATTCACTCTCTTGTGGGACAAGATGACTCACTCTCTTGTGGAACAAGATGATTCGCTCTCTTGTGTAGCAGGATGATTAGTTCTCTTATGAGGCCTGGATTGATGTGTTCTCCATGGCGATTGTAACAGGATTGATGTGTTCTCCTATGAGGGCTGGATTGATGTGTTCTCCATTGCGATTGTAGCAAGATTAATGTGTTCTCTTGTGAGGCCTGGATTGATGTGTTCTCCATGGCGATTGTAGCAGGATTGATGGGTTCTCCTGTGAGGACAGGATTGATTAGTTCTCTTGTCGAGGCATCCTACCCATGCAGTCTGGGACTCATGGGAAGTACCTCTCATTTGATCAATGAGTAGGGAAATGAAGTTAGGGACCATAGTAGTACCGATGGACGCATCGTTGTATCTATCATACTCCCTACGCTAGGATGACCTCCATTGATCTGAGATCAATGATACTGGTCTGGGACCAGTGGTAGAAGTTGTACCATACTATGACGCTGACTTTGGGTCAGTTGACACTGGTCTGGGACCAGTGGTACATACTCTGAGACTGACTTTGTGTTAGTGCAGGACTGGTCTGGGACCAGTGAGAGTGGTACATACTATGACGCTGACTTTGGGTCGGTTGAGACTGGTCTGGGACCAGTGATACCCTCTCTAAGCCTGCGATACTAGTTTGGGACTAGTGGTAGGAGTGGTACCCACTATGACACTAACTTTGGGTCGGTTGAGACTGGTATGGGACCATTGGTATGCACTTTGAGAATTACTTCGGGTTAGTGGAGAATGTTATGAGACATTCTCGGTCAATTCTTCTTCTTCATGGTTCAGCAGAGCTAAGTTGAGCAGAGCAGAGCAGAGCCAGTAGAGTTGAGCAGAGTAGAGCAGAGCAGAGCAGAGTAGTGTGGGGCACTGATGGCAGAGATAGTACAGTCGGACTTATGGATCAACGGATGGAGTTCTCCCTAGTTGAGAGGGAGTGTTAAATTGTCAACTAGGGCCAAAATCCATGTGGGTTAGCTTATTTATGGCAGCTAATAATTTTATTGGATCACTCTCATCGAGAGGTGTAGGATTGATCCAAAGATCATCTGATTCCGATAAGTATTTATGGAGATAAAATTTATTTAGATTATGGTTTTATTATCTAGCCGATCAACACTTACATAGGCTCAAGAAGCCCAAACGTCATGTCTATTAAACCTATACGTTTTAGTATAAATTGGCAAGGACTTGAAGTCATTTGCACACACATTCTTCATGTGATCTCCTCTCCACATCTTGGGTTTTTGGCAAAGGAGATATACTAATGAAGAATGCCCTAGCTGTAGTCACAGTCAACATAATACCCTAATTCATGGAGATATATATACATTGAAATGGCACAGCATGGAAATCTATATATATATGCACAACATTCAAGAGATACATATGCGACTATATGTATGAATAGCATGGAAAACACAGATACATTGTCTATGAAGAGACATCTACACGCTATCATGAAAACATATTACACACTGTTATGTTGATCATGACATTTATACATAGGTCATAAACTGTTATGAAACCAGCTCAAGAAAAGATAGAAAAGAAAGATCAACGCCTTAGAATTTAGCCTCTTCGAGGGGGCAACCTCCTTTACATTACATAAATGAACAATTCTTGGATGATACAAATGACAAAACCTCCTTTCTATATATAGGAGTCTAAGGAGTCACAATATAATCCAGCCGACCTAACAATAATAATATAAAGCCACAAAAATAACAATAGAGAGATTCTATGGGGCACAGAAATAACAATATGGGGGTAATAGGGGCACAACAATATAAATAAGGGGTATAACTACAATAGTAATGGGGTAATCACTAGTATTATAGGGACCCAACATGCCCCTCTCCTTCAAAAAAGTGTTGTCCTCAACGCTTGAGTAGTTCTGGATACTTCTGCATAAAATTCTCATCCTCCCATGTGGAATCTTCAGCGGATAAGTTCTTCCACTTGATAAGATACTCTGAAATTGATCGATTTCGTAGCTGTCGAGTTCTTGTTTCTGTGACTGCTTCCGGTTCCAATATAATTTTTCCTTCCTCGTCAAGTTCTGGCAATATTGTTTGAACTGGGAGCTTGTCGCCTATAACCTTCTTTAAACATGAAACATGGAAAACTGGGTGCAATCGAGAAGCTGCAGGAAGCTCCAATTTGTATGCCATAGTACCAATCTTTTCAACACCTTGTACGGACCATAATACTTTGGTGATAATTTATTATCCTTCTTAGCTTGCTTTAGGGACATTTGCTTATATGGTTGTAGCCGTAGGAATACCCAATCACCTACATCAAAACTTCTTTCACTGCGATGTTGATCTGCCTGTTGTTTCATTCTATTTTGTGCCAACACGAGGTTATCCTTTAAGAGTTGGAGGACTTGTTGTTGATGTTCGATGTGATGTTCCACTGCCTGAACCTTAGAATTTTCTCTTAAATATGATGTGATGGATGGTGGTTGATACCCATAAAGTGCCATAAATGGGGTCATTTTTGTTGCTGTATGGAAGGAAGTGTTATACCACCATTCAGCCAGAGGCAACCATTTGACCCATTGTGTCTGTTTATCAGATACAAAGCAACGAAGATATCCTTCCAAACATTTGTTTACTATCTCAGTTTGCCCATCAGATTGAGGATGATAAGATGAGCTATGAGCTAACTGAGTACCAAGACAAGAAAATAATTCTGTCCAAAAATTTCCAGTGAAAATGGGATCTCTGTCACTTACAATAATCTTTGGGTTTCCATGTAGCTTTTGAACTGTTTCCATAAATGCAGTAGAAACTGTACTGGCTTTAAATGGATGTGATAATGCACAAAAGTGTGCATACTTGGTAAGTCTGTCAACTACCACCATGATGACACTCTTTCCCTCAGACTTGGGTAAACCTGTGATAAAATCCATTGAAACCTCCTCCCAACGTTGGCTTGGAATGGATAAAGGTTGTAATAGACCCGGTGTCTTAATTGTTTCAACTTTATTTTGTTGGCAAACCAAACATTCCGCCACAAACTTTTGAATATCTGATTTAAGGCCATCCCAAAAAATTCCTTCTTAACCCTGTGGTAAGTTTTTAAAAATCCTGAGTGCCCTCCTAAGGGAGAAGTGTGCAATTCCATAAGAATCTTTTGTTTTAGCTGGGAATTCTTACAGAGGTATAAGCGATCTTTGTACCATAACGAATCATTTTTCCAGCTAAATGTATCAGAAGTACTGGAATCTTGTTGTAGCTTTCGAATAAGTGCCCACACTTCTTCGTCATTCTTCCATTCCTCCTTTGCTTCGTTTATCCAATCTGGTTGGATAATAGAAATGGCACACAACAATGCTTCCACATCCTCATCCTTTCTTGAGAGTGCATCTGCCACCACATTTTGCTTCCCTTTTTTGTAGATGATTTCAAAGTCATAACCCAACATCTTTGTGACCCACTTTTGTTGCTCTTCAGAGGATAATCTTTGTTCTAAAAAGTATTTAAGGCTATCATGATCCGTTTTTACCTTGAAGTGTCTTCCCATTAGGTAGGGTCGCCATTTCTTAAGTGCATGGAGTATTGCCAACATTTCCTTCTCATAAATAGCTTTGCTTAAAAACTTTCCCTTGATTGGACGACTTTCAAAAGCAATGGGTCTTTCATCTTGCATTAGAACAGCACCAATTCCATTTCCTGAAGCATCACATTCCACAATAAAGGTTTTTGTGAAGTCCGGTGTAGCTAAGACCGGTGCTTGGCACATTGCCTCTTTAAGATGTTCAAAGGCCTTTGTTGCTTCCGGAGTCCATGAAAATGAATCTTTCTTCAATAATGTTGTTAGAGGTGCTGCTATTCTCCCATAATTCTTAACAAACTTGCGATAATACCCTGTCAACCCAAGAAATCCTCGCAGATGCTTTATGGATGTGGGGATTTTCCATTCCTTAATGGCTTTAATTTTGCTAGGGTCTACCTTAACTCCTTCATGAGATACAATATGACCCAAATATTCCACCTCCTGGACTCCAAAGAAACATTTGGATCTTTTTGCATATAATTGTTTCTCCTCCAATAGTTGTAGCACCTTGTCAACATGTTCAACATGATCCTTCCAAGACTTGCTGTAGATTAGTATATCATCAAAAAATACTAACACAAATTTTCTAAGGAATGGTTTGAAAATTGAATTCATCAAACCTTGAAATGTTGAAGGTGCATTGGTAAGGCCAAAAGGCATGACCAAAAATTCATAATGACCCTCATGAGTTCTAAATGCCGTTTTCGGAATGTCTTCAATCTTCATTCTGATTTGATGATATCCCGAACGAAGATCCAACTTGGTGAAGTAAATTGATCCATGCAATTCATCCAGTAATTCATCAATGACAGGAATGGGGAACTTATCTTTAATAGTGAGCTTGTTGAGCTCCCTATAATCTGGACACATGCGCCATGATCCATCCTTCTTGTGCACCAATACTACTGGAGCTGAGAAAGAACTTTGACTCGGTTGAATTATACCAGCCTCTAGCATTTCTGCAACCATACGTTCAATTTCACTTTTTTGGACATAGGGATATCTGTACGGCCTGATGTTTGGAGGAACACTTCCTGGAATCAGATGAATAGCATGATCATGATCACGCATAGGTGGGAGACCTTTGGGAGTCTCAAATACCTTGGAATGATTGTCCAGGACTTTTTGGAGATCTGGAGAAATAGATGATTCCAATGTGGAAACATCTAGCGAACATAATTGTGCAATTACACCTCTTTGCTCCTTTTTTAGAAGCTTTGTCATGCCATTAGAGCTGATTATCTTTCCTGGTTTCCCTGCAATACCCCTTAATTCAACTTCCTTTCCTTCCACAGAAAATTTCATGAAAAGTTCTTGAAAATTAAAAGCTATTGTACCCAAGGATTGTAGCCATTGGACTCCTAGTACAACATCAGCACCTCCCATTGGAATGGAAAGCATTGGGCTAGTCAATACATATTCTCCCATGGATAGCTTGATATTATGGCACTTTCCAGAACAATTTATTGTTCCTCCATTTGCAATCATCACTTGACACTCTGGTGCTGGATATAGGAAGCAATTCAATTCTTTTGCTACCCTACAATGAATAAAATTGTGGGTGCTTCCTGAATCAATCAACACTATTACCTTTTTCTTCTTGATTTGTCCTTCTATCTTGATGGTTTGAGGAGTGGTAATTCCCGCCAATGCATTACAAGATATGGTCGGATTTATTTGTTCTTCATCTAGGCTTTGTTCCTGGAATATATCCTCTTCTTTTGACCTTTCTTGCTCCTTTTCTTCTTCCTCTTCACAATCTATGTAGAATAATTTCTTCTCAGCACACTTATGACCTTTTGTGTATTTGCTATCACAATTGTAACAAAGCCCTTTTGCTCTTTTTTCTTCCAATTGTTGTGGTGTCAACCTTGTAGGTTGTGGAAGACTATGGGCAACAACACTTCCGTCTTTATAGTTGTGAATGGTATGCTTCCTAGTTGCCATAATTTTGCTTTCCATTTTTCTTGCTAACCTGAATGCCTTCTCTAATGAATCAGGTTCCCAAAGGCGCACATCATGTTGGATATTATCCTTTAAAGACCCTATGAACACATCAATCCTATGCTCCTCTGGAATATCTTTTACCCTTATGTTCAATTTTTGGAACTCCTCAATGTGCTCCATTATTGAACCCTTTTGTTTGAGACTTATCAATTGGCTAAAAAAAGTGTTGCTTTTTGTATCCTCATAATGTGCTATCAATTCTTCCGTAAAAATTGCCCAAGTGATAAATTGTTTACGAGAACAAAGCCATTGATACCATACAAACTGATTTGGTTCCAAATATAAAGTTGCCATACGTACCTTTTGTGTGTTTTGCACATTATTGAGATCGAAGAATTGCTCCATCTGTAATATCCATGTGGCGGGATCCTTGCCATCAAACTTCCTCATATCGATTTTTGGAATATGGTGGGTCTTCGATCCAACATTAGAGTCTATGGAATCATGATTAACATTTCTTTTGTTCACATCATGAGTTTCCTTTACAACCTTTTCACCATTAGTAAGTATTTCTTGTAGAAAATTTGTCAAATCTGTCTTCAAATCTGCCATGTCTGTCTTCAAATCTGTCCTCAAATCTGTCTTCAGATCATCCATCTTAGCTTCCATGCCCTTTATCTTAGATTCCACACCATTTATCTTAGATTCCACGCCATTTATCTTAGCATCTGTTAGCTTTTGTGAGCGTGACATTTGTTGCACTTGTTCTTGTAATTTTGATATATCATGTAGCATTTCTTCCTCTTCTTCATGAGTCATGCTAGAGCTTTCAGGTTCCTTACTAGGTGTTTGCATTTTCTTTCCTCGGGGCATCAGTTACCGATAATAATGCTTTACTATGCCCTTTGAATTCCTTCAAACCAAGCTTATGCAAAAATTTAAAAAAAAACTACACACCTTTTTTTTTACTTTGTAGAAGCCTGATATTGAATCTGATGTATCTCTGTAATTTCGAATCATCCAGTTCTGAAATTGTGACCTGTAGTAGCCTTGTATGTCCTCTTTCCAATGCCACTAGTCTGATCCAAATTGGATTCTCCAAGAAAGAGTTATGCACAATCTCCCGCAGTGACCTGATTATAGACTATTTCAGTAGAGCGAACTTGTATGAAGTGCCACGTGTCACTGCTTCAACCTTTGACTCTGAAAAATATATAAAAGAAAACTACAGTCCGTCCTCTTTCTGTACCTTCTTACAAAATTTCAATCCGATGCTCAGAAAGAAAGTTATGACGATTTTCCCCAGGTCACCTGTTTTGAGTGTAATTCAGGAGTCTGCAAAAAGACCAACTTCCTCAGATCATATCTCCGAAAATATCATGCGAAAAGCTCTGAAATTTGGACCCAAGGTTCAGTACGATTTCTTCTCAAATGGGTTTTTTTTGCGACTTCTGAAACGTCACAGAAAAAATCTTATAGCGAAAATTCCACGATGACCTGTTTGGAGCAGCGAAACCCTAGAATCCAAAGCTCTGATACCAAATGTTATGAAACCAGCTCAAGAAAAGATAGAAAAGAAAGATCAACGCCTTAGAATTCAGCCTCTTCGAGGGGGAAACCTCCTTTACATTACATAAATGAACAATTCTTGGATGATACAAATGACAAAACCTCCTTTCTATATATAGGAGTCTAAGGAGTCACAATATAATCCAGCCGACCTAACAATAATAATATAAAGCCACAAAAATAACAATAGAGGGATTCTATGGGGCACAGAAATAACAATATGGGGGTAATAGGGGCACAACAATATAAATAAGGGGTATAACTACAATAGTAATGGGGTAATCACTAGTATTATAGGGACCCAACATAAACAATGAAAAAAATACGTTGGGTCATGAATCCGCAGGCAAATGGAGATACCCTATCCGCAGTAAATAGAGACACCCTATACGCAGGCCATGGAAACGTATTAGATGCAGTGATCTACGAATTGAGTCAAGGCATGAAGCCACCGTCCAGGCATGAAACCGCAGAAGAAAATGCCGCAGTCAAGGGATCGTTGAAGCAACCATAAAAGCATAGAACTCATATTCGGATGGTTCTGAGATTGGAAGAGGAGCGGTTGTGATATGAAGGAACCCATAGTCTATACGCACTGTCATAAAGACCTTTCTACACAGTGAAAGGAACTCCACACGCAGTCATGGAGCAAATGCATAGATATGTGTGATAGTAAACGCACAGCTACATTAACCCTTATCCGTTGTATATATGCGTTATGAAGAATGTCATGACCATACGCACAACACTCTGTCATGAAATAATGCAGTCTATATATGAAACCGCAGTCAATACAGAAGCCGCGTCTATATATGAAACCGCAACAAATACATGAAGCCGAAGTCAATACAGAAGCTATGGTCTATATATGAAACAATAGTCATGTCTTGTGAGGAGGTTTGGAAAGGAGACCTGTAGCTAAAGGAGACCTATCCATGAGAGGAGCAGATCCGCACCATGTATAGATACACAATCATACACAGTTAATGAAAAGCTATGACGAGGGTTTCAAGAAATTTCAAGTGCTGCTGTAACAATGATAGTAATAGTTACATTCTCAGCATATTAACGCAGTCAATGAGAAGCTGTGATGATCAGTGACAAAGTCAAGATCTAGTTCTTGTGAAATCATGATTCGATGCAGAGATCACCTCTGGGGTAATTTCAAGGGACTGTCATGCTGTAGCAATGATGATAACAATAGTACTGAAGATATTAGTGATGAAGTGCAACACCGGGCTGCATGATGATGAAAGATGCCACATCATGGACAGCATGATGTATGGGCAATATGATGTAGATCATGGGCAGCATGATGCAGATCAAGGACAACATGATGTAGATTATAGACAACATGATGTATGGGCAGTATGATGTGGATCATGGACAACATGATGTATGGGCAGCGTGATATATGAGATCATGAGCAACATGATGATGCATGATGCAGCATGATGGTGCTACACGATAAGGTGCAACACATGGTCGAGATGCAGCACGATTATAGGTGAAGGAGGCACCTTGGAGAATCAGTTGAAGTAGAATGTCTTCAACTGATCTCATCGTTGTACGAAATGATCTATGCTAGATCCATATAAGTCAAAGTGTTGACTTCTGTTGTAAATGTACTATCTCTCTCTCTCTCTCTCTCTCTCTCTTTCTGTGCTGAACTTTGAAGAACATAAAAGAAGAATTGATCAAGGGTTTCCCTACACATTGTGGGGTTTGTCCCTGGCTAGCGCCACATCTTGTGTCCTCTTGTCTTGGCTTGTCTTCTACGATTTATATTTATGTTCTATCTGCATTTTACTTGATGCTGATGTGATTGCTAATATGGAAAAGAATTTAAATAAATTGCTCTAGCATATAACATACAAAAAATTAACAGGCAGGCCCTCCACTTGACTTCCATGCCCTTCAATGCCATTTTGGACTAGCTTTTCCATGGCTTTCTCCCCTGCAAAAGATCAAATTGTTTAGCTTAGTATTTACATTTCTAAATTGAAAATAAAAATACTCTTTTTCTACAATTTTAGTAGAGGATAGCTAGTGCATGCATACATCATTCATAGCAGCATTAGGATAATTTCCATGCCTACTTAGTCCAAATAGCTAGACGATAGAATGCAATGTTAGAGTAATTCTCTTTTGTAAGTAATGTGTGTCAATTCTTAGATAGATAATTTCATGTCATTTCATATCACTTTCCATTCAACACTTTCATTTTCATAAAATAGGTAATCATTTACTTTATGCATTAAAGATAGCTTTACATTCACTGTCATTAGTCAAACTCCTTCTAGTCAATAAAAGACTGGTTTGAAAAACTCTAGTGGTCTATTGCCCTAGTTGAAAAATGACAAGAGTAGATTGTTGCATCTACTTTGCATATAAAACTCTCACCTCCACGTTTTTACGAACCCCGGGTTGATAAAGTAAATTTGGTAGCCCTAGGAGTTGTTGCATCCTTGCTACAATACTAGGGCTCATCGCATATGGTGTTGATTGCATGATTGTACATGTGGTGCTATGTGCATGTGGTGTTGTGTACATGTTGTACATGTGGTATTGTGTGCAGGTGGTGTTGTGTACATGTCATGCATGTGGTGATGTGTACATGTGGTGTCGTGTAAATGTCATGAATGTGGTGTTGTGTACATGTGGTATTGTTTACATGTTGTACAAGTGGTGTGGTGTACATGTGGCATTGTGTACATGTTGTGTAGTTGGTTCCGTGTACATGTAATGTTGTGCACACATTGTGCAGGTGGTTTTTTGTACAGGTGGTACTGTGTACATGTTGTACGTATGGTACTGACGTACATGTGGTATTATGATCATGTCGTACATGTTGTGTTGCGGGTATGTGGTACTATGTATGTGTATTATGTAGTTGTGGTATCGTGAAATATGTACTCATTGTGTTGTACTTTGTGTAGGTACATGTATTGTGTGGTGTGGTACATCGGGTATAGATGTATGTGTTGTGTTGTACATCGGGTGTAGGTGTATGTATTTTGTGGTGTCATACGCTTTATGTAGGTGTGTGTGTTGTGTTGTGTGTCATGTGTGGTTGTATGTATTGTGTGGTGTTGTACGTAGTGTGTGGATGTACATGTTGTGATGGACATTGTGTGTATGTTTATGTGATTGAAGAGAAGAAAAGGCACTGGGTGCTTGCCGGGTGTGGAAACTGATCCCGTGTGTGTACAGAAAGAACAAAAGTAGAAGTATGGACTGATTAAAGGACAAGTATCAATATTTTATTTCAATTTTATTATACGTATGATCTATGATTATGATTTATGATAGTTACATGTGATCTATGATTTTAGTTTATGATGATTGCATGTGATTCATGGTTTTGATTTATGATGATTGAGTTTTGAGCTAACTAGATGTGATATGTATATACATGATGATTTGGTCAAATATATTATTTTGACTTGTTGTGACAAGAAGTAAACAAGATTGCAAGTGTACCTTATTTATGAGACACCGATGAGGTATGTTTTGAGGTTATTTCAATTCGTTTTTAGTCCAATGGGAATTATGTACTTGGTATAGGAGAGCATGAAAATGCCTGGTTGGGTGATTGAAATTGATTTCAAGGATTAGCAACAACAACAAAAGGAATTGGAAAATGCAACATTATGCTAGTAAAGCACTTCACGAGTAGGGCTATTGTGGCACACTGGTACCCAATAGTGTCCATTAATTTCCATGAGCATGCTATGAACAATATGATGGTTTTGAGGTAGGGATATTCCTTGGTTTTTGGACCTTCCGATGTGAGGAAACCTTGTGAAGGGAGGGGTTGCCTGAGGGGTTGTGTAGCAGAGAAGGGAATTCTTGTGGAACTTGGAAGGTGTGTCACTACATAGAAAGGGATGATCATATTAACCGAGGGACTATGTAGCAGAGAAGCGAAGGATAGGGATGGATTTGTTTTGGTCATTATCATTGCCAGGTGGAATCAGATGCACATTGGAAATGTGCCCTGGAACAATGAGTCGATAACTATTCACTGAGACAACATGTGGCATGAGATTGTAGCATTATACATTGGATGCATGTTAGACTTTGAAAGTGGATTCTAGAATTCCTGGGAGGGAGGGGAATCCTAGTACTATTTTGAGAGTGGATGTGTGAGCCTCTAGATTCCCTTGTTGAAAATAAAAGCATCGTATCCTTTTATTTGTTGGTCGAGAAAATGTGCATATGTGTATATTATTGTAAATACTATATCGAGTTGGATTTATAAAGCTCCATAGACAATATGGTTATTTGTTGGTAAAGAAAATGTGGTTGTTATTGTAAATATCGTAATGGGATGTGCTATAAACCTTGAGTAAATGGTATGTTTGTCATGTTTCAGTAGGTAGTCATTGTAAATACTGAAATGAGTTGGGCTATAAAGCTCCATGGGAAGAATGTTTTTCTTTTCAACGGTTTGCTGGTTTATATGTGTCATTGAAAATTGATGATGGTGTTCCCCCAAGGTGGAGGGATTTTTAATAGCCCTGGTTAAAAATTCGTGTAAAAAATATAAGTCCAAGGTCATGGGACACATATTCCAAGCTGGATGGTGGGAAAAACATCCTAGTGGGTGTTAATTTAGTTTTTTATGGCTAAGGAAATTGGCAAAGGAAATGAAAAAGGATTTGGAAAGGAAAAGTGGCATTAATTGGCATTTTATTTATGAAAATAATGGAAATTAGGAGAAAAGGAAGGTGAAAGGTCACAGGTTGCATATGAGGAGGAAAATCAAAGAAAATAATGTAAATTGAAGAAAATAGAGGTCTCATTGATAAAAAGGCTTCTGAGGATCAGTGCATAGACTTTTTCCAGTTCAATTTTGGAGCTCTCTCTCTATTCTCTCTCATACTCTTGGACACAGAAATTTCTTGGAGGACTCTTGGAGGAGTATGTCATATTTAGGATTTGGAGCAAGAAGGCAAAGGAAAATAAGGAAATCACAACAGGACATCAGGATCAACAGCTAGAGCAAGTTTTTCTTGCAGGTACTAAGTTGCATGTATGATATCCTTGCTAGTTTTGGAATGTGTGGCATATGTGTGTGGCTATTTGGTTATGATCTGTCATTGGCATGGAGGTTTTCCTAGATTGAAAATGGTTTTTCCTATCCTTGCCATCCCTAGGATAGCCATGGTGTTATGGGTTTTACTTTTGTTTTCTTTTTGGTTCTCATATTCCATTGGATATGGGCTGAGTTATTAGTTCCTAGAGCCCTGGTTGTACAAACGCTTTAGAGCCCTGTAACAACTTAGGTTGAGTTACTAGTCTTGGAGCCTTAGTTGAACAAATGCTCTGGAGCCCTTAATGGGTTGATTTACTAGTCCTGGAGCCTTGGTTGGAAAAATTCTATGGAGCTCGACAACAATTTTTGGTTGAGTTAATAGTCCTGGAAGCCTTGGTTGGAACAAACACTCTGGATCCCTGGATAGCTTGGGAGGTGAGCAATATGGTGATGGTTAGCGATGTACGACCATGAGGTGGAATCACTGGTTGAGGGTTGAGGTGATTTGGCCTCTAGAAGTCCTGGTTTGGTTTTATTGGATGTGCTCCATGAGATCCCACATTCATGCTTGGAATATTGCACCGGGGTGACTGGATGAAAGAGAGACTTGGTTCATCCTAGTCTATGGTCGGGTGGTACATGGAAGTCCCATACCTGGTCGGCCTATGTATTGATTAATAATATATCCTTCTTCATGGTATTTTATGTGTAAATGTATTGGTTCATATGTGGTTCTTATGGATGTTATATCCTTGTTATTTTTGTTTGTTATATGCTAGCTATGAGCATGTTTTATGAAAGTGATGATGTATGGCTCTCATCATTTTTTGATTTGTAAATGAATGAAAAATGAATATGTTACCTAATAGATGATAATTCAACTAATGTGATAAGGAAACAATGCTTATTAGCAATTCTCAGATAAGTATGAGATCCCTATGCTCATATCTGTTGTTATGACATGTAGATTGCATATTTATGACATGTTTGACGAAAGCCCTGAAAAAATGGCACATAATTGGGGGTCGTTGGATTTGAACTAGCATAAAAAGACCCTAGCCACTTGCATGCCCTTGCTGTGAGAGTGACTAGAGGGCCCTAGTCACATGCATGCCCATGTCAAGGGAGTGAATGAGGCCCTAGGTCAGTAAAATTCTAAGCTTTCTCAGGGGTTGATCACTTGGAAAGGTTGGGTGGCTCCTGTAGGTTTCCTGACATGTGTAAAAGATCAGAGTGGTTGTGTTTTGTCAGTTCCACTTTCTTAGATGTACATGGGTATTTGAATAAGATCATAGTGGCCTCTCGTAACATGTTTTCCCCAACAGACTCGTTAACTTGGGTAAATGTGGGAGGAGGGTGTTAAAGCTGGTAGCTCATATTTTCTTACCAAGGGTGTCTGATGCAAGAGCATCCTTGGCCTTGGGAAATCCTCATCAACTAAAAACAAGTTTTTGTTGAGTTTGTAATAAGTGTTGTTACTCCCATGTATTTTAAAGTTGTTGATACACCTATTATGTTAGTTGCTGACACACCCAACGTATAGTTGCTACTATTCATGTAGCTACATTTTATCAAAGAAGTGATTGTTTTCGAGTTGCTAATACTCCCAGGATTGTGTATTAATACTCTTGCTACGTGGAGTTGTTGACACATCCAAATTTGATAGTTATTTAGTTGCATTGCTACAATACAAACCGTGCTAGATGCGTTGCTAGAATTAGTCATAAGTTACATATTTGGTTTGTGCACATGTTGACAGGAGGTGAATCAGTTCAGTTTGGGAAAATGAAGAGGTCAATGACATGGGAAGTGATCTGCTTAGTTGGAATGCAAAAAGTTGAGTAGTATGAAAACAAATTGAGAGAATAAGGAAGGAAAGGGACCTTTTCTCTCTACATTTTTAGGCTTTTTCTTCTACCTCTAGACTCTTGGACATTTGGGCATTGGATTGCTAGTGTTGGTTTCGATGTTGTATGATTTCTAGAGAGTGCGACTGGTTGCTATGCGAGTTGGAAAGAGTGTCTATTTGTTGTGCGTGTTGTTGTTGTGTAACAACATAGGAATTTCAAGTGCTTTGAGGACATTGTTTTGTAATATGAATTCCTGAATGTAACAACACATTATGAATGAATAAAAGCATTTGAATAATTTTTGTGTTCTAGTGAGTAGACTTGAATTACTCTCTTTTTTCATTGTGTGATTTAGTTATTGAATTAATTAATTTAGTAGCCAAACTCCAATGACCTATGCTATGCACTCTGTAATGACAATCTGAATTATGTAGGTGATGGGAAATCTATATAACCTAGGATATGTTGTTGAGTCACCTACCTTAAACTTTTATCATTAAACAAGAATAGAGTTCTCTTGAGTTTGCTACTAATTCCTTGCTGCTTGGGGTCACCCAAAACCTTTGACATATAAGACAATTGAAATTGTAAGTTTTGAACTAGGAAGGATCTATGCTTCTTTTGGGTCTATGATAGACCTAGAGCCCATGCAAGGTGTCCAACAATGGTCCACCGTAGTCTAGTATGTTGGTATATTCAAACTACCAAAGGAAGGAGGTCTCATTTGAGGCATATTTAATAGTTGTTGATTAATTCATGTGTAGAGTATTGAAGATTTAGTGGGGGTTTGGAGAATCCATTATGGTAGACATTTAATTACATTCACATAATCTAACAAAACTTAAAGCATATACAACAAAGACAACAATGTATATATCACCAAGATACAAGAGAAAAATATACATGGGTAGAATATTATTCCATAGTATTAAGAAGAATAGCTAGTACATCTCATAATGTTAATAGAATGAACATTCACTAGGCATATTTCTAGAAACGATCATGAACTCGATAGAAATATAACTCAAAAATTTACATTGCAACATATCTAACATAGATAAAAGAACTCTCAAAACTAAATTTAAATAACATCCTTCACATATATAATCCAATTCAGTACCTATAAAATATTATAAGGCACACTATGATTTGTTAGTTGTAACAAGCTCATACAAAATATGTCTATTCATCTTTATCAAAATACATAAAGGGTTTTTGAGATTGGGTGAAATTTTTTTATGAAGTGATTATTTTACTATACATATTCAGGATTTTGTGCCTCCACATACTCAAGCTCCTATGGATTCATCTTTTGTTGGAAAATTTTCTACACTAGCACTTAGGAAATTTTGGGTTGAAATAACTCCCTAGCAATAATATACCAAAGCAACTTCCTGATCACACCTTCCAACTCAACCCTAAGTTTGGTTATGCAGTTCACTATAAAAAATAAGCCCCAATTCAAGGAGTTCTTAGATAATAACATCCCTAAACTTGTTGAAATCATTCAACACTAGTTTCTAAGTCATGATGGTGTCTTATATATTTTGTGATTAGCATACTATAGATGTGTCTAGAATTTCCATCCCTATAAGTGTGCCTTTTGCAACACTCAATTTAGGCTCTGATGCCACATACTATGATTTCACTAATGGTCATATGGCCTGACTCTTTCCATATACCAAAACCTTCGAGTATATATTTTTTATTCAAACATCACCCTCTCCTATATACCATATTATATTTAGACATAGCTCCTACTATGTGGTGTATTAAATATATATTTCCTTTGGGTCCTTTGACACCCATCCCATCCCTTTTGTGTATTTATAATTATGAACAACACCCCAAAAATATAACTATGTTTTTATGGAGAAATTCATCTTGCATAATGATGGACACATTCTACTTTTTATTCGTAAACCTACAAAGCAATAAACAATAAAAACTAATTGTTTTATAGGAATTATTGAAATTAACTTATTGGAATTGATTTTTTGAAAGTAAAATGATAAAATTGAAGTTCTATCATAATACACTAACTCGATACCCCCATAAAATTTTGGGTGGTTCTACCAAAGTTGGAACAACCTAGGACTTAAGGAATGTCCCTGTTATGAAACTAGCTCACAAAAAGATAGAAAAGGGAGGTCAATGCCTTAGAATTTAGCCTCTTCAAGGGGGAAACCTCCTTTACATTACACAAATGAGCAATTCTTGGATGATTCAAATGACAAAACCTCCTTTCTATACATAGGAGTCTAAGGAGTCACAATATAACCCAGCCGACCTAACAATAATAATATAAAGTCACAAAAATAACAATAGAGGGATTCTATGGGGCACAATAATAAAAATATGGGGACAATAGGGGCAAAACGATATTAATAAGGGATACAACTGCAATAGTAATGGGGTAATCACTAGTATTATAGGGACCTAACATGCCCCTCTCCTTCAAAAAATTGTTGTCCTCAAGGCTTGAGTAGTTCTGGATGCTTCTGTATAAAATTATCATCCTCCTATGTGGAATCTTCAACAGATAAGTTCTTCCACTTGATGAGATACTCTGAAATTGATCGATTACGTAGCTGTCGAGTTCTTGTTTCTGTGACTGCTTCCGGTTCCAATATAATTTTTCCTTCCTCATCAAGTTCTAGCAATATTGTTTGAACTGGGAGCTTGTTTCCTATAACCTTCTTTAAACATGAAACATGGAAAATTGGATGCACTCGAGACGCTGCAGGAAGCTCCAATTTGTATGCCATTGTACCAATCTTTTGCAACACCTTGTACGGACCATAATACTTTGGTGATAATTTATTATCCTTCTTAGCTTGCTTGAGGGACATTTGTTTATATGGTTGTAATCGTAGGAATACCCAATCACCTACATCAAAACTTATTTCACTACGATGTTGATCTGCCTGTTGTTTCATTCTATTCTGTGCCAACATGAGGTTATCCTTTAAGAGTTGGAGGACTTGTTGTTGATGTTCTATGTGATGTTCCACTGCTTGAACCTTAGAATTTTCTCTTAAATATGATGTGATGGATGGTGGCTGATATCCATAAAATGCCATAAATGGGGTCATTTTTGTTGCTGTATGGAAGGAAGTGTTATACCACCATTTAGCTAAAGGCAACCATTTGACCCATTGTGTCTGTTTATCAGATACAAAGCAACAAAGATATCCTTCCAAACATTTGTTTACTATCTCAGTTTGCCCATCAGATTGAGGATGATAAGATGAGATATGAGCTAACTGAGTACCAAGACAAGAAAATAATTCTGTCCAAAAATTTCCAGTGAAAATGGGATCTCTGTCACTTACAATAATCTTTGGGTTTCCATGTAGCTTTTGAATTGTTTCCATAAATGCAGTAGAAATTGTACTGGCTTTAAATGGATGTGATAATGCACAAAAGTGTGCATACTTGGTAAGTCTGTCAACTACCACCATGATGATACTCTTTCCCTCAGACTTGGGTAAACCTATGATAAAATCCATTGAAACCTCCTCCCAACGTTGGCTTGGAATGGATAAAGGTTGTAATAGACCCGGGTCTTAATTGTTTCAACTTTATTTTGTTGGAAAACCAAACATTCCGCCACAAACTTTTGAATATCCGATTTAAGGCCATCCCAAAAAAATTCCTTCTTAACCCTGTGGTAAGTTTTTAAAAATCCCGAGTGCCCACCTAAGGGAGAAGTGTGCAATTCCATAAGAATCTTTTGTTTGAGTTGCGAATTCTTACAGAGGTATAAGCGATATTTGTACCATAATGAATCATTTTTCCAGCTAAATGTATCAGATATACTGGAATCTTTTTGTAACTTTCGAATAATTGCCCACACTTCTTCATCACTCTTACATTCCTCCCTTGCTTCGTTTATCCAATCTGGTTGGATAATAGAAATGGCGCACAACAATGCTTCCACATCCTCATCCTTTCTTAAGAGTGCATCTGCCACCACATTTTGCTTCCCTTTTTTGTAGATAATTTCAAAGTCATAACCCAACATCTTTGTGACCCACTTTTGTTGCTCTTCAGAGGATAATCTTTGGTCTAAAGAGTATTTAAGGCTATCATGATCCGTTTTTACCTTGAAGTGTCTTCCCATTAGGTAGGGTCGCTAGTTCTTAAGTGCATGTAGTATTGCCAACATTTCCTTCTCATAAATAGCTTTGTGTAAAAGCTTTCCCTTGATTGGATGACTTTCAAAAGCGATGGGTCTTTCATCTTGCATTAAAACGGTACCAATTCCATTTCCTGAAGCATCACATTCCACAATAAAGGTTTTTGTGAAGTCTGGTGTAGCTAAGACCGGTGCTTGGCACATTGTCTCTTTAAGATGTTCGAAGGCCTTTGTTTCTTCTGGAGTCCATGAAAATGCATCTTTCTTCAATAATGTTGTTAGAGGTGCTGCTATTCTCCCATAATTCTTAACAGACTTGCGATAATACCCTGTCAACCCGAGAAATCCTCGCAGATGCTTTATGGACGTGGGGATTTTCCATTCCTTAATGGCTTTAATTTTGCTAGGGTCTACCTTAACTCCTTCATGAGATACAATATGACCCAGATATTCCACCTCTTGTACTCCAAAGAAACATTTGGATCTTTTTTCATATAATTGTTTCTCCTCCAATAGTTGTAGCACCCTGTCAACATGTTCAACATGATCCTTCCAAGACTTGCTGTAGATTAGTATATCATCAAAAAATACTGACACAAATTTTCTAAGGAAGGGTTTGAAAATAGAATTCATCAAACCTTGAAATGTAGAAGGTGCATTGGTAAGGCAAAAAGGCATGACCAAAACTTCATAATGACCCTCATGAGTTCTAAATGTTGTTTTTGGAATGTCTTCAGTCTTCATTCTGATTTGATGATATCCTGAATGAAGATCCAACTTGGTGAAGTAAATTGATCCATGCAATTCATCCAGTAATTCATCAATGACAGGAATGGGAAACTTATCTTTAATAGTGAGCTTGTTTAGCTCCCTATAATCTGAACACATCTGCCATGATCCATCCTTCTTGTATACCAATACTACGAGAGTAGAGAAAGAACTTTGACTAGGTTGAATTATACCAGCCTCTAGCATTTCTACAACCATACGTTCAATTTCACTCTTTTGGTCATAGGGATATGTGTACGGCTTGATGTTTGGAGGAACACTTCCTAGAATCAGATGAATAGCATGATCATGATCACAAATAGGTGGGAGACCTTTGGGGGTATCAAATACATTGGAATGATTGTCCAAGACTTTTTGGAGATTTGGAGAAATAGATGATTTTGATGTGGAAACATCTAGTGAACATAATTGTGCAATTACACCTCTTTGTTCCTTTTTTAGAAGCTTTGTCATACCGTTAGAGCTGATTATCTTGCCTGGTTTCCCTGCAATACCCCTTAATTCAACTTCCTTTCCTTCTGCAGAAAATTTCATGAAAAGCTCTTGAAAATTAAAAGCTATTGTACCCAAGGATTGTAGCCATTCGACTCCTAGTACAACATCAACACCTCCCATTGGAATGGAAAGCATTGGGCTAGTCAATACATATTCTCCCATGGATAGATGTATATTATGGCACTTTCTAGAGAAATTTATCGTTCCTCCATTTGCAACCATCACTTGACACTCTGGTGCTGGATATAGGAAGCAATTCAATTCTTTTGCTACCTTACAATGAATAAAATTGTGGGTGCTTCCTAAATCAATCAACACTATTACCTTTTTCTTCTTGATTTGTCCTTCTATCTTGATGGTTTGAGGAGTGGTAATTCCAGCCGATGCATTACAAGATATGGTCGGATTCATTTCTTCTTTATCTAGGCTTTGTTCCTGGAGTATATCCTCTTCTTTTGACCTTTCTTGCTCCTTTTCTTCTTCCTCTTCACAATCTATGTAGAATAATTTCTTCTCAGCACACTTATGACCTTTAGTGTATTTGCTATCACAACTGTAACAAAGCCCTTTTGCTCTTTTTTCTTCCAATTGTTGTGGTGTCAGCCTTATAGGTTGTGGAAGGCTAGGGGTAACAACACTTCCATCTTTATAGTTGTGACTGGTATGCTTCCTGGTTGCCATAATTTTGCTTTCCATTTTTCTTGCTAACCTGAATGCCTTCTCTAATGAATCAGGTTCCCAAAGGCGAACATCATGTTGGATATTATCCTTTAAAGTCCCTATGAACACATCAATCCTATGCTCCTCTGGAATATTTTTTACCCTTATGTTCAATTTTTGGAACTCCTCAATGTGCTCCATTATTGAACCCTTTTGTTTGATACTTATCAATTGGCTAAAAAAAGTGTTGCTTTTTGTATCCTCATAATGTGCTGTAAATTCTTCCGTAAAAATTGCCCAAGTGATAATTTGTTTACGAGAGCAAAGCCATTGATACCATACAAACTGATTTGGTTCCAAATATAAAGTTGCAATACGTACCTTTTGCATGTTGTGCACATTATTGAGATCGAAAAATTGCTCCATCTGTAATATCCATGTTGCGGGATCCTTGCCATGAAACTTCCTCATATCGATTTTTGGAATATGGTGGGTCTTTGATCCAACATTAGAGTCTATGGAATCATGATTAACATTTCTTTTGTTCTCATCATGAGTTTCCTTTACTACCCTTTCACCATTAGTGACCATTTCTTGTAGCAACTTATTCATATTTATCTTCAATTTCTCCATCTTATCATCCATGCCATCAATTTTGACATCCATGCCATTCATCTTAGCTTCCATGCCATCCATCTTAGATTCTACGCCTTTCTTTAAACAATCCATCTTAGCTTCTACACCTTTCTTTAAACCATCCATCTTAGCTTCTACATCTTTCCTTAAACCATCCATCTTATATTCTGTTGCTTTTTGTGCAAGTGACACTCGTTGCACTTGGTCTCCTAATTTTGATATATCATGTTGCATTTCTTCCTCTTCTTCATGAGTCATGCTAGAGCTTTCAGGTTGCTTACTAGGTGTTTGCATTTTCTTTCCTTGGGGCATAAATTACCAATAATAATGCTTTACTATGCCCTTTGAATTCCTTCAAACTAATTTTTCAAACCAAGCTTATGCAAAAATTTCAAAAAAACTGCACACCTTTTTTCACTTTATAGAAGCTTGATATTGAATCTGATGTATCTCTGCAATTTCGGATCATCCAGTTCTAAAATTGTGACCTATAGTATCCCTCTGTGTCCTCTTTCCAATGCCACCAGTCTGATCCAAATTGGATTCTCCAAAGAAGAGTTATGCACAATCTCCCAAGATGACCTGATTCTAGGCCTTTCCAGAAGAGCGAACTTGTATGAAGTGTCACGTGTCACTGTTTCAACCTTTGGCTCTAGAAAAACATATACAAGAAACTACAATCTATCCTCTTTCTTTACCTTCTTACAAAATGTGAATCCGATTCTTAGAGAGAAAGTTATGATGATTTTACCTAGGTCACCTGTTTGGAATATAAGCCAGGAGTCTGCAAAAAGACCAACTTCCTCAGATCATATCTCCGCAAATATAGCGAAAAGTTCTGAAATTTGGATCCAAGCTTTAGTGCGATTTCATCTCAAATGGGTTTTTCTTTTTTCTTCTGAAACGTCGCAGAAAAAAAGTTTTAGTGAAAATGCCACGATGACCTTTTTGGAGCAGCGAAACCCTAGAATCCAAAGCTCTGATACCAAATGTTATGAAACTAGCTCACAAAAAGATAGAAAAGAGAGATAAATGCCTTAGAATTCAGCCTCTTCGAGGGGGTACCCTCCTTTACATTACACAAATGAGAAATTCTTGGATGATTCAAGTGACAATACCTCCTTTCTATATATAGGAGTCTAAGGAGTCACAATATAACCCAGCCAACCTAGCAATAATAATATAAAGCCACAAAAATAACAATAGAGAGATTCTATGGGGCATAATAATAAAAATATGGGGACAATAGGGGCACAACAATATTAATAAGGGATACAACTGCAATAGTAATGGGGTAATCACTAGTATTATAGGGACCTAACAATACCATTTTTCCCATTTCTTCTTCAGTCGATCATTGAAACATTCTATTTAAACTTCACCTTCTTTAGTGATTGTGAAATTTGGTATGGTCCATATTAATCCATACCTAACTTCCCTATATGCTTCCAAAAATTTCTATCATATAGCAACAATAAATCAGCTTGTTTAAACTTTTAGTTCTGGATACACTAATCATGCCAACCCTATTGGTCCCTCTTCTAAAACATATAGTGGTACCCTATTAAAAACCTTCTTTCTTCAAACTAAAATGGCATATCTAGCCTCTCCTATATTTGTGTAATATCATTTTTTTTCTTTTTGATGGATACTTGCAAAATTAGTATCAAATGCTTTAGTGGAATCACTACCACTTATCTATATTCCAAGTTAAATGATGTATTCTTGGTCAACGTTTTATATGTTATATTTTCCCACAAATCGATTAGAATGCACTCATCCTCAACATCACAGTTAACCAAGAAAACCATTGTTAGCCCATCACCCAACAATTTGTGGAAATATTTACCCATACCATTAACCTATAGAAAATAAGTCATTGTCTTATGGTGATGGAGCATAAAATCCTTAATTTGATTAACAACTATGCCTCCAATGAAACCTTATCCCTAGTCACTAGTCACGCTATGAGGAAAATAAAACCTAACAATCTTCTTAAAAACAAATTTCATAGAAATCTACAAATAAATTTGAGGTTAGTATATCCTTTGTTTATATCAACAAATAAACCATTGTAGTTGGAATATATATATATATATATATATATATATATCCTTACTAATTATGTGCCAATGGATTGGCAAACCCAATGAATTCAATTTCCCATTCTTTAAATAAATCCCTAATCACAATGGGTTGTAGTGGGATTTCATCTTGCATAAATGATTTTCTAATGCAATGACATATGTGTCACTAGTTAGCATACCTAGTAGGTCCATAAATAAAGTTTCCCACTAAATTACTATGTGCAATCTCTTTTGATCAATTATGTTTCCACCATAATATCCATCACTATGTCCATTGTGGGCTTCCCATAACATTGTTTGTCATTGATGATCATGCACGCACTAATGTAGAATTCCAAACATGAATAACTTGTATAGATTTCTAATCAGTAAATCATAGTTTGTAGAAAGGAAAACTAACTATTTACACTACCACCGATGATACTCTTTCAATGTCATCTACAGTTGAGGAATTTAACAATCTTAGCTAAGAAGTTGGTCCATTGCTTCCATGTGAAAGTGGCCATAATTGAATACTTCACCAATTTACTAATGAGTTTTCAATTGAGGGTCTTGAAAAGAAGACAAGGACCCGTGTTCTACATATCTATCTTAACCGCCACTTCAAAATAAAACTTCTAGAACAAGAGTAACCATGGATAAATCCTACCCTCTAGCGTTGATTTTTCACCAAGTATTTCAATGCTAAGTAATACATGAAAAAATTATAGTTCCAACCTAGAAGGTAACATTGGAATGTCCACAATGCAAACAACATAGCTCATCCTTCATTCTCAATAGTGGTGCAGTTGTTATAGGGATTAATGCACAAGTGTTTGGTGATGTAGAAAATCCTCAAGGGTCTTCCCGAGATCCTCGGCAGACAGTCAGATTCGCTGCAACTGTCACAAAGATACATGCATATCTATGTTTAACAAACAAATATCAAAGTGAGAAGGAATTATTACCTTGATTCTTAGTGTGGTGTTGCTGGAGAGTGCAATGCAGCTAGGCAGAAGACCCCTGAGTCGGCTCCAGATCAAAACCTACACATAGCAAAGACAAGCATAATATCACAGCATAAAACCTTGATAGAAAAATGCATGAACATATAAAAGATATCTAGTTTCATATAACTAAGCCACTCATGCTAGAAGATATTAGATCAGCATATAAACAAGTTTATACTACCAACATCACGGAGTGGACAACACAACTGCAGTTCTATATTGATGTAGAAAGAGTGATTACAACCATCAGTTGCATCAACTTTCCCTTACCCCTCTAGCTCCTGTCTCTCTCTCTCTTCTTAACCTCTTCTAATGCCTTAGTCCAAGACTCTGCTTGACAGCCAAATAGGCAATCCTTTCAAATGTTTCAACCTCTTTCACCGTGGCCCAAGCCTTGCCTATATAACATGTAGGGTTAGGGTTTCCAAGTCCTTCATGAGTTCCATTAGGCAAAAGCAATGATGTTTCCATGCTTTAGTTCTCTTTCCCATTTGCATACTCCATTAGGAATTAGTAATTCCCCCAAACAGGTCGAGTTATGATGTTTCCCTACTTTTATGAGCCGACATAGGAGAGAATATAGGGATATTTTCTCAGTCAATTTTCTCCTCTAACCCATAGAACTTGATGTAGGTTCACTAACCCTGTTCTCGAGGTAGAAAGTAGAGTTACCCTAGGCATTAACACCCCCTTAAGCTTGTTGAGAAGATTTATAAAGTAGGTTGATAGTGTCTAGATAGCGTTAGCTTGAAAACTGGGCCTGTGAACTTGGTTAGTCCTTCAGTCATCATGTCTTTGTCCTCTGAGTTGATGAGGAGGTCATTTTCCTATATAAAAAATTCCCCCTAAAGTGTGAGATCAGAGGCTCTAATGATGACCGAAATACTTTATATTTAACTATCTTTTTCTTTGGAAAAGAGAGAGAGAGGATCAGAGCTTCGAGCGGTATGAGAAACTTGATAGAACACATATAGATAAAACAACTAAAATCATGTCCTGAGTCGGGTATTCCCATGCTCAGTAGCTATGTCTAAGTTATTTTCTCAGAAAAGAGATATGACGATGCTGGCCGCCGATAAGCATAATGTGGAACCTGTGTCATAATAGGATCATTCTGATGCGTTGTCTCCAAAATGAAATAAACACAACTTGGGATAGGAAACAAGGCTGAGTGATGCAAGCCTCTACCCAAGGTCTTGATTTCTGCTTCACCGAATAGCATAGATCGATACATGTGAATATAGGCGTTGATGTCGAACATGCACAAAATCATCTGATTACCAGTAAATAATGGAGACCATTAAGAGACACGAGGATGTCCACTGATAATGGTGATGGTCTCCAAGATGCAAAGTACAATCTAGCGAGTGCGAATAATGTTTTGTCATTGAACACTCGTATAATCATTTAACCAAAAGCCAATAATGAAAACCCCTTACCAAACATAAGGTGAACTGCCATTGATGTCTGCAAGTACCAAGGCACTGAAGTGTTTCTGGGTCTTCTTCCTAGATAGAGTGTTGAAGTCGATAGGAAGAGACTTGTCGAAAGGTAGGCAATAAGGTGTCCTACATCAGTCGACACGAAACAGGACAAGAATGATTGTTTTTTGAGGAATCTTTTGAGCATTGGGTCAAAGAGACAGAGGGCATGATGGTAGGATATGCTTGATGGTTTGATGGAGGAAATAGAAGATAAAGGTTTTCCCTTGAACAATAGAAGGCACAACAACGGTTTTAACCATGCAGCACTAGACTCATGAACACCAAAGAGTGTTAGGATATAGAGATGCAAGAAAATTGGGGTATATAGGCTAAACTCATAGGATGGTAAGATTCATATTGAGAGGCCATCACAAGGAAGGTTTATCTAAGGGAGTGCCATGTTCAAGGGAGTGACCGCTGCCAAAAAAATCTTTTAAAATACAGAACATAACGCAATTGTATTGTCCACTTTCCCCATCTGATTAGTTTAGTGAGTCTAGACAGGTAAACTCATCGATCTTTTCATGTTTTAAGAGTCTGAAAAGGACCATAAAAAGAGCAACTCTATGCCCTATCTGATTAGTTTAATGAGTCCAGACAGGAAAACTCGTTAATATTTTCATGTTTTAAGAGTCTGAAAAGGATTGTAAAAAGAGCGAATCTATTCCTCATCTGTGTAATTTAATGAGTCTAGATGAGACAACTCGGTGGTATTTTCATATTTCGAGAGTCTGAAAAGATCGTAAAGAACGACTCCAAGGTGGTCCCTTTGTCATAGTTGTTAACCGGGTGCAACAAAAGTTTAATAGTATACCCAAAACGGTTCCTTTTCCGTGAGTTAATCTACTGAGTTCAGATAAATAGAAACCTATGCTCAATAGATGTTTTCCTAATTTTGTTACAAGCACGAGGAGATGGAGTAAACTCGATATTCGTAGTGAAATTTTAATGAGTCACGTGACGACAAACTCAATACCTTCATCGAATTTTAATGAGTCAAATGAAGAAAAATCAAGGTATCTTTTTCAATTTAGTGAGCGAGGAAAAAGAGGTAAAAGAACTACTCATTCCTTCTTCATAGATTTAATGAGCTCGAAGAAGGGAAAAACTCAGGGATTTTTCGATTTAAGAGCAAGAAATAGTCCCAAAAAAGAAAGCACTCATATTATTGTCATAAATGTTTAACGAGCCCAATGACAAAAAACTCGGGGTTTTTTCGATTTAACGAGTAAGAAAATTTCCTAAAAACAATGCTCGGAGATTCTTCATAAGTTTTTAATGAGTCTGAAGAAAGAACTTGGGGTTTTTTTGATTTTGTGAGTGAGAAAAAAGTCCCAAAAAAGAAAGCTCAATTGATATTTTTTGTTTAGTGAGCTAGAAAAAGAGGGAAAAAGAGTTTCTTGGACCATCGTCGTAAGTGTTTAATGAGCCCGACGATGAAAAACTGAAGGATTTTTCAGTTTTAGAGCGATAAAACATCCCATAAAAGAAAGCGCTCATAGAGAATTGCACATGATTATTTCTGTCGTTCAATCCTGAAAATTCTTTCATCAAAACATGAGCCATTTTGTCAATGTGGGGTCATGGCGCATGATAATTATCATTGGGAAAGGACTACTTCTACTTTAATGACTTCAATTAAGATAATTCATGTCTCCAAAGTGATTATAAGGGAGTTCTTGAGCCTCCATTTTCACCATTTGCATCATTTGAGAGCTATGAGAGTGTTTTGGAGCTAAAGAGGAGCAGATTTTCCACAGATGATTGCGGGAGATTCGGGCGACCATTCGACATGCCGTCAGTCCCGGGTAGGAGCTAAAACCTTAATATTTCATTATTCAACCTTTTTTTACTAGCATTTGGGGTGAATGTTTGGAGATTTGGGGAGCCCTAGTTCTTAAAATGCTCCTAACGCCCCCTAGCAGGACTATAGGGGGTATTAAACGAACTTTACGACCTACTGGAGGGCGTTAATCCTCCTTGTATCTCACTATGGGGGGGATTAGTGCATGAGGGCACACCCAAAAACCCCAGGCAATGATTTAATATGCATTTTTGCCCTGTTTTCACTGATTTTTGGGTTGATTTGTGCAGGTTTTGAGCCATTATGACTAGTCTATGGAGAGAATGGGCCCATGACCGACAAGAATTGTTGATGCGAAATGATCCTACTTGCATACTTGCATTGTGCCATTGTGGGTTGATGAAGTATGCTAAGTTGGACTTGATGAAAGGTCAGGAGGACCTGTTGAGTTGGATTATTCAATGTTGGGATGAACATGAGCAGGTGTTCAGGATTGGAGATCATGAGTTGGCCATTGACCGTGATGATATATACTTTTTGACTGGTTTGTCATGCAGAGGAGCATGAGCAAACCTGACCGGGGTAGGCCTAATCCTTGATCCACCCTAGAGCTGGTTCAAGCTTACTGCATCCCTGAGAGTGGACTCATCAGCAACAAAGTCCCCACAGAGAGGATTAGGTCCAGATCTATGAGGGCCATTTTATGGTTGATTGTGCATTTAGCGGGGTCAAAGAGTCCCCATGTTGCAACAAAGGCCCAACTATTTCTTGTAGTTGACTATGTCTAGCCTCAGATGTTCAACTGGTGTGAAGCAGTGCTTCACTAGTTGAAGGTAGAATTAACCGCATGCAAGACTCAAACCCAACAGAGTTTTGGGTATGGCACTCTCATTATCTCATTCATACTTGAGAGGGTACCTATTATGCACCCAAGGATGAGCTTAGGTCCCTTTGATCCGAGGGAGCTGAGATAGGGGCGATGGGCATCACTTGATCCTTGCATAGGAGGAGGACCTATCCAACATTTTTTCGAGGAAGATTTCTTCGAATGGCTTAGTGGCCAGATTTTGATGATTGACAACTATGCCTATGAGGGCATGGACTTCATTGGCAACCTTGACTTGATTTTGTCTCCTGGGATCAACTGGGGGCCTCAAGGTAAGAATGATTTTTGAGAGAACTTAAAGTATTTTTAAGCTTTTGAATATTTATGTTGTGTTTTTTATTGAATTTATGGGTGAACAAGTACTGACATGAAGCTTTTTTCTTGACACAGATGTGGCACTGGTACGACCTGCAAGCGAACCTCGCCAAGTGAGGCAGGGAGGCAAACTACCTAATGGGGGGGTGATGCTGACAATATTCATGAGGTTCTGAGGAACTTGGAGGGCTTGAGCATGGGTGTGCCCCCCCTTCCTATGAGGGAGATCCTCGCTCATATGTAGCAGCACACAGTCAGTGTGCCTGAGCGGTTTTTGGTTCCTCTTCGGAGGATAGCTAGAGCAGTGTTATCATTTCATGAGTAATAGGCTCTATTAGCAGGCACTTTGGCATAGCTAGCGGGTGTTTATAGCTAGGCTTAGTAGCCATTTTGTACTTAAAACACCCAAGTTTTGGAATATTTTGATGTAAAAGACTAGATTTTATATATCTATATATATATATCTATATATATATATATATATATATATATATCTATATATATATATATATATATATATATATATATATATATAGATATATATATATATATATATATATCTATCTACAGATATTTTGGTATTTTATGATGTAAATGTTTTTTAAGTGTTTTTGTAAATTTTTAACTCTGTAAATATTTACTTTTCATACATGTATCTATAGTGAATGAGACAGATGCCAATCTAACACATAGTTTGCCAATGAATCAGCAACTGTATTAAATTCTCTAGGAATGTGCTCATATGTGATAAATTCAAATTGACGTTCCAAGAGTCATACCCTTAAATAATGATGTAACAAGGTTGGATTACGAATGTGATAATGATTTGTCAATTGCATAACAACAAGCTGAGAGTCTAACCTGACCACCAGATTGGAGATGTCCCTTGATGATGCTTCAATGAGAAGTGAAATTATGGACATGTACTCAGCAATATTGTTGGTCGTAGTACTAAGAAAGACTCCCCCGTAACAAAACAGTTCTGACTCAGGTGTGTAAATGACCCAAGCAGCTAATGCAATGTGCCATGTGTGATGACTAACACCATCTACATATCCTATGTATGCTAAGGGTAATGAAGGCATATGCATTACAAGAAATATGTATGAGAAAAATACTTCAATAAATACCAAAAAATCTAGTCACATCAAAAAAGAAGAAAAACTTATAAATACATAAAATTACAAAGCACATGCCTAGTGCAGTACTAGGCATAATACCTTTTCATATAGAGCCCATTTCAGGGCTCAACACGCAGGAATCATTCCCAGTCCTGAAGTTCATATGCCCCTTTTGAGAGGGCTTTTTTGATGACATATTGACCGAGTCATAAGGGTTGAAGTGTTCCTGCCCCCAAGAGGTCATGTTTTTTATCATAGAGCAAAACAAGATCTCCCTCTTGGTAAGAACAAGGCTTGACCTTTTTGTCGTACTGGGCTTTGACCCAGCGCTTGTGGGCTTCAAGTGCCAATTTGGCATCTCGATGGGTTTCATCTAGTTGATTGAGGTATAGCAGGCGTCGGGCAAGAATTCAACGATGATTTGTAAGGAAGGAATTTGACACTCGATTGGTAAAAGTTCTTCCAGGCCATAAGCCAATTGAAAAGGTGTGAAGCCTGTAGCAGTCTTAACTGAAGTTCGGTATGCCCATAGCATAGGATATAACATTCGATGCCAGTGGGTTTTATGATTCCCTACTAACCTACGGATCATGGTTTTTAAGACGCCATTGATGGCTTCTACTTGACCATTAGCTTGGGGGTAGTAGGAGGATGATTGATCCTAGTGAAACCTAGCAACAATGTTAAGTCAGACATCATGTGATTTTGAAAATGAGACCCATGGTCTGTAACGATTGTGCGGGGCACACTAAAGCGACAGATGACCTGATTAAACAGGAATAGTGCCGCAGTTTCTCCATTGGCTCGGAAGGTGGGTAGGTCTTCAGCCCATTTCATGAAGTAGTCCATAACTACAATAACATAGTTATGTCCAGCAGAGGAAATGGGGTTGCAAGTTACGAAGTCTATCCCCCATTTGGAAAAGGGGCCGATGGAGATAACTGGGTGCAGTAGGGCCGGAGGAGTGCACATTTTCTTTGTAAACACTTGACAAGGATGGCATTGCCAGATAGCATTGATACAATCTTTGAACAAGGTCGGCCAGTAGTAGCATATGTGCAAAATTTTCTGTGTAATAGATATGCCATAAAGATGATTGCCACATGCCCCAGCATGCCAATCATTTAAAATGTGTTCTGCCTCTTCATGAGTGAGGCTACGTTGAAGAACTATATCCGCACCATGGTGATATAACATGTCGTTAAGCACTAAATAATGTCACGCTTGGTGGCGGATGCAATGACGGTCACCTGACGATAGCTCAGGGCGGAACCATTGCGCTTGGAGGTAGACAAGAATGTCACCATACCAAGGGTCAGTAGTGTCAATAAGATAGACAACTTCATCTGGAAGAGGATCATGGGCTATCTCGTTAGGATCGACAATGGGAAGATCCAACAAAAGTTCGGCAAAGACTAAGGAATTTTTCGCCTCGACAGCGGTGAAAACCAAATCAAATTGTTGGAGGATCATGATCCATTTTGAATATTTCCCTCCAATTAATTGACGAGACAAAATGTGTCTCATGGGATTCTCCAAGGTGATGACAGTAGTTTGTCGCAACAGTATGTAATGTCGGAAGCGGTTGACAGCAAAGACAACTGCCAAGGATAGCTTTTCCACATGTGAATATCTGAGTTCGGGCCCAACCAGGCCTTTTGACAGATAATATATCACATGTTCACTCTAGTCATCATGAGTTTGAACCAAGACCATTCCTAGAGAGGATGGCGAGGCTGTCAGGTATAGAAGAAAGTCACGCCCATAATTGGGAGCGGTAAGGAGTGGGGCTAATATAAGCACCTTTTTCAAGGTATCAAATGATCGTTGAGCTTGATCATCCCATAGATACGACACTCCCTTCTTAAGTAGGTGCATAAATCCTTTCATCAACTCAACATAGTTTACGATGAACCATCATAAAAAGTTTGCTTTCCCTTGCAAATGTTGGAGCTGCAGAATGGATTGTGGTTCAGGCAATTGAGTAATTTCCTTTACCTTATTGGGATCAACCCTAATCTTGTACTTGGAGACAATGAATCCAAGTAAGCATCCAAACTCGATAAAGAAAATGAATTTATGTGGATTCAGACGTATGTTATAAAACCTATATCTAAGAAAGATAGCTATTAAATGATCTAGGTGCTACGTTTGCTTCTTGGAATGGGTTGGAAGGTCATCCAAGTAAGCTTGAACGATATGTCTGATATCATGAAATTCATAGTCCATGGCCCTTTGAAATGTTTCTCTAGCATTCTTTAAACCGAATGGGAGTTTTTGATAGGCAAAGATTCCCCATGGGAAAATGAAGGCAGTTTTTTGCTGGTCTTTGGGTTTTATAGCAATCAGGTTGTATCCTGAGAATCCATCAATGAATGAGAATGATTCACAACCGACATAGTCATTGATGATTTGGTCAATGAACGGTGTTAGATAATTATCCTTTGGACATGTGACATTCAAGTCTCAATAGTCGACACATACGAAGATGGTTCCTTGTTTCTTATTGACAAGAACTAGATTGGAAACCCATTTTGTTAAGGGAACAGGATAAATGAAACCAACACATAACCACTTTTCCACCTCAGTTTTGATCGTTGCCTTTTGGTAGGGGTGGACTGGTCGAAGCGTTTGGTAGACAGGTTTAGCATTGTTGTATATCTTGATCTCATGCTCGACAATAGAAGGATCTATACCGGGCATTTCATCATAAGACCAAACGAATACATCGCAGAATTCCTTAAAAAGGTAGGTGAAGTTTTCAATTTCCTCAGGATTGCAATCTGCTCCAACCTAGATGTTTTCTACGATGCTTGTCATGACAAAAATATTGATGAGAAATGTCTTTGAAATATTGCCCATGTTTCCTTCCAAGTTCAAAGTTTGGATAATCTTATATTGTGAGGAAACGATTTCAGGTGCGTCAGATGACAGGATTTGAAGAGGAATCATGTCCAAATCAGATATCAAAACACGATGGTGCAAGTCCTCCCAAGGTCGCTCTTCTAAATTCATGATCTCTTTAATAGCTTTGTTCGTAGGTAGGACTTGATTGAGGGGATCGAAAGAAGGAGAAGTTGTGGGAGGGGCAGTGGTATTGTTGGCTGTGACCAAAGTGACCGGAGACTCGAATGTAGATTGAATGGCCTGGTAGGCTACTTGATCTGATAATCACCCTATGAGTGACCTCAGTGAATATTTATTAAAAAAAAGGTATTACAGACCCATGTGCTGGTGTTTGTGTGTTCTGTGTTATTGAAACAACAGATCGATCAGATTGCCAATACACAGAAAATAAATGGAAAAACAACAGAGAAATACAGTACGCAATACAAAGATACAAACAATTTTTAATAAGGATTTCACCCTATTCTCCAGGGCTACGTCTCCAGTCGAGCTTCAATGGTGGCCTTATTTTCTTGTGTCTTTCAGCAGAGAAATTACAATGCAGGGACTCAATATGAGTTCTCCTGAAGCAGATTTTGCTTGGCAGGGTGGTTCTTGGATTCCCCAAGCCACTCGGAGTACACAGACTCTTGTTCTTCCTACCAGCTCTGTGACCCTCAGTCTACAGTGGAAAAAGCGAACTGTGATGCTCAATCCGGACAGATTCCTCTATGGGAAGGCTTGATTCTTCAAGCTCTCTAGTGCTCGATGCTGCCTGCGGTCAGCTTGGCCCTCTGTCTCCTCTACTTGGCTTTACTACTCTCTTTGCTCAGTCCTCCTCTCAGGGTTCACTGTTCACTATTTCTCTTGGTTGCTTGGACTCTTCATTTTGAATCTCTCTCCGAATCCCCGTTCTCTGTCTCTGTTCATGGCTTTAGCCATTCGACCTCCACGCTTGTTCAATTCCTCTCCCGCCTGCATCGATTCACCTGTCGCCTGTGTGCTTGGAATTCCCTGTTCGGCGTTAGCATGAACACTCGAGAAGTAGCCACGTGTCCTGACTGGAACAGTGCCAGCTTGTTTGTCGATTTGTTTCTTTCTCCACCGTGGCGGTCAACGGATTCCAAATCCTCTTAAATCGCGGCTTAATCCCCTATCAATTCTGCTCTATCTACCGGATGCAGTCTCAGTCGTCCGATCTGGGCTCATCCAGATCCAACGTCATTCGCATGCCGATCCGACCTTGACATGCCTAACATTCCTTGGAACTTTATAACATTTATCACTTCCTGAAATTCCCTGCACACCTTGGCACTCACTAGTTTTCAAGCCCTCATAGATAACCTTACATTTTTTGTGACTTGGGAACCCAACCAAGTCATTGAAAAAATAGTGTTGTGCCTAGACCAAAGTCTCCCTTTGTCTCAAACTTCTTTTTCCATCCTCTTATCACAATCATAGGCTTTCCTCCTACAAGTCCTAATATGAAATTCTCCTAACACACTTTGTCCATGGGACACCTAGAATTCACTGACATTCCCTAGCATAATATCTTATTCATTCATTTCCATGCACTTTGACCTAGTTCTCCCTTGTGATTCCCTGACACTCCCAAACACTCCTTGACATGCATTGACACTATCTGGCATATGTCAGCATGCCTTTTCATTCCTTGGCATGCCATGGCACTCCTTAATTATCATTCCCTCATAACTACCCTTATTTTATTTTAGACTTAGGAACCCAACCAAGTCCTGCCTCGACTACAACAACTTTATCAAGTTACATTTACTACAACTAGACTATGCCTTTTTCCCCTAATGGACTATAAATCATCTTAGGATTCTCATGTCCAATATTAACTCATCCCACTTAACAAGTTACCAAGTCAAGGCTCACATCCAACAGTGCCCATAAAACAACTAAGCAACATAGTTTACATCTTCACATGCCATAACATCTGGCATGCATAGTAATCCATTGGCACTACATGGCACACATTATCATCCCCTGCATTCCTTAGCATGATTTTCCACTCCCTAATAGACCCTACCACTCCCTAACATGCCCTGACACTCTAGCATGCCTTGGCACTGCCTATCATATACCCTTGTCACTCCCTCCTTAACACAATTGGAACTTGCTGACACTCCCTATCACACACTCTTATCTATTCATTTCCATGCAATTTGAACTAGTTCTCCCTTGTGTTCTCATGGCACTCCCTGACACACATTGGCACACCCTAGGACTTGGCACATCTTGGCATGTTGCCCTGGCACTCTAGAATTCCTTGGAACTACCTAGCATACCTTGTCACTCTCTCCTTAGCACACCTAGAATTCACTGGCATTCCCTCTCACACACTCTTATTCATTTGTTTCCATGCATTTGAAACTAGTGCTCCCTTGTTTTCCCCTGACACTCCATAACTCACCCTGGCATGCATTAGCACACCTTAGCACCTAGCACATCTTGTCATGTTTCCCTGGCCTCTATAATGCCTTAGCACTGCATAGCATACCTTGTCACTCCATCCTTAACACACCTTGAAATCACTGACACTTTCTATCACAAACTCTTAATCATTCATTTGCATGCATTATTTTCACCTAGTGCTCCCTTGTGTTTCCCTAACGCTCCCTAACACTTCCTAGCACTATTTGGCACACCTTGGCACCTAGCACATATTGGCTGCATGTCGCTCTGGCATGCTAGAATGACTTAGCACTGCTTAGCATACCATGTCACTCCCCTCTTACCACACCTGGAACTCATTTACATTCCCTATCACACACTCTTATTCATTCATTTCCATGAATTTTGACCCAGTGCTCCCTTATGTTTCCCTAGCACTCACTAACACTCACCACACATTGGCACAGCTAACTGCAATGAGTTTCACTAATAGCCAATCAAAAAACCCTTCCAGAGTCTAGCTAGTTACTTGTTTTTCACTAAGATATTAGGGGTAAGTTTATTGTATAGTGTTCAATGTGAAAATATTACTAGGTGTTTTTATTGCATAGAGTAATTATGATCTTCCCCATGTACACAAGGATAACTGAGAAGTGTTTCCCATAATCATGCAAGTGGAACTTCAACATGTACATCAGGGTAACCACAAAATATTTATCATATTTACACAATGCAATGTGATAGGAAAATATTTACATTATATACGTGAATGTACTAAGATTAGGACCATTAGCATCATATCTACATATTTACCACAAGACGAGGATCATTATGTCCCCTTAAAAATAGCCATAAGGCCTTCCTCTTTTGCAGCTCCTTGACCACAAGGGTTTAATTGAAAAACACATAGTTCCTTTAAAGATTTTTAGGTTGAGGCAGCCACTTCAAACCCTTGAACTTAAAGATAATCAAATATTTGCAATTTGTTACAATAATAAGTCCATTATGCACATTCCTCATCTTAGAGTTGGGTAGAGAGGGAGAATACTTGATTGATGCCAACCCTGTAAATGAAAAACTTTGCCTACTCATTGGTTGGACACTCCACATCTAGTTGACACCACTAACGCATACCAAAAGTCCATGATACCCATAATATGTGCCCTACACCCAAGGGCTTAGACTACACCTCCATAAAATGTACCTTCAACTTTAGATGTCCCAAAACAGTAACATCCTAACCCTAGCCTATTTGTTAGATTTTTGTAACTTTCTCCTTAACTAACATTTTTTTTAACTATTTAATCCACTTACCATATACTCTCTCTTGTTTGCACCCATATAGTATACAAGAACACTTATGTTTTTAATATAACCAAGTTAAGAGGGCATGTTTCTTTCTTACACTTAAATGTTTTCAATACAACCAAGTTAAGAGCACGTGTTTCCTTTTCAAATTCCAAAAGTATAACATGTCTATCTCTATAAACTAACAACAAAATCATTGCATAAAAAAGGTAAGCTTAAAATTAAATTAAAATTAGATTATTATTATTATGATAAATACACCAAATATGGAAAAATTGTTTTCAAACACAACCATAAAAAAAAGTGTTAGTTTATCAAATACAACTACAAACTTATTAAGCTAGCATAGATCCATCTTAACCCGGATCTATCAAGCGCCGAGAGGGATCCAATATCTCGATGTGCAAACCTATTTTTTGGTGCTTGGTAGATCCAAGTTAAGATGGATCTAGGTTAGTTATATAATACTATATAATATCTTTATTTGTATCTATGCATCTCTTTCTTATTCCCTCTCTCTATCTCAACCCCCAAACATACACACACTCTCTCCATATCTATCTCTCTCCCTCCCTCTTCCTCTCCACCTCTCTCTCTTCCCTCTATCTCTCCTCTCTCCATCGCTCCCTTGTCACTCCTTCTCTCTCTCTACCTTTCTCCCTCTATGTATTTCTTCTTCCTTCCCTCTCTCTCCCCCTCTAACTTCATCTCACTCTCCTCTCTCTTAGTCCTCTCTCTCCCTATCTCTCTCACCTCCCTCTATCCCCCCCATCACTCTCTCTCTCCCCCTTCCATCTTTGTTCCTCCCTCTCTCTCTCTTTCCCTTCTCTCCCTATTTTTATCCCCACCTATTCTCTCTCCCCCCTCCTCTCTTCTCTCCCTCTCTCTCTATCCATCTATCCCTTGTCACTTCCTCTCTCTCTCCACCTCTATCTCCCTATGTCTTAGTTCTTTCCTCCCTCTCTCTCCACCTCTATCTCCCTATGCCTTAGTTCTTTCCTCCCTCTCTCTCCCCCTCTAACTCCATATCTCTCTCCCCCACTCTCTTATTCTCTCTCTCCCCTCTCTCTCTTCCTACCTCCTCTTCTCTGTCTCCCCCCATCACTCTCTCACTCTCTCTCCACCCTACATCTTTGTCACTATCTCCCTCCCCCTCTCTTCCCTTCACTTTGATTGCTATCATCACTTGCATCCTTAGTTAAGATAGATCTATGTTGGTTCTTACTAATATTTGTATTATATAAATTTGACATCTTTAAATACAAAAGTTTCTCATTTTTAATTTTATTAAAACCTTAATTTAATTTATATGGGAATAATTTTAGTAGTCGTGAGGATAGAGGGTTTATATATATCTCAAAACTAATTACAACCCTTTTCCTATTAGCTTCAAATAAAAAATGTTATAAAATTAAATTAAATTAAAATATTTTTATTGTGAAATAAGTTATGGGTTTTGGGCATGTGGTATTGATAAGGCATGATATTGGCCCATGGTATTGTAACAAAGCCTATTTACAAGTTAATAATATCCATGGTAAAGTGGGGGTGAATATCCATGGTTAAGAATCTTGTCATATTGTTATAAAATATTTAGATTGTGAAATAAGATATGATTTTTTGGCATGTGGTATTGATAAGCCATGGTATTAGCCCATGCTATTGTAACAAAGCCTATTCACAAGTTCATAATATCAATGACAAAGCGGGGGTGAATATCCATGACTAAGAATCCTGTCATATTCTTATAAAATATTTTTATTTTGAAATAAGTTATGTTTTTTGGGCATGTGATATTGATAGGTCATGGTATTGGCCCATGGTATTGTAACAAAGTCTATTTCCAAGTTAATAATATCCATGGTAAATTGAGAATGAATATCCATGGTTAATAATATTTTCATATTGTTATAAAATATTTTGATTGTGAAATAAGTTATGTTTTTAGAGTATGTGGTATTGATAAGCCATAGTATTGGCCCATGGTATTATAACAAAACAAATTTTTTACAAGTTAATAATATCCACTGTAAAGTGGGGGGTGAATATCCATGGTTAAGAATCTTGTCATATTGTTATAAAATATTTTGGTTGTGAAATAAGTTATGGTTTTCGGGCTTGAGGTATTGATAAGCCATGGTATTGGCTCATGGTATTGTAACAAAACCTATCCACAAGTTAATAACAAAATCAAAATATAACAAATTGAATTTTATTATTTTTATTATTAATTGAGCCAATATTTAGATTTTTGCACTCATCCCCATACTTTTGAATTCTATTATTATTATTATTATTATTCTTTAACTAAGCTCACATTTAGAATTGTTTACATACTTACATTACACCTACACATCTACTCTATACTCTATAAATATTGTATTTTTTGTTTTTTAGGGAGGGAAATTTTAACATTTTTGAAAAAATTCAACCTTAATTTTGATGTAACAAAGCCCTCCTAATTCCAATCTTCATTTACTTTCTAAAACAAGTAGTATATTCACTTTTCATAGGGTGGGAGGGAAAATGAGATTGAAGAAAGTTGTGAATTTAATTTTCACTTTTCATAAGGTGGAGGGAGGGAAAGCTAGTAGCATATTTTCACTTTTCACAAGCGGGAGGGAAAACGAGATTGAAGAGAGTTGTGAATTAAGGTTTTACCAATAGAAGATTGATATAAAACCCCACCAGATCTTCAATCCATTAATGGCGCCTGGGTATGTTTCATTTCTAACCTCGTTGCATTTACACACTAATTTTAGTCTTCTTCCACACAGGGAGGAGTACACACACCTCAGATCTCTGGTTCAAAATTCACTATTTTTTTCATCCTTTCTTTTAAGTTTACGAGTAGCATATTTTCACTTTTCACAGGGCGAGAGGGAAAACGAGATTGAAGAGAGTTGTGAATTAAGGTTTTACCAGTAGCAGACTAATATCGAACCCCACCATTGGATCTTCAATCCATTAATGGCACCCAGGTATGTTTCATTTCTAACCTCGCTGCATTTCCACCCCACTTTTAGTCTTCTTCCACACAAGGAGGACTGGTTCAAAATTCACTATTTTTTTCATCCTTTCTTTTAAGTTTAAGAGTAGCATATTTTCACTTTTCACAAGGACGGAGGGAAAATGAGATTGAAGAGTGTTGTGAATTAAGGTTTTACCAGTAGTAGATTGATATCGAACCCCACCATTGGATCTTCAATCCATTAATGGCACCCAGGTATGTTTCATTTCTAACCTTGTTGCATTTCCACCCCACTTTTAGTCTTCTTCCACACAGGGAGGAGTACACACACCTTAGATCCCTCACCATTGGATCTTCAATCCATTAATGACACCCAGGTATGTTTCATTTCTAACCTCGCTGCATTTACACCCCACTTTTAGTATTGTTCCACACAGGGAGGAGTACACACACCTCAGATCTCTCATTCAAAATTCACTACTTTTTTCATCCTTGCTTTTAAGTTTACGAGTAGCATATTTTCACTTTTCAGCGGGAGGGAAAACGAGATTGAAGAGAGTTTTGAGTTAAGGTTTTACCTTTTCAATCCATTAATGGTGCCCAAGTATGTTTCATTTCTAACCTCGTTGCATTTCCACCCCACTTTTAGTCTTCTTCCACACAAGGAGGACTGGTTCAAAATTCACTATATTTTTCATCCTTTCTTTTAAGTTTAAGAGTAGCATATTTTCACGGTTCAAAATTCACTATTTTAACGAGATTGAAGAGAGTTTTGAGTTAAGGTTTTACCTTTTCAATCCATTAATGGTGCCCAAGTATGTTTAATTTCTAACCTCGTTGCATTTCCACCCCACTTTTAGTCTTCTTCCACACAAGGAGGACTGGTTCAAAATTCACTATATTTTTCATCCTTTCTTTTAAGTTTAAGAGTAGCATATTTTCACGGTTCAGAATTCACTATTTTTTTCATCCTTTATTTTAAGTTTAAGAGTAGCATATTTTCACTTTTCACACGGCTAGAGGGAAAATGAGGGAACATAGGTAAAAGCATATGTATTTTTCCTTCTTTTATGTTTTGTCTCTATAGAGTTGATTTTACTGGGTGTACATTGTATGCATCTCAAAATTTCTCTTTAGGAAATCCTATTTTATTCTTTCCAAGAAAAACTCTTTGGGGAATACCAATGGATGTTTCCCCACATTCATGGATGGCATCCTTGGTAAACCCATTGGCATTGACTAGTGCACCTCACCCAAGGGATTTCAAACAGGGCACCTGCCAGCACGGAACTAACCAAATACCTAGTAACATTAATAACATTCGGTTGGGCTAACCCCTTGGGCTCAATAAATCATAATCAACTACACTATTTTCCATATTAACATATTGATTATTTTTAACATTTTGTTAGAGTAACCATAACAATCCAAACTTGTTCATCACAATTTCGCATCTCACACATTTTAATGTAACTCATTAAGGTAAGATAGGTTCGATTGAACTTTGGCTCTGCTAGGGTTCTGAGCGACCCATCAATGGCGCCGACAGCACACCAGGCAAGAACATTTCAGAAGTGAGAAGGGTGCTGCAGCGTTCCAGAGCAGCAGCGCATCAGGGCCTCGCTATGGCACAACCGCTGGGGGGGGCGTCAGAGCCCTCCCCGATGCAGCAAGATCCTGCGCAAAGCGTCATTTTTGGTTCAGTGGACAGAGAGATCTTGAACAGGGGAAAAAACCCCAGAACGACAACAAAGGAAATGGAAGACGTAAGGAAGGAGACAGAAGTCCTCAGGAGGGAACAGAAAAGCCTGAAGAAGATCCGAAGATAACTTCAACCACATGCAGACCAGTAGCCAAGGAAAGGCCACGAATCGAGCTGCCAGGAGACAAGATTGACAGAAGGATAGAGTTCATGCGAGATCATGCCCTCATTGGGAAGTTCATAGGGTTCTGGCCTACTGAGAAAGCCCTAAATGGATGGATAGTGGCGAAATGGAAACCAAAAGGGGATGTCACGCTGCAGCTAGGGCCGAAAGGTTTCTTCACAGCAATCTTCTATTTCTTGGAGGACAAACATAGAATCCTAGTAGGAGGGCCTTACTTTTTTAATGCGGCTGGATTATACCTATGGGATTGGATCCCCAGATTTAACCCAGACAAGGAAGATTTAACTTGAGCACCAGTCTGGATCAGGTTATACTCTCTCCCGGATGAATACTGAGAGGAGGACATACTCAAAGGGATCGGAAATGGGGTGGGAGAATATATCAGAGCGGCAGAAGAAAACAAGTCTCGTAAGTATATCTCTTATGCTCGAATCTGTGTATTCATTCGCCTCAATGAAGCCCTTCCAGAGTCAGTAACTCTTGCCCATCGAGATGAGGAATAGATCCAGCCTCTCGACTATGAACATGTTCCTTTTCGATGCCGAAAATGCCATGCCCTAGGTCATCTCTTTAGGGATTGTCCTCAAAATGCCCAAAATAGCTTACCTGACTCTTCTGATACCCCTGCCCAGGACGGCTTCACTAAAGTCCCTAGCAGGAAGCGTTCTCACAAAAAACCCCAAAATGGGTTTAAACCCCAGCCCAACAAGTCTCATGGCCCAGTAACCAAGAACAGCTTTGATATTCTTGGCTAGGCCTCTGAGGAACTCCCACCCCATGCTGAAGCCAACCCTGATCTCCCGTCCTCCTCTTCGCCTCCCCCTTCATCGTATCCCCCTCCCAAATCTCCGACCCCCATCATCATCCCTACCATTCTTAAAAGGGATCAGAAAGAGGCTGAAGAGATCCTCAAAGAAATGGAAGTTGATGGTAAATCAAACCTTCCCCAAAATCCAGAAACCAGCATTGAAGACAGCGATCAAGTGCAAATCATGGAAGAAGAGCCAGAGAGTATAGATCTGAATGGTTTAGACATCCTGGAACTGGAACTGGCTTGTAAAAAGAAAGCATACGATACAATTCCAGAGCTCCAACTCAACAAGCTCGAAATGGTCATTTCTCGAGCTTATCATCAGAACCAACTTGGGATACAACCAAGCAGCCAATGGGATGGAAGTCTGCGCCCAAAAGAGACAAAAAAAAGAGGTAGAAAGACAGATCTGCAAAGAACAATAGAGATTGGGAAAATCCTGGTAGATTCAGGCAGATACGCAAAGTTGACAAAGTACTACAAGCCCTCTGTCAACGGTTAATCATGAAGCTGGTGTCTTGGAATATAAGAGGGCTAAACAGCCCTGGTAAACTCAGGATGTTAAAAAACATGATAAAAAAGGAAAAGCCACAAATGTGCTTTCTCCAGGAAACTAAGTGTAACAGTACTACGCTAGGCAGCATTCTTTCAAAAGCCTGGCCCGGATGTAGTTCGGTTGCAGTAGACGCCTCCGGAGCCTCAGGAGGACTGGCAATAGCATGGAATACCCAAGCAGTATCCCTTTCAGATTTTCATGCTGCGCACTACCTTATACAGGCGACCTTTCACATCTTGGGCACCAATATTTATGGTAACCTTTCAAATGTTTACTTCCCACAAGACACTGGAAGTAAGGTAGCGCTCCTCGACACGATTGAAGCTCTAAGAAACAACAGAAGGTACCCACTCTGGATCGTTGCCAGGGATTTCAACATGATAACTAAAACTGAAGAGAAGCTGGGAGGCAGAAGTAGAATGGAGCCTGAAGTCAGTCGCTTCAAGGATTTCATCCAAGCAACTTCTCTCATAGACATGCCATTCTGTAATGGCACCTTTACTTGGAGTAATTGCAGGGCTGGCAAACACCAAATTGCCTCCAAATTGGATCGCTTCCTCATCTCAGACAACGCGGTCCACTTAGGAGGAGACATCTCAGCAGCCATTCTTGCTCACACTGGATCGGATCACTGGCCAATAGCTCTACAGTGGCAAAGACCAGGTAACATAATCAAAATACCCTTCCATTTTGAAGGATTTTGGCTCACGCATCCCTCTTTCAAGGAGTTTGTGAAGACTACATGGGCCTCGTTCATTCCCCCAGAAGGAGCAAAAATGTATCAATTCCAGCAAAAGTTAAGATTTCTCAAAGGTCACCTAAAAGGATGGAACATGGAAACCTTTGGAAATATCTTCAAGGAGCAGCAAAAGCTAACTCAGGACCTGGAGACTCTTCACCAAAAGATTATCTCGGAGGGGCACACGGAAGCCACCCTGGAGCAGGAACGTCTCATCCATAGTCAGCTGGAGAATAGGAGGAAGCAGGAAGAAATCTACTGGAGGCAAAAGTCAAGGGTCAGATGGCTGAAGGAGGGTGAGCGTAATACAAAATTCTTCCACAGAACTACAGTTCAGCGAAGAATGCATAACAATATACCCTTCATTCAAAACCAAACAGGGGCAAAAGTAGAGACCCATGAGGAAATTGAAGAGGAACTCCTCAACCACTTCCAACAGATCCATCAAGAGCAGAGAGAAGATCGGCGACAGGCCATTCGCAAAATCACCAGCAATATCCCAAAAATCATAACGGAGGAACAAAATGATCTCTTGATGCGCCCTATTCGTCCCCAGGAAGTGGATGAAGCAATGACGCAGCTCAAAGAAGGTAAAGCCCCGGGGCCAGATGGATTTACCACCACTTTCTTTCACTCTTTCTGGGACATGCTAAAGGAGGAAGTCTGGCAGATAGTTGAAGAATCCAGGGCAATGCGCTGGCTTCTCCCCTCTCTCAACTCCACCTTTATAACTCTCATCCCCAAAGAGGAGGACTCCATCACCCCTGACAAGTTCAGGCCAATTGCATTATGCAATGTCATTTACAAAGTAATATAAAAAGTCATAGAAAATCGTCTCAAACCTCTCCTTCCTGGGCTCATCTCCCCGGAACAGTCAGGATACGTGGAAGGACGGCATATAATGGATGGCATCCTGCTCTCTCACGAAATCATTCACTCCCTCAAGCACTCAAAGCAAGCAGGTATGCTTCTCAAATTAGACCTTTCCAAGGCATTTGACAAACTAAGCTGGAATTATATTCATCATATGCTAAAAGCTTTTGGTTTCTGCTCTTCTTGGATCCGTTGGATCATGAGCCTGATTACTTCCACTCATTTCTCAATTCTTGTTAATGGCATTCCCTCCCGTCCCTTCAATCCCTCTAGGGGTATACGGCAAGGGGATCCCCTCTCCCCCTTTCTCTTCGTCCTTATGGCTGAAGGGTTGGGATGACACATTAAACAAGCCCTCCATTCTCATCAGATCAAAGGCATCTCCGTGCACAACTCCCCTGCCACCTCCCACCAGCAGTTTGTAGACGACACTATGCTTTTTGGTTATCCTTCTGCTCAAGAAGCCCTCCGTCTAAAATCCCTCCTCCAGGATTTTTCGGAGGCCTCAGGCATGCACATCAATTGCTCTAAATCTCAGATTTTTTTCTTCCATACTCCGCCCTCGGTCAAATCCGTTGTTTCTCGCATCTTGGGTTTCCCCGCGGCTTCCCTACCCTCCAAATACCTGGGCGCTCCCCTCACAGCTTCAGCCATCAAGCAACCCGCATGGCGCTCCCTTCTTGAGAAACTTGAAAACCGTCTCAATCTTTGGACTTATAGATCTTTTAACTTAGCCAGTCGAATCGTCCTCATCAAATCGGTTTTGCAGGCAATGCCTCTGTACTTGTTTTCTATTCTAGCTGCGCCAAAGTGGGTTTTAAAAAGTATAAGAAACCTTCAGCGCAATTTTCTGTGGAGCAGCTCTGCTACCAATCGCAAATGGGCCCTGGTGAAGTGGACCAATGTATGCATGCCCAAAGACAAGGGAGGCATTGGGTTAAGGGATCCTGAATACAGCAATTCCATCATGAACGCCAAGATCTGGTGGCAATGGATCACTAACCCAGATAAGCCATGGGGAAAAATCTGGACAGCCAAGTATGCAGGAAATCGACCTCAAGAAGAACTCATCAGATTCATTCCTACTGAAAAGGGATCCACAATCTGGAACGCGGCCAAGCAACACTATCAGATAATTCAAAAGCACAGCTTCTGGGAAATCAGGAATGGATGCACTGCAAGATTTTGGACTGATGCCTGGAATCAAATGCCTAAACTCAAAAATATTCTTCACCCTTCTCTAATTCCAGATAGGCAGGACCAGCAGTAGGAAAAAGTTCGCCAATTCTGGCTGCCGGAGATGGAGTATGGCTTCAGGAAATGGAAACATAGCAACCAAATACTCAACAGTTCAGATGTTTGGCAGGAAGAAGAGCTAAGGATCGAGCTAAGGAAAAGAAGTATCAGGCAGGATAATGGTGGGGATATTCTCAGATGGGGATACCTACCCAAGGGAACCTACACTACCTCAGAAGCTTACAAGTTGATATGCAACTTCCCCTCTCCTCCAGACCCTGTTTGGAGCAAGATATGGGAGCTCGGACCATGGCCAAAAATCTCTTACTTTCTTTGGCTGGTGGGTCATAAAAAAATTCTCACTTGGGATAAGCTTAGAAAGCGAAACTTTCATGGACCCCCGATTTGTCTTAATTGCTCTCAAAATGAAGAAACTCTCCATCATCTCCTGGATACCTGTCCTCTAGCCAATCAACTCTGGGATAAGGTCAGTTTCAGATGCCAAAAAAGTTGTAGGGGGGAGGGCGACATCATCAATTCCTTAAGACAATGGCCAAAGCATCCCTACAAAAGCAAGATCCTCAACCATTTATGGAGTATAGTGCCGGGGATCGTCCTCTGGAATGTCTGGAAGGAACGAAATCAGCGCATTTTCAAAAACAAGCGATCTCATTTAGAAGAAACCTGGAGCGGGATTCATAGGAACATTCAAGAGACGATGGCGCTTCAGGTATGGACTAAGGAAGATCTCCCATCTACTGATAATGAGCATAACATTCTAGATAATTGGCAGCTGCAGTTACCTCAATATTATCTCAAGATCAGTGCTCCTAATAACAACTGCAAGAACATCTTCCATTGGAAAGCCCCTCCCAAAAACTCATACAAGCTTAATTTCGATGGGGCTTCCAAAGGCAATCCAGGAGCAGCCGGATACGGAGGCATATTGAGGGACTATGAAGGCACTCCTATACGGATTTATTTTGGGAACATAGGGTGGGATACCAACAACTCAGCAGAGTTGGAAGGGCTGTGGCAGGGCCTTTTGTAAGCTTGGAATCTCAACCTTCAACCCCTGATTGTAGAAGGGGACTCCCAGATTCTTATCAACATGGCCACCCGTATACAGAATGGCTCGCATGCAAGGAAAGTAGCACCCAGTTGGAGGCTAGAAGCAAGGTTAAATGACATAGCACAAAAGCTCAGCAATTCTAGAGCCATCTCCTTCATACACACTAAAAGGGAAGGCAACAAAATTGCGGACCTCCTAGCCAATATTGGAGCAGAGACTGATCCCCCTCTTCTATTTGGAGACACAGATATCATTCCCAACAGGCAACAGCTCCAGAAATGTCAAAGCCTGATCCAAGAAGAGGCTGTCGCCCCGGATGCGAGTGTCATCAAGTCAGTTAATGAAGAGCCACATGCCCAGCATGGGCTGCCACGTGAGGAGCAAGGGTCTTTAATGCCTCTCGCCGCCGAGACTTCACGCCGGGAGAAGCATAAGGGCAGCCTTAATGAAGGCGCTGGAGGCGATGGCAAACCTGCAGAGAGCATTCAATGTGGGCCAATTCCGAGGGAATGATAATGGGTTTAAGAATGATGAATGGTTGGGGAGCGGAGCTCAGTGCGACGAGAAGGATACTCAGAACTCTGAGCGTAGATGCCGCGATTTGGTTGCTGAGAGCTCGGACGAGGTCCGCTCCATGCTTGTTTTTACTGGTCTTTGTCTTTGCTCAGTTGAGCTCAGCTTCGACCCAATTTGGGGACAGCAAGCAACTGGAAGGGAACGCTACAGCAGTAGGCCCTCCTCTGCTCTGGAACAGGATAAGGAATTTGAGGATACCATGGTGCGGCCGCGTGAAAGGATGCCTTGCAGAAGAGGCTCAGGGCGTGGAGAATCCTCTCGTCCCCCTGCAGCGGATGTTCACCATCATTGCTGCTGCTGCTATTGTTACAGAAGAGCGGGAGCCACCCCAATTCCAGCCAGTCAGGTTCTGGAAGCTGGTAGCTCTAATGAAGGAGCGCCCATGCTCCCAGCATTTGGCTCAGTCATTTTTACACTGGGCAGCTCCAGGGACAATGCTGGAATTAATGCACACATCTCAGTGCTTTTCACCAAAATTCCTGAGGAGAATGAGGAAGGACCGCCACTGGTCCCTGCTGAGGATCGTTCAGAGGGAGATAGGGGGAAGCACCCAATGGGGGAGCCATCGAATGCGGAGGGTAATTCAGAGAGGGAGCCTCAGCAAGCCCCCTCCCGAACTCGAGCACAAGAGCTGCCAGCCCACGCGCAGGCTCCCATGGCTGTGTGGGATGGCATCCCAGAGGGACAAGGATGGAGCAGAATTCTGGAAGAAAAACCAGAGGAGTAACTCCCAGCGGCTCTCCCTTGCTTTTGCTTCCTTTTCTCAGGTCGGTTATGGGGTCTCGGTTGATATCAAGTTTTCATCTTATATCTTGGTTTGTTCCCTTTATGTTCTGAGTCATGTTAGCGGCCACTACAGTCTTACTGGGTTGGCGTCTTATGTCTGGTATACGTCTTATGTCTTTGCTTGTTTCTTTTCTGTTCTGGGTTGTGTTCTCGGCTTCTACAGTCTTTCTGTGTTATGCTACTTTTGTGGGATGCCCCTGCGTGGGCCGTTTTGGTGCTACACTGGAAAATCACCGAGTCATGAGTATTGATCTAATCTGGAATTATCGCCCTGCGAGGCAGAAGTATGAGTCTGATAGAGCCACCCATGGAGCCACAGTTGGCCCTGGACAGCCAGTCTATTTTGGATGTAAAGTTTACCTGTACATATTAATATAAATTAGTTAGTGTTGCCGAGAAAAAAAAAAAACAATCCAAACTTGTTCCTATTTTTATTTTGGTTTTTAATTCCTTCTTTGGTGTGGTGACAACTTTATATGACTATATATATGTTTATTTTTGTCAGAGTATATGTTGAAAAGTAGATTCTCTCTTACATTCTACCTTGTCTGTTATGTATTGATGGAGTTCAGTTTCATTAGTTGTGACCAAAGAACTGTGTCAGGCATGTATACAAGGATTCTTGTATCACTATTTATAAACTAAACATTGTCCTTAAACAAGCAAAGTAGATCCTTAATGCTACATGTTTGTATCTAAGGGAACTTGCAATCCTAATAAATGAGGTGAAATTTAAGTATTTCCAGAATCCAAATCTCAAGTTTTGTGAATTCACTCATATATGGTCCTAGAAAAGCGAAGTGAAATTTAATTATTTCCAAATCTTAAGTTCTATGAATTCACTCATATTTGGTGCTGGAATCTTTTGAGAAAATGAGAAGAATTTCTTTTAGTTGCATTCAAATTTTCCAAAAATAATACTAAATTTCTCCCTCACTAAAATTCTCCCTGAAATGGCTTTGGGATTGAAAATTTTGTAAATATTTTTAGGGAAAGAACCCAAAATACTTTTTCAAGATTAGATTTTTATAACACAAGGTACTAAAACAATCTTCTATTTTCTGCTGCAAATGTCTAGTAGAGTCTTCCCGGAAACTGATTAGAAAATTAGGTAGATGCATTGGACATATTAAATAATTTTTAATGAATAATCACTCAACATAAACGATATATTAGGTTGCATAAATATATAACTTAGAAGCATGAAATGAAGAAGAAACCTCAATGAGATTGACATATTCTTAATTGAGTTGAATGAGGCCATGAATAACTTTGACTAGAGGGTGTTGAAAATGACATAATTTTGTTCTGGTTGGATAGATTTAGAACTAAAAATTAGCAGTTTTCTTGCTTGCATAACTTGGGAAGATTTTTGTATCTCAAGTCTCAACCTTATTGAATAATATGATTTATGCCTTGCAATGTTGAGATATGCTGTGATACCACTTGCTAGTAACCTAAACACTTTGGATGAAAATTTAGTTGTGAATTTTACTTGCAAAAGATATAAGTGAAAATATAGATTAATTGTCCCTTGTGTAGAATTTCCTTGAAATTTTGCTACTGCTTGAATGAATAAATCTGAAACTAATTGTTGCATGAAGACAAAAAATATCTCTACCAATTTGTAGTGGAATAGAACAGAAATAAAACACAGTCACACTATAGCAAAAAACAAAATTTTCTAGGGAACCCAACTGGGAAAACCCTCTGCTAGTTGTAGAAATTTAAAATACTATCCATATTAGACTTTGAGATACCTTCTTCAAGACTAGGTTCATCGATGCTTATTGCTTTCCATATTCATTTTCATAAGCATTAGGGTTGTTGTCCGTCAAATCAGAGTAGCTAGAAAGTGTCTCTTTGATTTCAGAAAGCAGATCAGGATCAACTTCATCCAAGAATCCCCTAGAAGGCTCATCAGTAGCAAGAAGAAAGGTCTTTTTTATTTTATTTCATCACATGCATCCATCATAATCACTGATTTGTCTTCATTTCTTTCACATTCATTTTCAATGTTAGATGCAAAAGGTAATTTAGTATGATATAATCCTTAGGTAACCAACCTCAGACATATTGTTGGTTAATTTATGTTGTTTGAAGTTTATTGAGTTTGAGTTTTATCATGAAACTACTAGAAGCATACTAGAATGGGTGAGTTGATTATCTTGATAACAATGTTATGGTTTGATCTAGTCCTTGAAAGGAACTTATAGTTGATGGCCAAAATTTCACGTTCCTTTCATTTTTTTATCTTCACTCATAACAAATATTTGTATGTTATAGCCTCTAGCTAGATATATACAGTAACTGCCACTTAGAAGTTGGATGCCATCATTTTGGAGCTTGAGCTTACTCAAATTACCTTTGTTTGAGTTGAAAATGTCATTAGATCTCATTATATCGTCTATTGCAGAGCATGAATCCAATTTACCTTTGTTTCAGTTAAAAATGTAATTAGATCTTGCTATATCATCTTTTGTAGAGAACGAATCCAATTTCTCATAGTCCATATGCTTGAGGTATAACAAAGCTACTTTAATTCATTAAACTTACTTTTCATATTCTATTTGCTGTTTGTGATTCTACAGGCCACATTTGCATTGAAAAAGGGGCATATTTAATGAAGTGTGGAAGGAGAGGGAAGCTTCAGTTATATCCTTTCAATCTTTCTAAGATATGTAATAAAATTTAAAAAAAATTCTCCATAAAATGTTGTGCTTTAACTTTTTCTTTTGATAATGGATTATTTATGTGATCTCCCCTCTCTTACACACAACCAGAGTCTAGACATACATGGGTTTTTGGGATATGTGAACAATGGACATATTTACGCTAACCATTTATCTAGAAATTTACATTGTAGAAGATCAAGCATTTACAATTGAATATTTCCTTGCCACTAAATTAGAGTTGAAGAGCCGGACTCCCATTTTTCAGGCATATACCTCACTTTTAAATCAATTTATTGCTACCTCTGTATAGACCTTCCATGGGAGGACAAAGAGTGATCACTACCATTGCTTAATCTTTCTGCAGACCAAGTAAAGATTCCAAATGTGTATAAATTAGTGGCTCCTTGGAGAATCCAAAGAGTGGCACTATTGTAGCAACAAGAAATTCGTTTATTTTAAGTTCTTCATTAGTGCATTGATAGTATATTGTTTATTCCATACAATACCTCAACAATTTATGATCGAATTACAGTTAAGATTGTCATAATATTTTGACTTACCCTCTTTTAGAGGGAAACTAGAGTGTGTGTCAAGCTTGCACATCACAATTGTATCATGCAAAGTTTACCTGGGACAAGTTTTGTGGATCTAAGCAGCAAGATACCTATTGGAATTCAAGAGGCAACAATACTACAAAGTGGGAAAGAGGTTTCACAGTTAACCTGGATTTCACATTATGGTTGGAGTCAGTTTGTTGGCAAGATGCTGGATACCCCAACTTCCTTTTTATGACTGAGTGCAAGATTGAATCCTTCGACATATTCCTCGCTCAATTGTCATTAAGTGATGGGTTTTCTCAGAAGTGTTGCACACCTATAAACTTTACTAGAGTTGTTCTTGAGTCTTTAGAGGTGGTTAGCTTTTCAAAGCACACATGTACAAGAAGAGGAGAAATAATATGCCCAACTAATTTGAAGTTATCTACCTGTGAATAGGGTGTTCCCATTCATAAACCTGACGACTCGCTCTACTTCTTTCTAGTGAACAACTTTGGGACTTGCCATGAATCGTGAGACAATTCCAACCCCATAACTATAAATTTCTTATTTAAATCTATACCCAATAGATTAGAATTTTCACAAGGAGAACTCCATTCTTGTTTCAAAAATACCTGCAATCGACTTGTGCCTTGCTATTTAATATTTTATTTATTTGTTTGCATCCTTGGTCTGTGACATAAATATGCAACAAGCTACCTTGCATTTTCTATACTAACACTCCTAAAAAATAATAAAGTATGCCCAAATATATCATTTCAAATGATCTATGTAGCTCACCTTTTGGTTTTTCAATTATCGAAGTTGTTACCTATATTGATGAGAACTTATACAACTGATACCACAGTGACAATATATGTTATAGTTTTATCTGTGTTTCTCTGAAGGTGTTTCTCCTTCAGTAGTGCAGCAATACGATGTAGATTCCATTTAGGGGAGAATTGTACCCATTAGCAACCTTGGCCTGTGTGTAGATGGGTTGAATGCACATTAGACTCTATTTGTTGTTTTGAAGGTGTTTCTCCTTCAACAATACTTCATCTTAGTAGATACTTTCAGTTTTCACCTTTAGTAGATGCATGCAGCCTTGGGATACATGTTATAGATTATAGTTTTCCTATGAGGTTGTAGCAGTGATGAAAGAAGTGCATCGATTTTAGGCATATTTAGTATGCTTTTATAGTTTGACTTAGATGCTCACTTTTCTTAATTTAGGTGTTTTTCTTAGTTTTGTTTTATGCACAGATTTATCTTTAAGAAAAGTGCACAGTAGAGAAGGGTTCTATATTTTGAGTAGGGGGCACACTTCTAGGTAGGAGGTACTCTATTCTAGGAAGCTTTTGCCATGCAGGTTAGGTGCTTTATCCAAGAATCCCAAGAGGCGCTATTGTAGCAATAAGAAATTCGTTTATTTTGAGTTCTTCATTAGTGCATTGATAGTATATTGTTTATTCCATGCAATACCTAAATATTGTATAGAACCATATTTAGTATGCTTTTATAGTTTGACTTAGATGCTCACTTTTCTTAATTTAGGTGTTTTTCTTAGTTTTGTTTTATGCACAGATTTATCTTTAGGAAAAGTGCACAATAGAGAAGGGTTCTATATTTTGAGTAGGGGACACACTTCTAGGTAGGAGGTACTCTATTCTAGGAAGCTTCTTCCATCAAGTTAGGTACTTTATCTGAGAATCCCAAGAGGCGCTATTGCAGAAATAAGAAATTCATTTATTTTGAGTTCTTCATTAGTGCATTGATAGTATATTGTTTATTCCATGCAATACTTCAATACCGTATGATCAAATTATAGTTAAGATTGTCATAATATTTTGACTTACCCTCTATTAGAGGGAAACTAGAGTGTGTGTCAAGCTTTCATGTCATAATTGTATCATGTAGAGTTTACCTGGCACGTGTTTTGTGGATCTAAGTAGCCAGATACCTGTTGGAATTCAAGAGGGAACAATACTACAAAGTGGGAAAGAGGTTTCGCAGTTAACCTACCTTTCACATTATGGTTGGAGTCGGTTTGTTGGCAAGATGATGGATACCCCAACTTCCTTTTTATGACTGAGTGCAAGATTGAGTCCTTCGACATATTCCTCACTCAATTGTCATTAAGCGATGGGTTTTCTCACAAGTGCCTCACATCTATAAACTTTACCAGAGTTGTTATTGAGTCTTTGGATATGGTTATCTTTTAAAAAAACACATGTACAAGAAGACGAGAAATAATATGCCCGACTAATTTCAAGTTATCTTCCTGTGAATATGGTGTTCCCTTCCATAAACCTGGCGACTCGCTCTACTTCTTTCTAGTGAAAAAATTGGGACCTTTCATGAATTGTGAGACAATTTCAACCCCATAACTATCAGTTTCTGATTTAAAGTTAAACCCACTATATTAGAACTTGCACAAGGATAATTCCATTCCTGTTTCAAAATAACTTGCAATCGATTTATACCATGCTATTTAATATTTTATGTATTTCTTCGCATCCTTGGCCTGTGACATAAAGATGCAACAAGTTACCTTGCATTTTCTATACTAACACTCCTAAACAATAATAAAGTATGCCCAAATCTGTCATTTCAAATTATCTATGCATCTCACCTTTTGGTTTTTCAATTATCGAAGTTGTTACCTATATTGATGAGATCATCAACAACCGAGGCCACAGTGACAATATTTGTTAGAGTTTTATCCGTGTTGCACTAAAGGTGTTTTTCCTTTAGCAGCACTACAATACATTGTAGTTTCCATTCAATGGAGAAGTGTACCCAGTAGTAGCCTTGGTTTGTGTGCAAATGGGTTGAATTCACAATAGAATTTATCTATTGTTTTGAAGGTGTTTCTCCTTCAATATTACTTCATCTCAGCATATCCTTTCAATCTACACCTTCAGCAAATGCATACAGCCTTGGGGTGCATGCTATAGATTCTAGTTTTGATGTGAGGGTATAGAAACGATGAAAGAATATCGATTTGAGGCATATTATTATTGTTGTATGAAAGCATGCTTGTTTAGTGTTTCCCAAACTTATATAGAGCCATATTTATTATACTTTTATAGTTTGACTTAGATGCTCACTTTTCTTAATTTAGGTGTTTTTCTTAGTACTATTTTATGCACAGATTTATCTTTAAGAAAAGTGCACAATAGAGAAGGGTTCTATATTTTGAGCAGGGGACACTCTTCTAGGTAGGAGGTACTCTATTCTAGGGAGATTTTGTCATGCATGTTAGGTGATTTATCCTAGACAGAGTTCCAAGTCTTTGCCTCCTTGACAAAGTCCCTGCCAGACAAGACACCAGTGGATAGAGTTCCAAGTCCCTAAATTTTCCAAAAACCCACTTGACCCTAGCTATCTAGCCTAAAATCCTTTACATTCTAGTCATCTCTTGGTTGTGATTTCATAGAGAGAGCCCTCTCTGGTTTGGTAGGGCTAGCTACCAAACTAAAAGCTTGGTCTGTGATTACCTTCGTCGATCTCTTCATCAGCCCAGGACATTATGGAGGATAACAGAGGGCATGACAACTAGGGAGTTCCAAGGTGTTCTAGTGAATGTAAGATTCCCAAGTCATGAAAAAATGCAATGCTAGTTGTGAGGTCATGACTACCAAGGTGTGTGAGGGAATGCTATGGCATGCTAAGATGTGCCAGATAGTACGAAGACATGTCAAACAAGCTAAGATGTGCCAAATGCTAAGGCATGCGAAGATGTAGAAGGGTTCCAAGTCCCTGCCTCCTCTTCTTCCATATGATACCCATTTATGACATTTCCTTTGCAATATTTGGTGCATTTGACAGTTATAGGTCATTTATAGGTTATAAATGTCTTCATAGTTTCACTTCTAATTGAGTATTCAACTGAACATATTGATTCTCTTATACATAACTATTTTTCGCTCCACCCAATTTTCATAACTTCAATAACCATTAGGTAGGGACCTATATCTTCGATGTCACTTTTCTTGTTTAGTAAAATATTGTTGAGACTTTAATTTATTTAAAGTTGTAGAATTTACAATTTATGAAGTTTCAAGGTCTAATTTAAAAAAATATAATTCTTTAAAGGGTGCTAGCTCAATGGAAGAGCACCTTCTTTACAAGCATGAGGTTGGTGGTTCGGTTCCATCATGTCCTGACATCCATATGGAATGGTGACGATTAATTTTTGGTGACAGAGGCTCTTTTGACCATCACCAATGAGCTTTGGTGACATTTTTCGACCCTCACCAAAAATATGAAATGGTGACGGTCAATAAATGCCACCATATATACGCATCAATAGTGACGACCCTCAAAGGTCCGTAACCATAAGTCGTTGTTGTTAATTTATGGTAGGTTCTATGCTTATAAAAGTTTACTTCTTTTTCTTATTATATTCCATAGATTGGAAATCACATGTACATAAAGTAAAGTGCAGATAGAACATTAAACGATCGAGAGAAAACAAGCCAAGACAAGAGACACAAGATGTGGCGGCTAGCTAGGGACAAACCCCACAATTTGTGGGGAAACCCTTTGATCAAATCTTCTTTTATCTTCAATAATTTAGTAGAGATAAATAGTACAATAAATTTGATTTATATCAGTAGTAGAAAACCCTAGATCAGTAGCATCAGCATTAGTGGCTTCACCATCAAAACTAGGGCAGTTGATATCTCGCAAACCGTCCGTCGGATTGGCTTGATTCCACCACCAAAAGTTGCAGCCTTCATAGGAGGTTCAGATGAACCTACAATGTAGATCAGAAGAGGAGGTTTGGTGGTCCACGCTGGTCAAACTTTGGATCTGTAGTTGCAGCTTCAGTTTCAGTAGCTTCCGGCTTCACATGTGTGAGAGAGAGACTCTTTTCTGCGCAGTAGAGAAGAGACTATTTTCTGTGCAGTAGAGAGAGAGATATGTGATGAGATGAGTGAGTGCAAATGAGGAAAAGTCCTCCTGTATTTATACACAACTATTGATGTTTGAATAGGTGCGACTATTGGGCTTTTGAGCCTACATGAGTTGTAGGTCGGCTTGATAACAATTCCATAATCAAAATAAATTCATATCTCCATGAATACTTATCGGAATCGGATGATCTTTAGATCAATCCTACACCTCTTGATGAGAGGAATCTAATGAACATATTATTAGCCATGAATAAGATGACCCACATGAAGTTTTGCCCTAGTTTCCAATTTAACACCTCCTCTCAACTAGGGAGAACTTCATCTGCAATCTGTCTATTGGTCGCTAGTATTTATCCATTAAATGCACTGCCCTGTATAGCCTGACCCTTGCCCTGCTCTACTCTATTCTGCTATGCTCTGCTCTACTTTTGTTTTGTTCTGCTCTACTTTTGTCTGAATTATGAAGAAGAAGAAATGATCGAGGATGTATCATACTGACTTAAATTCAGTCTCAGAGTATGTACCACTGGTCCCAGACCGGTCTCAACCAACCCGAAGTCAGTGTCATAGTGAGTACAACTCGTACCACTGGTCCCAGACCAGTAACATCCTCCACTGACTCAAAGTCAGTCTCAGAGTGTGTACCACTGGTCCCAGACCAGTAACAACTGACCTGAAGTCAATGTCATAGAATGTACCACTCCTACTACTGGTCCTAGACCAATATCATTGATCCCAGATCAATGGAGGTCATCCTAGCGTAGGGAGTACGGTAGATACAACGATGCGTCCATCGGTACTACTATGGTCCCTAACTTCATTTCCCTGCTCATTAATCAGATGAGAGGTGCTTCCCATGAGTCCCAGACTGCATGGGCAGGATGCCTCGACAGGAGAACTTAATCAATCCCGTCCTCACAGGAGAACACATCAATCTTGCTACAATCGCCATGGAGAACACATCAATCCAAGCTGCCATGGAGAACACATCAATCCTGCTACAATCGCCATGGAGAACACATCAATCCAGGCCTCATAGGAGAACACATCATTCTTTCTACAATCACCATGGAGAACACATCAATCCAGGCCTCACAGGAGAACTAATCATCTTGCTACACAGGAGAGCAAATCATCCTGTTCCACAAGAGAGCGAATCATCTTGTCCCACAAGAGAGCGAATCATTTTGTTCCAGTGCGCACCACCAGGGGAGGGTGAGTCACCCTGTGGTCATATGTTGCTCCAGTAAGAACCGCAAGCCCTCAGAGCTCCCAAAGCTCAATGTATGCAACATGTAGGACCCTTGTACAAGGGTTTCTTGACGACTCCAATTCGTTTGGGAAAATCACAGATTAGATCTTTCCTCGGCGCTTTGACAAGGTATATCGACCAGTACATCATCTTAATGCGATGAAGCCTCCTTGCTCATTGACTTACCATATCCCAAATGATGTCTATCTTCTAGAGCAATCGACGAATATGAGATTCCTCAATAATCGAATCCCACCTCTGGTTGTCACATAGGATCATGGTGGTATCCAATGTAAATCCAAACAGCTCACTGAAGAGCTTTCACAACCAAACTACCTCACAGGAGGCCATGCTAGCAGCAATATACTCTGCTTCAGCAATGCTCAAAGCCACTGACTTTTGCTTCCTGCTCATCCAGGATATCGAAGCAGATCCCAAGATGAAACAGCACCCAGAAGTGCTCTTATGGTCCACCACACTGCCTGCCCAATCAGCATCAGTATATCCAAGTAGTCTCACATCTCTAGCAGTGTATCTTAACCCATTAGTAATTGTGCCACGAAGATATCTCAGAAGATTCTTGGCATCAATCTAGTGAGGCTCAACCAAATATGAGCTCATAATGATAACTAAAAAACATATGTTCGGATGGAGGTTCACCAAGAACATCAATGCGAATGAGTTTATGAAACTCAGAGGCATTTCCTAAATCTGGTTCGACATCACTACCATATAACTTCTAAAAGTTAAGATCCTTGAGGTAGTCACAGGCTTGCAATCCATCATATTGAACCTTTCCAATATCTTTACCACATATTTTCCTTGAGATAGGAAAATTTCCCCTGGCTTCTACCACACTTCAAGTCCTAGGAAATAGTGCATCGGTCCTAGGTCCTTCATTTCAAATTCAGAAGCCAACTCCCTCTTACATTTGTGAATGAGAGGGTCTGCACCTATTAGGAAGAGGTCATCCACATACAACACCAGTATGAGAGGTTTGTCATCTTCAACCTTTAAATAAAGGTTAGGATTAGCTTCACTCCTAGTGAATCCCAGCTTCATCAAGTAGCTATCGATCCTCTCATACCATGCTCGAGGTGCTTGCTTCAGCCCATAGAGAGCTTTCTTCAACCTGCATACATGAGATTTTCGATCATAAATCTCAACTCCTTCAAGTTGCTCCACATAGACCTCTTCTTTGATCGAACCATGCAAGAATGCAGTCTTGACATCCATCTGATGTAGGTTCCATCCTTGTGAAGTAGCAAGGGCTATGATCGAGTGGATGGTCGTATATCTGGAAACAGGTACAAATATCTCATCATAGTCTATTCTGGGAGAAACCATGAGCAACAAAACGAGCCTTATACTTTTCCGTACTTCCATCTACTGCATGATTTATCTTGTAAAGCGATTTTGACGTGACAACTGTCTTGTCCTGGGGTCTAGGAACTACTTCCCAGACATCATTCTTCATAATAGACTCATATTATTTGGTCATAGCATCCTTCCATACTTGATGCTTGACGGAATCTGAGAATGATGAAGGCTCATTTTGTATAATCGTGCTCATGATGGTCAGGTATCCCTGATACCTGTTAGGTTTCTTACTTTCACGGAAGGTTACTTGGTGTGTAGCGCGTCCTTCAGCATCATCGAGTACCCCCCTAAGCCATGAAGGCCTCTTCCTAGAAGAGGAAGGCTCAGTTGGATAAATAGGATCCATGGGTTCCTCCACTTCAGGCATTGTTACATTATATACCCAAAGAAACTTCGGAAGTCTCTGGACAACTTCCACAATCGTATAGTTCTTCCTTTCTACAACACCATTCTGCTCAGGAGTATGTGGAGTAGTATTCTCCCTCTTAATGCTAGCCTCAGGTATGCCTGAGTGAACCAACTATAATATATCGGAGGTCTTTCTTTGGCTTGAGGGGAATGGTCCCCTTTTGAGATTTCCTTCGGCACATGCTGAACATACACCTTCTTTTTCTACTCGGAATTCGGGCATCCCTGTTACCATATGTCTTACATCGGGTAGATCTTTGTAATGAAGGTGGGCAAACCTACAATGCCAAAGTTTGGATTGAAGATATGTGTCATAAGACATGACACCTACCTGACTTTCATTGACCTAATATAATTAATCAACATGAAACCCAAGAGTAAAGGCATTTTTAACATTATTTTTCGATACACGTACCTTGCCATCGCTGAATATTATCTTGTAGCCTTTGTCTTCCATTGCCAAGATGGACACCAGGTTCTTTCGGAGGTCAGGTGCATTTAATACATCCTAGAATTTCTAGCCTTCTTGAATGGTTGTCCTCTTCCTTGATTTCTAGCATTCCTTTTACCTTTGTAATTGAATTTTCCATCCCTTTGATTACCATGAGAGGGATTTTGATCATTATCATGGTGAGAGTCCTTTCTATCAGGGCATTCCCTTACATAGTGACCTGCTTTATTGCAAATGTAACATCATCCTTTTCTTCCACCCTTAGGTCCAGCCTTTCTTTTCAATTTAGACTCAGAATTATTTCTTTTCTTAGCATGAGAAGAAAAGGCAGTAGGAGGACCTTTAGGCAAGGGCATTTCTTGCTCTTCTACCCTTGTTTCTTCTAGAATGCATCTAGCCATTAATTCCTTGAAACCAGGAATTACATGATTGTTCAGAAGAGTAATTCTGAACACTTACCATTTGGATGGTAATCCTCCAAGAGTCGTGAGTGCCATTTCCCTATCAGTAATAGTCTCCCCAATAGATAAGAGATCATTCTTGATCTCGGTGATTCTTAAGAAGTATGCTTCCATGGTCTCATCTCTACCCTTCTTGATTTCCCTCAGCTTATTTCTAAGAAACAAAACTTGATTTGCATCATTAACTTTAAATAAACTCACCAGTCTATCATAGATTTCCTTGGAGGTGTCTAGTTCAGAGATGTAGGCCACCAAGTGCTTGTTGATAGAGTCCCGGATGATCTTCTTTGTTTTGACTTCTCTGGTTTTCCATTTGTACCTGGCAGCAGTGGATGCATTTGATGGAGGCTCAACAATATTGCTTCTCACATGGTCCAACACTCCTTGATCTTCTAGGGTTAGATCGAAAGAAATCTTCCATCCGTGATAGTCAGCTTTCTCACGAAGCTTGTCTTCAACAGGAAAGAGTGTTGAGGACCCATAGTTATTTTAGGACAACCTTGCCAATCTTCTCTTCGGTGATTGCTCTTGCTCTTGCTCAGGATTTGTCTTCACCTCAGCTCCGATACCATGTTAATTTATGGTAGGTTCTATGCTTATAATAGTTTACTTCATTTTCTTATTATATTCCATAGATTCGTAATCACATGTACATAAATTAAAGTACAGATAGAACATTAAACAATCGACAGAAAACAAGCCAAGACAAGAGACACAAGATGTAGCAGCTAGCCAGGGACAAACCCCACAATGTGTGGGGAACCTTTTGATCAAATCTTCTTTTATCTTCAATACTTTAGCAGAGAGAAATAGTACAATAAATCTAATTTATATCAGTAGTAGCAAACCCTAGATCAACAACATCAGCATTAGCGGCTTCATCATCAAAACTAGGGCAGTCGATATCTCGCAAACCGTCCATCGGATTGGCTTGATTCCACCACCAAAAGTTGCAGACTTTAGAGGAGGTTCATATGAACCTAAAATGCAGATCAGAAGAGGAGGTTTTATGGTCCACGCTGGTCAAACTTTGGATCTGTAGTTGCAACTTCAGTTTCAACAGCTTCCGGCTTCACATGTGTGAGAGAGAGACTCTTTTCTGCGCAGTAGAGAGATAGATAGGTGATGAGATGAGTGAGTGAAAATGAGGAAAAGTCCTCCTGTATTTATACACAACTGTTGATTTTTGAATAGATGCGACTGTTGGGCTTCTGAGACTACATGAGTTGTAGGTCGACTTGATAATAATTCCATAATCAAAATAAATTCATATCTCCATGAATACTTATCGGAATCGAATGATCTTTACATCAATCCTACACCTCTCGATGAGAGGAATCTAATGAACATATTATTAGCCATGAATAAGATGAGCCACATGAAGTTTGGCCCTAGTTTCCAATTTAACAGTTGTTGCGTGATGGTCATTATCCATCATTATAGTCATTATTCATGATGGACATTGAATGTCACCACAACACCTATACTTCTAGCAATGCAGCTTTTGGTGACGGTCAATGAACGTCACCATATATATGCACCAATAGTGATGGCCATTAAAGATCCATCACAATAAATCATTATTGTTCATATGAAATGGTGACGGTCACTATTCGTCATTATAATCAATATTCGTGATGGACCTTGAATGTCACCATAACACCTATACTTTTGGCGACGCCACCTTTGGTGATGTTCAGTTTTTGGTGACCGAGGCTATGGTCTGTCACCATTGCTCATATGCAATGGTGATGATCACTATCTGTCATTATAAATCATTATTGGTGATGAAATTTGAATGTCACTACAACACCTATACTTTTGGCGACACCACCTTTGGTGACATTCAATTTTTGGTGACAGAGGCTATGGTCCATCACCATTGCTCATATGAAATGGTAACGGTTGTTATCCATCATTATAAATCATTATTGCTGATGAACTTTGTATGTTACTACAACACTTATACTTTTGGCGACGCCACCTTTGGTGACGTTCAGTTTTTGGTGATGAATGCTCTTTTGACTGTCACCAATGAGCTTATGGTGACATTTTTCGCCCCTGACCAATGTCCTTTTTTGTTGTAGTGACCCCTGAGCCGGCTCCAGATCAAAACCTACTCATAGCAAAGACAAGCATAATATCACAACGTAAAACCTTGATAGACAAATGCATGAACATATAAAATATATCTAGTTGCATATAACTAAACCACGCATGCTAGAAGATATTAGATCAGCATATAAACAAGTTTGTACTATCAACATCATGGAGTGGACAACACAACTACAGTTCTATATTGATGTAGAAAGAGTGATTACAACCATCAGTTGCATCAGCCTTCCCTTACCCCTCCAGCTCCTCTCCTCTCTCTCTTCTTAACCTCTTCTAATGCATTAGTCTAAGACTCCGCTTGATAGTCAATTAGGTAATCCTTTCAAATGTTTCAACCTCTTTCACAATGGCCCAAGCCTTGCATATATAACATGTAGGGTTAGGGTTGCCAAGTCCTTCATGAGTTCCATTAGGAAAAAGCAGTGATGTTTCCATGCTTTAGTGCTCTTTCCTGTTTGCATACTCCATTAGGAATTAGTAATTCCCCCAAACATGTCGAGTTCTGATGTTTCCCTACTTTTATGAGCTGACATAGGAAAGAATATAGTGATATTTTCTTAGTTAATTCGCTCCTTTGACCCATAGAACTTGATGTAGGCTCATTAACACTATTCTCGAGGTAGCAAGTAGAGTTACCCTATGAACTAACACACCCTTAAGCTTGCTAAGAAGCTTTATAAAGCAAGTTGATAGTGTCTAGACAGCGTTAGCTTGACAACTAGGCCTGTGAACTTGGTCAATCCTTCAGTCATCATGTTTTTGTCCTCTGAGTTGATGAGGAGGTCATTTTCCTATAGAACAATAGTTATGCTCTATGTAGAACAACCTCATAGTCGTGAAGTAGACTAGGTGATCTAATGTACCTTACCTTGATTATTTAAGACATTTCTCAGTGCAATGCCAGTTTCATCCACATGTAAATGATTTTTTTATCTAATATAGAAAAATAAGAACTAGCAAGGTTACCATTCATTGTTTCAACTTCATAAATCCCATCTTGTAAGGTTCGGTCCATATAAATGGCATACATTTCTACAAAATTATTCCATTCACTTCATAAGATTAGTGTATCACTATATCAACATGTGATACTCTATATAACACATCATAGACCACATAGAAGGAACATTCTTTCGCATAAGAAAATTCACAACCACTATTATTTTGGATTGATCCACAATAAGACTTCCTTGTAGACAATATGGACATATAAAACACAAAATGATGTACAAAAGTCACATTTCTTATGTTTAGAGATAGTTTCATTTATTGACATATGTCTCACATAATATTGAGTTTAATAGCACGACCCTTAGGAAAAATGTACACAATCCAATTATTGAATGTACCTCAAGGATCTTATGGATACTTGTGAAATGTAAATCCAACATCCTAGAAAACTCTATAGACATGTAATTTAGTATAAATGGCATGAAGTTGTAGGTGTACAAACCCCATTATATGGAAAATGTGGTTTTCTTCTTATTGTTCCTCATTAATCCTTATTTCGTGATACTGAAAACCCATTAGTAGATTTAATTACTCATAACTTTCACAAGAATCTGATCACTCAATGGTGTAAGGAATAGTCATATATGTAGCCTTATAATTTATCTATTTTGGAGTCCCATCACTTGGATCATAAAAATCAATCCTATATTTGTAGGAAAATAGTAACCCGCTAAGGTATCTCTAGATATTCACCTTCTCATCCTTGATATATGGCACATATGTCAACAACTCCAAAAACCTATTGGTATAAGAATCTATGTTAAGATTCCCTAGCTTATGTTCATGGAACTCTTTAATTTTATTGTCATAGTACCTCTTAGATAGGTACTTCTCATGGAAATAATTTTGAAATTTACTCCATGATAGTTTCTCAAATATTCCCACCATATATTATCTTTTCCTTTTAGGATGAAAATGGCTACCCATGCCTTAATTTTTGAAGAGTAGTCATGGAGTATAAAGTTTTACTTTAATCCCAACAACCAAGCTTCTAGCTCTTCAGCCTTCTTAACTTCTCTATAAAAGGTAGGAGGGTTTACTTTTTTGAACTCTTTCGACATTGTTCTCTTCTTACATCTCATTTATTGGTGGTATCTTTGGGTTGCAACAATAGAAAAATATTCATGGTTGCTTGACTCCCTTTTTAGAGTGTTTAGTGGGGTTTATCCCCTCATTCTGTCTTGAATTAATTTCCTATGACTTTTCCTTGACTTGTTTCCTTCTTTCGCATTGGTTTACAATCCCTGCTTCTGGATCTCAGAGGGGCTTTGCTTGGATTTGTGCCTACATAGATAGTTGGGACCAAGCTCATGTTGCTTCTTCCTTTTCATATATAATAAGCCCTATAAAATTAATGGATTCACTTCATCCTACATTTCTTGTGATCTGAAAATATTTTCATAATTTGTCTTGCAACTTCTCAATTCAACTCTCAAGTTCCTGAGGGTATCCATCCATTGAGAGGAATGTTCCTCTAACCTCTTCCCAACTTATTCCTCCTCCCGATTATGATAGGATCTAGGCATGTTGTACTATAAAATTTTGTCCTTCATTCCTTTATTTCTTACTAGAATTTATATCATCTTATGTTCCATCACACACACACAATTTTTAGTTAAATCTAAGATGGATATAGTGATTTATCACCTTGGCATGTTAGCACTAATTATGTTGATCTGAAGCTATTCACAAGATCAAAAACCATTCCATTTATACACACTAGATAAAAATACATATCAGTATTTTACCAATGTTAGCAATGACATCAACTACAAACCAAAGATTACCATATACAATAATTAATCTATTGTATTAAATTTTATTGTTTGTGTATGAGCCTCTTCTGGTCTAGTGTTGAACCATGGCTTTGATACCATTTTGTAACCACTTCCCACACCTTGGAATCCTCAGACATAGGAGGGTGACATGTTTGAACCATTCTCCAAGGTTTTTTATGAATATGGGGTTAGCAAAAAAAATATTTTGCAAGTCTATAAATTTAATTTTAATACCATCTTTGTCATCAACTCATTAAGATATTTCTAGTGATATAAAATTTATCTCAATTTGAGTCCTGGGTCAAAATTTATGCCCATTAGAAGATTGGTCTATTAAAAGATGCCATTCCATCACATAATCCATGTGGCACCCATGTGGATTCCACTAGGCTTGTGTGACCCTGACAGATCACCATTGTGAGGCCCACAGTCTTCCTCCATGTAAAACTGGAGCAGATGCACCTTCACTCTTTCCTACTGCAAAACATCATATCACAAGATTATGACATGGGAATTTTCTTAGTAGGAAGTGTTCCCATATTAGAGCCATAGCTAAATTGACCCGACCTTCACTGATTATCCCATTTACAAATTACCCAATGTGTAGAACAAGATTATGGCAGTGGTAGTTAGCCTCATGTTTCCAATAACTAGAACCTTGGAAGGATCGACCAACTCCTTATCTTCGCACACCCTCTAGCAGAATTAAGGTGTGTAAGAGGTCTCAACGATGAGTGTTGGGTGGTGATAGGTTTCCATGCCTAGAAACGTAGCCCGATCGACCCATTCTTATCAACACTTCCATTACAAGTTACAAGTGTAACAACCCTGGTTAAAAATTCATGTAAAAATATATAAGACCACGATCATGGGACATGTATCCCAAGTTGAATGGTGGGAAAAAAATACTAGCGGGTGTTCACTTCCGTTATTAATGGCTATGGAAATTGGCGAAGGCAATGGAAAAGGCTTTGGAAAGGCATGAGACATTATTTGGCATTTATTTATGAAAATAATGGAAATTAGGAGAAAAGGAAGGTGAATGGTCATGGGTTGCATCTGAGGAGGAAAATGAAGGAAAATATTGGAAAATTGAAGAAATTAGAGGGCTTATTAATAAAATGTCTTATGAGGATTAGTTGGAAAGCTTTTGACCAGTTTTGGTGGAGCTCTCTTCTATTATCTCTCTATCTCTCTCATACTCTTGGACACTTAGAGTTTTCTTTGAGCACTTCAACATTCGATCAAGGAAAGGAAAGAAGGCAAGACGAAGTAAAGATCAAGCAAGGAAGATAAGGATCGAGTGGCTACATCAGGATTCTTTGCAGGTATGGTGTTGCATGTATGATTTCCTTTCTAGTTTTGGCATGCACGGTAATGCATGTGTGTTCTTGGTTCTCTTTATGTCGTAGGCATGGGTTTTTCTAGGTGTGACAGTGTTCTTCAACCTTGCTTTCCATTTTTGGATAGCCATTGTGTGTTGGGGTTCTCATGTTTTGATTGAGCTGGATTACCAGATGTATTAAAAACTAAGTGAGGTGGATCTCTGAATGAAATAACACATGGCCTAGTGATCCCTTAACCAGACTGTGGATTGTGATAAATCCATTGGCATAGTGACCCTTGAACTGGATTACGGGTTGTGGTAAAGCCAGGTATTGTGTGATTCAGTGGACCTAGGAAACCTCGATCGTGAATGGCAATATATACAATAAAGCCTAGAGGTGGTTTCCTTTGACCAGGCCTAGGAATCCTTGTCGATGAATGACAAGATATACGATAAAGCTTGAAGTGTGTTGTCTCTGTTATGGCCTAGTGATCCCTGGATTAGACTGTGGATTGAGGTAAAGCGTAGAGATTAGGTGACCGAAATATTCCTCATAGTATAGGTGGAGAAATCCGGTGGCGTCCATGCTTTTTTATGGCCTAGCAATTCGGCAGGGATTACAGTAAAGACTGGTATTATATGTTTATTGTTTATGGCCTAGTGATCAGGTGGGGATCACAATAAGGCCTAATTCTATTGATGAGGGTGAGGTGGTTTAGCCTCTGGAAACCCTGGTTTGTTCTTTTGGTTTGAGTCCCACATTCATGCTTGGAATATGGTACAAGGATGATTGGCTGAAAAGAGATTTGGCTCAGCCAATTTATGGTCGGGTGGAACATGGTAGTCCCATATTAGGTTGGCTTTTGCATTCATTAATAAGATTTACTTCTCCTTGGTATTTCATGTGTAAATGTATTGGTTTATATGTGGATTTTATGGATGTTGTATCCTCATTATTTTTGTTGTTTATATGCTAGTTATGGATGTGTTTTATGATAGTGAAAATGTATGGCTCTCATCATGTTTTTATTGTAAATGAATGATCAATGAATATATGATAATGCATCTAATGTGATAAGGCACCAATTCTTCTTAGTGAATCTTAGATAAGTATGAGACCCATATGCTCAAATCTGTTGTTATGACCTATAGATTACATGTGAACAATGTGTTTGAAGAAATGTATTTCATGGTTAAGCTTGGTTAGGTCAAGTCCTTGATCAAATTTTGTGTTAGAGGATTTGTCTTGGTGTCATTTATTGTCTTGTAAAGTCTCATCAAGTTCTGGGCAGTGATTTGGATACTAGCCCTAAAATAGTGGCTTAAATATAGCAACCTTTGGCACATAACTGGTTAAAAAAGACTATAGTCTCTCCCTTATAGGAATTGTGGGAGAAACTAGAGGGTCCCAGTTGCATGCATTCCCATGTCATGGGAGTGACTTGGGGTTTAATTCATTAAAATTCTAGGTTAACTCATGGGTTAGGAACCTGGAGTGGTAGATTATCTCCTGGGGGTCTTGTAGCACCCGAGGGAGGTCTGTAAGGTGTTGGTTCATCGGTTCCACTTCCTTAACTGCACTTAGGGAGTTGAATCATATCATAGTAACTCTTCATCACATGTTTACCCTGGTGGACCAGTTAGCTTGGGTAAATGTGGGAGGAGGGTGTTACAGAGTTGTATTAGAGCATGGTTCAACACTTGGACTGGATAAGAGAAATGTGTTTTTCATGCATACATGTTAGTTCTCCATGATTTTGGAGTATGTTCTTGTTGTGTATGCATGGTGGTACTCATTGCTGCATTTTTGTCACTATGTGGAAATTTATGGTATTCTTAATGGATGTGATCGTCATGAATACATGCTAGCTGTATATGCATTTGTTATGCATGTTAGTGTGTATATGTTGTTATCCATGCATTTTCATGGTTATGGTTCTACATGTATGGCAGCTTAGACATGCATCATGAGGTTATTGTATGAAATTAGGTCATCATGATGCTAATGTGTTGGTTGAGACAGAGCTGAAGATGCAGACCATTAGAGCAAGGTTGTAGCACTAGACTTCGGGGTAAGAGGAGATCGTCACATAGGTTTGTATGTTAGGCATGTAGGTATGTGGTTAATGGTTTTTATAAGAATTAGGGTTACTTATATACTTTCCGTTCTATTGTTGTTGAGGTTACATGCATGGTAGATGCTAGTGAATCGGTCTGGTCATATGCACATGTGTCGAATAGTCATGAATGATAGTAACTTATTGTTATATGCATTGCTTTTGTTGTTTAATGTTAGTTAACTTGATGATTATGTTATATGTTAACTTTTTTATTGTTATATGATAGTTAACTTAATGATTATGTTATATGTTGTTTATAAGTATGTTAAGTGTTAACTTGTTGATTTTTATATGGTAATTAAATTGATGATTAGGGTTATTGCATTAAGATCTTGTTGTTATATGTATCATGATAAATTGGATTGGCCTATGCAGATCGTTATGGTGACGGTGTTCAGGTATGAGTTGACTTATTTATGATATGGTGTTATACTAATCTAGACTGGCTGTGCATATGTGATTGTTATGCATGAATGACAATTGTTGATGAGTTTATGATGTGAACATGTTAGCTAGTTACTATTATGGACATTATGACCTTATTTATGTTTGAGTAGATATGTTGTGAATTTATATCATGCTAATGTAGATTGATTGTGCAGAAAATATAGCCTCCCCTGAAATACTTTGAGGTCTGAGTTTTCTTATGTCGCCTATTTGGTGTTTATTATTTGGTTCAGTTGATTTATTTAACATGGTACGTTTATAGTTTGTTTGAATGTTTGATTAATTAATTGCATGATATGAGTTTGTGTCTATAAGATTGTGGTGATCCATGGTATTGCACCAAGCATTTTGCAACTCGCAAGGGCTCCTCAACTCAAATTATCAACCCGGGGTTCATACAAACTTCAGGGTGACAATGCTATATGCACAACGAATAGGATTCCACTCATGCTACCCTTATTTATGGAATTAGATCAAAAAAATTTCAGAGACCCTTCCTCCTACTGAATTAGAATGAAATATTTATAAAAGGATAGTTGGAAATTGCTTCTAGCTATGAAAATAGAAATTCCAATGACTCAACTTGTCAAACCTTAACTAATCAATTCATGAAAGGACAAAGACTAAACTACTTGCAAAAATAAAGCTATGTTATCTTGCAGAATTCATCAAATTACCTCATCTACTTGTAGAAAGGAAACTAACTTATCTTACATAATTCATCAAACTACTAATTAGAATTTCATGTACCATCTACCTATTTAATACTCGCTCATAAATTAGTAATATACTTGCATGATAAAGAAACTAACTCTACTTTATTTTTGCAGTGAAGAAAGGGAACGTTTGGAGTGGCCTAGGAGCTTTCCCTGATCATATGATCATAGTTTAGGGTCATTATGAATCTATGTTAAGTCAAACTTGTAGTGGGGATCAAGACTGATGAAGGGAAATGCTACTACAGGTTTGCTACAGAGATTTCTACAGGATGCCTGCAATACTACAGGAGGACATCCAAGCAGTTTAGGAAGGTTAAAATGATATCTTGAGGGTATGGAGAGGTGGATAGTAGTTGAACAAATGAAAGGAGGTTGGTTTGAGGCCCTAGCCAAGCTCAAGACCTCTCGAAGGCCTGTCTTTCACTAGGATGAGTGTTCTCAATGACCTAGGTATAATGGCTTATAAAACAGGGCTTTGGGTCAGAGTTTGGAAGTGGAAGGAGAAGATGAAATAGATTAGGATGGAAGTGGTGCAGGTTTCCTTCCCTGTAAATCAATCATCTATGTAATTAATCACATGCATGCATCCATTTATCGTTAACAAAATGAAATAACTTATGATGGAAAAGATGATTTGAATTTAAATAACATCTAATTCATGCAATACCACTGATCTAATCACTAAAATAACTTCTAAGCTACAGAAAGAAAAATTAAAACAGGACAACTAACACTAATCTATTTCCAGGAAATCATAAACACAATCTTTTTGGGTTGTGGTTGTGAATCCTTCCACTCATTCTCCCACAGGAGAGGTGATGTAGAGGCTGTAACCATAAGATTTTATAGGTTAATTTATACTGAAATGTAAGAAACTATGAACTGCTTGGAGTCAAGAATAAACCCAAGTACAAGAAGAGGGACCAAAGCCTCTGGGTTGGGCCCAAACCAAAGGGTCTCAACCCTCTGAAACTAACTAAGATGCATCATAAAATCTAGCTTCTCATTATAAAAAAGTGCATGTCTAATACATCACATAAAAGTTGAAAATAACAATGTCAAGCTTGGAGCTCAATAGCTACACCTATCTGAACAAAAACTTCAAATACTAATGAGCTCTTATTATAGTTTATTTATACAAAATGGGAGTTGAAGGAGCTCCCTTGAAAGTATGAGTGGTTCCCTCCTTGATCTCAAAAATGGTGGATCTTGTCCTTCTCAAGCTTCACTTGGGCTAGAAGTCACTCGAATACCAATGAAATCAAACTAGTGAGAGAGGATATGGTGATCCCAAGCTGAGTTTAGGGAGTTAAGGAGGTGGACAAACCCCCTAGATTCTCTCCTAGTTGTCTCCATTAAGCCCCTGCATAGTAATAGCCTAAAAAATGCTTCATTTTCCTGCAATTAAATCGCATTAGGCCACATACTACGATAAATACTGTTTACTCCTCTTACTAAGCATACTATAATGAAAAATGTGAATTAATGCAAGAGAAGGATAGTTTTAAGGCTGGAAGATGGCATATTGATCTTCAAAATGTACCTATTGATGAGACTCATCATCACCCCTCTATTGAAGGTGTTTCTCATCCTCTGAGAAACTCAGTCATCCATGTGCAACTCTTTCATGGCCCCGGTGGCCTCCCTAACATCCCAAGGTTCCTTAGATGGTGTGCCCTCTTAGGGGTAGAAGCATACATTTCTCTCTATTTTTGTCCATTCTGTTTTCTCTCCTGCTTCATTCTTCCTTCTTGTAGGCCTAGTAGTAAAGGTGGACTGAGCTTGAGTCCTATCCACCTGATTTTCATCCTTTGCATGATCCTCTTGTATAATGGGTTTCTCTCGAAGGCATTCCTTATCCTTCCAAGAGGGTGATATTCTATGATCTATAGACTGTGGGGTAACAAGAGGGTGATATTCTATGATCTATAGACTGTGGGGTAAGGCATGCCATCTCCTCTGAAAAGCTTGCATATTTTCTATTACCAACAACCTGAATGTGTCTTCAAAGTGTAGAATGTCTTGCTTTTGGGTAGAAAGGTATTTGGGTGTTAAAGCAACATCATTAGAGATGAGGCCATGATTGCTAATGACAACCTTTGGGCTCACTAGCTATGCCCTAATATATAATGGTTCATTTTCTTCCTTTGTCATTACCCTTTTCACTTCCTCAACTCTTATCTCCTCATGATTCATCCAGGATGCTAAATCCATCAGTTGGATATCTCCCAATCTTGAATTGGGATGCCAAAAAATTTTATTTGTCAAAGTGAGGTTCTGCATGTAAAATTCAACCAATTTTGCTTTGTCTTGCATGAATAATGTAAACTTTGAAACGGGAACTGATACTGTTACCTGTTTCGTAGAGATAGCAAAAAAGTGACTTGATTTTGAAAAGGGTGATGCAGAACACACATATTTTTTTCAGAGCATGGTTTTTGGCACTTTAATTTTTTTTATGTACATTACGTTTTAGAATGTTAGTGATTTGCATGCTAATTTAAAAAAGTGGTGATTTTGCATTAGACCCTTTTTTTAAAAAACCTATTTTTTGAATTTAATTTTTCTAATGTATGAAACGTAAATAATTATTTTCTAAATTTAACATTTTTTGACACTTTAAATTTTTTAATGTTAAGTGTGGATATTTTTTTTAAACGTTACATTTTTTTACATTTTAAAATTTTTTATGTCAGTTTCTTTTGACATAAAAAAAACAAATATAAAAATATATTAAAAAAAATATTGTAAAAAAATTAAAGTTATCTTGTAAACAAAACAAAAAAAATTGGGAAAAAAAAAAGAAAAAAGAAGAAGTTAAAAACTATAAAATTAAGTAACTAAAAATAGAAAATTTTAAAAAAACATTAACAAAAAACTACAAAATAAATAAATAAAAAATAAACTACATTAAAAAAAAAAAAAACTAATACAAATCTAAAATACTATTAAAATCAAGATTAAAAACATAAAAAAAAACCTAAAAAAACCAAAATATACTCAAATTAAAAAACAAAAAAGAAAAAAACAATTAAAATTTAAAAATATATATATTTAAAAAAAAAACATTTTAAATTTTAAAAAATATATATATTTTAAGATTTAAAAAAAAAAAACTAAAAACATTTTAAATTTTAATATATATATGATTTTTTTTAAAAACCATTTTAAAAAAAAAAAACACATATATTTTCGATTAAAATTTTAAAAACCATATATGCAAGGAGCTGCATGCAGCTTCGCTGCCCAAGGCCATGCCCACACCAGCAACCAGGTGGTGGCTATCCGATTTTTGGAATCAGATAACCACTGCCCAACCACCTGTGGGGGTGGCTATCCAATCCTTAGAATCAGATAACCACCGCCCAGCCACCTGTGGGGGTGGCTATCCGATTCTGGAAATCAAATAACCACCGCAGGGCCACCCGTGGGGGTGGCTATTCGATTCTCAGAATTGGATAGCCGTTGCCTGGCCGCCCATGGGGGTGGCTGAGAATCGGATAGCCACCACCCTACTGCTGATAGGGGTGGCTATTCGATGCTCAAAATCGGATAGCCACCGCCTGGCCATCCGGGGGGGCACAGCACCACCCGGCCGCTCGTGGGGGCGCGGCCTGCGCCCCCCTGGATGGCCAGGCGGTGGCTATCCGATTCCGAGTATCAGATAGCCACCCCCACGGACGTCCGGGTGGTGGCCAATAAAATTGTATTTTTTTAAATAAAATATAAATTTTGTTAAATATGTTAATTGTATTTAAAAACAAATATTTTAAATGTTTTTTTTTTTTTAATTTTATATATATTTGTAAAATATATATTTTTTAAATGTTATTTAAAAAAAAAAAACAAAAAAAACAAAAATATATTTAGTTTTTTTTTATTTTTTTAAATTGAAATTTTTAATATAAAATTTGAAATGGTTTTTTTTTGAATAATATATATATATATATTTTGTAATTATATATATATATATATATATATATATATTTTGTAATTTTAAATGTTTTTTATTTTTTTTTGTTTTAAATTTGAAAATATGTATATTTTATAAAATTTTAATTGTCTTTTGTTTTGTTTTTTTGTTTTTTTTGCTACTTTGTTGTTGTTGTTGTTTTTTTTTTTAATTTCAGCATATTTTTGGGGTTTTTTTAAATGTTTTTAGTCTTAATTTTTGTAGTTTTTTAATTTTTTTTTTTGGTTTTTTTTATTTATTAATATATATATTTTTTTAATCTAGTTTGTTTTTTATTTTTTTTAGTTTTTGTTAATGCTTTTTAAAATTTTCCTATTTTTACTTACTTAATTTTATAGTTTATTTATTTATTTATTTCAAATTTATTTTATGGTTTACGAGATTTAAAAAAATTGTTATGTTTTTCTGGAAATATGTTTCTCTTATTATTTAGTTCTTTATATTTTTTTAATTTTTTAATTCTTATCTTTTATAGGGTAATTTTGTTTTTTTCTTTTAATTTTATGTTTTGTTTTTAATATATATTTTTATTTACTTTTTGCTATTTTTTTAAACTTTCTTTGTTTGTTTTTTTTCATTGTTTTAATTTTTGTTTTTATTTTAATTTTATGTTTTCATTATTCTTTTGAAATTTTAATGTTTTTCGGAGTCATGATAAAATCCTTTACACCATTATTTCAAAATGTTGAAAATTTACCATAGAAAAAAAAAAAATGTGTTATTCCAGCGTCAACACTTTTCGTTTTGAGGGTGTTTTTTGCACAATTTTTGCACATAAAAATTCGGTTTTACTTGCATTTTTTAAAAATGCTGAAAATTGACCCTAAAAAAAACCATCGTTTCAGTATCAACACTTTTCATTTTCAGGGTGTTTTTTGCACAATTTTTACACAAAAAATCATTTTCGTTGCCATTTTTAAAACGCGTTCAAAATTGACCCTAAAAAAAATCATCGTTCCAGTATACACACTTTTCATTTTTAGCACTATTTTTCATGTTTTTTGGGTTTTTTTGGCCAGAGTTCAAATTTTGAGCTTATAGTTTCCGTTTCAAAGTTTACATTGTTCATGTTAGTTTGGCTGCAAAATTAAATGAATTGCTTGTAGTCTTGAAAGGGTAGAGATCCATATTGTGCCAAAGTTTTGATTTGGAAGTGCAACCATTATTCTCTGATAAATAGGGCATAATATTTTGATGGTTGTTTGAATTGCAGTGCTTCCATGGAGAGACTTTCCATGGTGGTAAGTTGTTTTTCTTACTCCTGCAGCGTCTCTTTCAACCTCATGTTTTCTACCTATAGTTTCTCTTTCATTACAGACTCTCTCATTCTCAGCTTACTTAATTCTTTGCTCATTTCAATGACCTTTTCTTCCATGAGGCCTACATCCTCTACCTTCTTAGATTTAGATTTTTGAATCCACCTGTGGGTTCTACCTCTCTCTATATACAGCTCATAAAAGGGTGGGATTGCAAATGTTTTACAGATAATCCTTCCTCCTTCAATGAATTTGTAGTAGGAGCTCAAGCTAGGTTATGGGCTAGGTTCTTGGAGCTCTTGTAGGTATTTTCCAATAGTCTTTGAGGTGGTGGCTACCTCTTGTGAGTCTTTCTTGGGCTCCTGTAGCTTCCCCTATCCTGCTTGTAGTAAATGTTTCCCCTCCTATAACAAACCTTGTCTCTCCTGTAGAAAACCCTGATCCTCCTGTAGCTTCTCTTTTTCCTCTTCCTCAAAGGCATATTTTATCCTTAGCTTCTTGAAAGTGACAAACCTAGTTGTAGGCCTATTCACAGGTGCTATGGGTGACTTTGTTTTGGTTTCAAGAGGAGGGACCTCCTCAAATTTTCCCTCCTTGGGTCCTATTTCTTCCTTTTTTCTTGGTGACACATCAATAACAATAGGAACCCTTGTAGGAGTTTGTGGTTTCCCTTGTCTAATTCTAGTGCTCTTCCTGGTTTTGAAATACGTTTGACTTGGCCTTGATTGTTTCCTTATGGCCTTGACAAGAGTTCCCAATGTAGCTAAGGTTGTAGCCACTTCCTGTTTAGTGTATTATTCTCCTTAGGGTGGAGAAGCTTTCTTAGGGCTTATTCTTTCTTCTCCTTTCTTCCCTTCCTCTTCTCCTTTCATCTTTGCTTCTCCTTTCTCTGTCTTTGCTACCTCTTTTTCCTCTGTTTTTATTTCTTCTTCTTATTTTCTTGCTACCTCTTCCTCCTTGGTCTTTATTTCTTCTTCTTTTGATCTTGTTGCCTCTTCCTCTTTTATATTTTCTCCTTCTTCTTCCTCTATCTTTTATCCTTTTTCTTCTCCAACAATAGAGGTTGGAGTCTCTCATAGTGTGAGGGTTTCTATTTCTATGAAAGTCTCCCTATCCATGTCTACAAATTTGTTCCATAAGGCGGAGATTCTCAAGTGGTTAAGAGAATCTACCACTATCAATTTGATGAGGCCATGGTGAGCTAAATGCTAGTGTTTTCCTTCCCTTACCTTCTAACTCATCTCCATGATTGACTGTAGAAGGAAATGAGGGACACTAAGTCTTTGAGAAAGGGGTAATTTTGTCTTGAATCTCAGCTCTTGGAGAAAAATGAAGTGGTAGGCATAAACCACACTTAATCTCCCTTCACAAGATATGTATTTAAGGATATGGCAAGCTACATTATCCCAAGCGTAAAGAAAATTTTCTCTTCTCACTCCATTCTTGTCTTCTACAAACTTCTCTTTTGAAAGGAAGAAGTTATTCCTAGCTGTGACAGTCACTTGCTTGTCTTCTTTGCTCCATCTAATTCCTAAAGGCAAGGTGGTCACCTTCTTGGTGGTTTATGGACTGAGAGAGATGACCAAACCGCTAAAAATAGTTGTGGCACTCTCTTCCCCTTGAGAGTGTAATGCCATGGAAAATTCATGGGCAAGATCATCGTCATACCCCTTTAGTAGCTCGAAGAAACCCAACCACAGGTGGTTTCTAAAGATGTCAACTACAAGAGGGTGGTTGTGAATTCTCCTAGTTTCTGAGGGTTCCCTTGTGTTAAATCCTCCCCCCATATCTTCTTTATTAGTCCTTAATGCTATGTAGGTGTGGAATTCAAAAATTCAATCAGTCTCAGTGGTGAAATAGTGGCATAAAAAGTGGTGAAATAGTGGCACAATGCTTGGTGATAGTGAGGAAGAAGGGTGCTTGAATTGATATCAACCAAACTATTTTATTTTATCTTAACCACAACAACTTCCAAAAGGATCCCCTACTGATCAATTGACTGCTATAGGCTCTTAATTTCAAGTAGATTACCCATGAAATTGGGTGTAGAAACAAAGAAGGAGGGTATCACTTACTTCTTATCAGAGCAATTTTGGGTGTGCATGAAGGTTTTGAGATAGTATCGAGCCACTGTGACTCCTTTTCCTCCTCTCAACTCCTCTTGTATCTCCTCTCGGCCCTCTTGTAGCAATTGCAGGCCTTCCTGTAGCTTTCTCCTATAGCACTGTGCAAGTAGGGTTCGAAACTCCTCAGTGGCACTCTAGGTTGCTCGATGCACTAGCTCGTCCTTCCTCCACCAATTTTTGGAATGAGTGATGGTGAAAATGAAGTCGAGCCAACACATAATATCATTTTTTGGTTAAAATATTGGAGTGCTATAGTGACTTGGCATTAACACAAGTTTCCTCTTTTGGATCGTTGTCCCCACTAATTGTAATCATCTCTCCCTCCTTGTGATTATCACCCCACTCTTCGAGGACACCACTTCGTTTTGAGTTGAAATTTCCACGTTGCATGGGTGACTTAACTCACACTTGAGTTTACTAGTCGAGGGTGGCCAAGTTCATTGGCCACCTCCAGCCTATTAAAACACCTTTTCTTGCTTAAAACACATTTTTTTCATTTTTATGCAAAGGGAGGAGGTTCGAATTTCCATACTTGAGCCTACCTATGGATAAAAATGTTGCAGAGGTTTGCATGCTAGAGCTGGACCATACATCATCCTGATCAAGGGAGTGGACCTCTTTGACTTATTTCCCATGCATGTCTTCATTTGTGATGCTAGCATTAGGGGAGTTTTGAGGTCTAAAATGGGCCTCCTAAGGAAATTATAAAATAATAGTGGAAATAATAAAATAAGATTAGATTACATCATCAAATTTTAGAGGGAAGAAAGAAAAACTATTTTTTCAACTAATTTTGCATCCAACGAGTACTCCCACTCGAAATTTGAGTAAAATATTAGGGAGATAAGTTGAAAAAGTAGTTTTATTATTTTATTATTTTTTAATCTTTTTATTTTTTTACCCCAAAAATGGTGAATTATCCCCCATGGTTGACATCATCATCTTGAATCCTATTGTTTCTTATAATGTTTATTTTGGTTGTACATTTTTCTTAGGAGGCCCATTTTAGACCTCAAAAGTTCTCTAATGCTTGACTATTGTTGTTGTTGTGTGTTTGCAGGTGCCCCCTCTGATATCAAAGTTTATGATGCTAGCAGAAATCCTCCCTGAGAGTGAGGCGTCTCTTCATATCTACAAAAAAACCTTCATCATCCCTTCTGGTGGTGGAAAAAACATGATATCAGTGATTACTGTGTGGCTGTACAGGCTACTACAAGAGGAGTTTCTTCCTGTAGCAGTCTTTTGTTCTCCCCTTGAAGTATTCAATTTGCATGAGGAAGATGAGGGAGATGATGATGAGCTATGAGGATAGGGTTAGAGTCATGGAGGAGTAGTGTAGGCACTGTAGAGATAGAAAATGGTAGCTTTTGTGTTTTTTCTTAAGGTAGGACAAAGTGGAGAATTTTGAGCAATTTTTTGGTGAAATGAGTGGATGGGTAATGGAAAAGTCATAGGAATACCCCCTTTATCATTTCTCAGAGTCAGGATGGTATTTTGGATTATTTTCCTCCTTGGATCTCCCTCCTGTAGCTCCACAGGCTCCTCTTGTAGCATTATAGGACCTTCCTGTAGCAATACATGTCCTTCTTATAGCATCATAAAGAGGAGGTGAATTTTGGATTTCTTGATGATGGGATGGTGGAGAGAGATAGTAATGTGAATGGAGAGGATGGATATGAGGTGTATGGATAGAGGAATGGATGGTAGCTACTAGGTCATGGTCTGTAGCCATGCAATTTTCCATTGTGTACAACTCTCCAAAACAAAAGAAAGGTTAGAAAATATGATATAAGCTCCTTCCTTTTTCTCTTTTCTTTTTTTTTTCTCTTTTTCTTGAGAAACACAGGCTACCGCAGAGGAGGTTTTCAACCTACATGTCTGCCTTAGGTGCCTCAAGGGAGGTTTTCACCTAGCTATCTTTATTAATTTTTATCTTTTTTTTTTTTCTCTTGGGTTACCTCATAGAGGTTTTCAATACTGGAGTTGGCCTCAGATTCCTCATAGAGGTTTTCATCCAGGCCTTTTATTTTTTATTTGTTATTTTTAATTTCTATGAGTGTTATGGACTAGAAACTATGAAACTCCCAATAACATTCAATTGTTTGTTGACTGAACTGATAAATTCGTCCTTGGATAGAAGTCTTCTATATAACTTTAACCTGTAACCATTTACAAGAAAGGGAATTCCTTTCTCATTAATGGTTCTGATCTAGGCAGATCCATTTTCATGACACTTTTCCACTAGGTATGGACCCAACCATCTTGTCATTAGCTCCCCTTTAAAATATTTGAACCTAGAATCATAAAACAAGGCCCAATCCCCTTCTTGAAAAGTCCTTTCCTTGATATGCTTGTCATGACAGACCTTCCATTGTAGTTGTATGACTTCAATGTGTAAGAGATCTTGTGTTCTGAATGCATCTAAGCCATTCAATTGGAGCATCATTTCTTTCTATGTTGTGGTGACATCTAAGTCCAACTGAGCTGCCATTATCAAAGTGTTATATTCAAACTCAATAAATAAAAAATATTTCTTCCCAAAAACCAAATCATATGGAGTGAATCCAGTGGTGGTTTTCCAAGTTGTATTGTAAGCCCAAGTTCCCTCTACTAGTTTCTCTGCCCAATATTTCCTACTGCTGCTAACAACCTTGGTGAGGATGCTCTCTAGTGCTCTGTTTGTGACCTCTACTTGCCCATTTTCTTGAGGATGATAGGTAGTGGACGTCTTGTGCTTGATATGGTGTGCTAATGAGATCCTCAATCAACTTGGATGTGAATTGTGCTCCCCTATCAGTGACTACCTCCCTTGGATGCCCAAACTTATAGAATATGTTTTCTCTTAAAATTTCTGCCACTTTTTGCTCAGTTGTTTCTTTGACTGCCTTTGTCTCAACCCACTTTTTCAAGTAATCAGTGCACACAATGATGTACTTTTTATGCCCTGATGGTGGATCAATTGGCCCAATGAAATCCATGCCCCACTTGTCAAATGTCTCTAAGGCCACTTGAGGTTGTAGGGGAATTTCATCCTTGGGTGTGGGTTTTCACATCCTTTGGCATTGATCACATCTAGTGGTATATCTCCTTGCATCTTGTTGTAACGTGGGCCAATAGTAAACGACCTGTAAAAATTTGAAGGTTGTCCTCTTTGCTGAAAAATGACCTCCATAAGGACCATCATGACATGCTGAGAAGGTTTCAAAGACCTCCTCCCTCTTACATATCTCCTCAAGATTTGATTTTGTCCCAATCTAAAAAGATTGCCCCCAATCCAAGTGAAAGGAGAGCTTTTCCATACGATTTTTCCCTTCTCCCTATATGATAGATTAGGAGGGAAACTCCCAACAAACAAGTAGTTTTTTATGTTAGAAAACCAAGGAGAAAGCATTGATATGGAAAAGAGGTGCTCATTTAGAAGTTTATCACCCACCATCTCTTCATTATCTGCAGGCAAGTATAACTTGGACAAAAAATAAGCAACCACATTTTCTTTTCCTGGTTTGTCAATACTAGTAAAATAAAACTATTGTAACAATAACAACCACCTAATTATCATAGAATTAACATTAGGCTTGTTCATCAAATATTTAATGGTTGCATGATCAATATGATTTTTGTTTTGGTACCTAGTGATATAGTGCTTAAATTTGTTTAAATAATGTACTACAACTAAGATCTCTTTTTCAGTGACAGTATAATTCAACTCAACTTTAGACAAATTCCTACTAATGAGGTAAATAACACAAGGAAACTTATCCTGTACTTGTCCAAGGCTCCCCCCACAACTTTATTTGATGCATTAGTATGGATATGGAAAGGCAATGCCCAGTTGGGACCTCTTAAGATGGGTGCAATGATCAAATTTTCTTTCAACACTTCAAGGGCCACTTAACAATGGTTGGTCCAACAAAAATCTGAATCTTTGGCCAATAAACCAAAAAAAGGTGAAGCCACTTTACTAAAGTCATGGATGAATCTCCTATAATACCTCGCTAGTCCCAAGAAGCTCCTAACATCCCCTTGCTTCTAAGGGGTAGGGACACTTTTGATGATAGAAATTTTGTTTGGGTCTACCTATATCCCTTCCTTGGATATGAAATAGCCAAGGACATTCCCCTCATTCATAAAGAACTCACATTTATTAGGGCTTAGAGAGAGATTGATTTCAATGCATTTTTTTAAAATCTTGCACAAATTGGAGAGAGATTCATGGAAGTCACATCCATAAGGAGTGAAATCATCCATGTATATTTCAATAGAATCATGAACCAATTTAGAAAGAATACTCAAAACTTATCTCTGGAAAGTAGCAGGGGCTTTTCACAAACCAAATGGAAGAACTATATATGCAAAGGTACCACAAGGACATGTGAATGTGGTCTTCTTTGGTCTTCGGGGCTAATCTGGATTTTATTATATCCACTAAATCCATCTAGGAAGGAGAATAATTTATTCCTTGAAAAGCCATCTAAGACTTAATGAAGGGAAAGGGAAAATGGTCCTTCTTTGTAGCATTGTTGAATTCCTGGTAATCCACACAGATTCTCCACTTCCCATTCTTCTTAGGAACTAACACAAGAGGTGACACCTTCTAACTATCTGAAATGGGGTATATGAATCGTGCATCCAGTAGTTTTTTCATTTCTTCTTTCACAATGTCCTTAAGAGTTGGGTTCATCCTCCTATGGGGTTGGGGCATAAGTTTTAATCCCTCCCTGATGTAAATATGGTGAGTAAAGAGCGATGGATTCACACCTTTCATTTCCTTAAAGTCCCAAGAAAAATCATTCAGGTGTTGCCTCAACACTTTACACAATTTTTCTTCCTATTTGACTGAGAGAGAAGGATTGATGTTTAAAGTTTTTGATGGGATAAAATCTACAATCTTGACATGGTTTGGACTTGAGTCAATAGGGCATAAGTCAACCCAAATATTACTCTCATATTCTCTCATCAGCTCATCAATGGGTATGGGAGTGTGAAGTTGATTCTAAAGGATTTGGTTAATGAGATCATCTTCATCAGGTTGCCCATCTCTTGTAATGATGTCCAGAGTGCCTATTGGGTGGGGGTTGGTGTGATATAGTTAATCTTATTCCTCCTCTTCTAACCACAAGGGTAATTCATGCTCAATAGAAGGTTGATTATGAGGATACAATACCAAATTTTTAGAAAAATGTCCATTCTTAATGGTCATGTTCCCAACCCTACAACTAATGTAAGCATCAATAATGGCTAACCGTGGCCTTCCCAAGATGAGAGGATAGAGATTAAACTTTTTTTTTGGGATGGAGAACTAGGAAATCAATAGCATACTCCCAAGAATCAATGGAGACCATAACATCTTCAACAACTCCCTCGGGAGCTATAGTGGATCTGTCTACTAGCTTCAACACTATGGTGGTCTTTCTCAAAGTCCCTTGGAGGTTTAACTTTAGCATGGTTTCCTTATTCATGACACTGATTGCAACCAAAAGATCAATCAGGGTGTTAGGGACTATAAGGCCTTCAATGTATACATCTACTACAGGGATTATAGGGTCTAGATATTTCAGGAAGATCACCCTCCCAAAAATAAAATCGGATAATTTCCCAGCAAAATTTATGGTAGGGGTGTCTCTTTTTCTTCTCCCAAGATTTTTGAAACATTTCTCCTTGATGAGATTATTATAGATGGGAACATCTTTAATAGCTTGGAGAAGGGATACTTTAACACACAAATTATTTAATCCACCCAAAAGTTCAACCTCTTAGTGTTGGTTAGGGTGGATCAACCTCTTAGGTAAAGGAGGTGGGTTGACTTGAGGAACACTCTCTTCCTTATCTTCTTCAAGCTCTTCAGGTGGAGAAGGTGGGTGGTTATCTAGAAGCACTCTCCTAGACCAAAGGTTGATCTCCTGGATTTCCACAACATAAGTAGGATAAGATGTCTCTCCACTATAGACCTATTGTGATTGCTTGTTTTTCAGGTTTGGATTTGGTTGAGCAAGAATTTGAGGTTTCTTAGGTGGAGTAGGATGAGTGAGTTGTGGTTGAGGTTGGGGTGGAGGTATTAAAGCATGAGGTTGGTTAACTTGAGGCCTCCACCCTTGTGATGGGTTTCCCTATTGAGAATATTGGGGTGGATATGGCTGAAAAGGATGGTTGATAGATTGAGGAGGATATGGAGGAGCATAAGGCCAAGAAGGAGGTGTGGACCATGATGGGTGAGTGGAAGAGTACCAAGGTTGCAAGGGTGTATTCTAATTTGGATTATAATAAGAGTAGTGTGCACCATGCATGCCTTGTTTATATGGACGAGGTCCTTGAGGTATTCTTTGATTGATGAAACAAAGGGTCTCTGACCCCCCTTTTTCTCCTTTATATACAAATTTTAATCTTGGAAAATAAGGGCACTTGTATGTTGCATGATTTTCTTCACAGACTAGCTAGACCTCTATGCCATTTAATGGGAATTGTTCCTAGGATGTCTTTTGGTGCGTCTAGCCTAGAAGATAACTAGTGCCCTTTTTTCTTCCTCCTATTTTATTTTGATTTACATGGTACCCATTTGTAATGAAAATGTATGCATCATTTCACTCTTGAAATACTGCAACTGGTTACCTATCTCATTTTTAATGGATGTTGTCGAGGGAGAGGAACTGACCAAGCCTTGACTAGCCCTACCCTTCTTCCTAGCATCCCTAGAGTGATTCTTGAACATAGTTTTGATGTCATCATAGGATAGCTAATAGATATCTCCTTTAGACAACATGTTGAGGGTTTCCAACATGTATTCCTTGATCCCTCATAGAAGAAATAGTTTGAGTGATTTCGGATCAAGGGTGTAGCTAGCCCTATTATGACTGAGTTGAAATCTCTCCTCATAGCCTTCTAGCGATTCGTCAAGCCAAGAGTCATCCTAAAGATTTCTTCCTTGCTTTCTTTGGACCTACAGTAGTCCCTGTACTTTCTATTGAAGGCTTGTTGTATTTGGGCCTAGGTAGTAATGCTCCCCCAGGCAAACCCACAAAGCAGTGGAAGGTTGCATCTTTAAGAGTAAAGGGGAATAACTTCATCTTCTGCTCATCAGAGGCATAGTCATATGTCCTATAGAAAACAAAAAAAACATGAAGGTATCAGGATCCTCAGAGGTTAAGCCATGGAAGTGTGGAAGGGAAGTAAGGCTTATGTTCTTCATTCTATCCTCTCCATTGGTCTCTTTGATAGGGAAAATTTCATTGTCCCTATTTTCAGCCATAGTTTGAGTAGGTGAAGAGGGTTCTTCTTCTTCCCTAATAGGTTCTTCAAAAAATCTAGGTTCCTCACCTAGAGGGTCTTCTAACTCCCCTGTAGTCAGAGAGGGAAGCTCACAGTCACCAAAGAATAGTGAAGGTTGATTGTTTGAGGGTGTGGGAGTTTTTGGTAAGAATTTTCCTCGATTATCCCTAGTCCTACGAGGCATGAAAGAAATTTTTGGTTTTTTTTTTTACCTTTTAAAAAACTGTATGCAAAACAACAAATAATTCTTAAGTAGAAACAACATCTACTTAGAAACCTCCTTGGCAACGACGCTAAAAAGTGGTGAGCCCCGATATTGCACCAAGAATGCTGCAACTCCCAAGGGCTCCTCATCTCAAATTATCAACCCGGGGTTCATACAAACTTTGAGGTGACAATTCTATATGCACAACAAATAGGATTTTGCTCATGCCACCCCTAGTTATGACATTAGATCAAAACGTTCTCAGAGACCCTTCCTCCTACTTAATTAGAATGAAAACTTGATGAAAGGACAAGTGGAAATTTCTTCCAACTATTAAAATAGAAATTTCATTGACTCAACTTGTAAAAACTTAACTAATCAATTCATGAAAGGAAAAAGGCTAACCTACTTGTAGAAATAAAACTATGTTATTTTGTAGAATTCATAAAATTACGTTCTCTACTTGCAAAAAGGAAACTAACTTATCTTTCATAATTCATCAAACTACCAATTAGAATTGCATGTACCATATACCTAGTTCATACTTGCTCATATATTAGTAATCTACTTGCATGATAAAGAAACTAACTCTACTATGTTTTTGCAGTGAAGAAAAGGAAGGTTTGGAGTGGCCTAGGAGCTTTCTCTGATCATATTATCATAGTTGGGGGTCATTATGCATTTATGCTAAGTCAAAGTTGTAGTAGGGATTGAAACTGATGAAGGGAAATTTCGCTATAGGTTTTCTACAGGTGATAACTACAGCAGGTGTGTAATGCTACAGGGAGGCCTGTAATGCTACAAGAGGGCATCCGAGTGGTTTTGGAAGGTGAAAATGTTATCTTGAGGGTATGGAGAGGTGGATAGTATTTTAATAAAAGGAAAGGAGGTTGGCTTGAGGGCTTAACCAAGCTCATGACCTCTTGGAGGCCTGTCTTGCAATAAGTTGAGTGATCTTAGTGAGCTAGGCAGAATGGCTTATAAAATAGGGATTTGGGACAGAATTTGGAAGTGGAAGGAGAAGATGAAAGAGCTTAGGATGGAAGTGGTGAAGGTGCCCTTCCTTGTAGATCAACCAACCCTGCAATCAATCACATGCATGCATCCATTTATCATTAACAAAATGAAATAACTTATGATGGAAAAGATGAGTTGAATTTAAATAACATCTAATTCATGCAATACCACTGATCTAATCACTAAACTAACTTCTAAGCTAGAGAAAGAGGACAATTAATACTAATCTATTTCCAAAAAATCATAAAAAAACTTTTTGGGCTATGGTTGTGAATCCTTCCACTCATTCTCCCACAAGAGAGGTGATGTAGAGGCTGCAACCATAGGATTTTATAGGCTAATTTCTACTGAAATGCAAGAAACTATGAACTTCTTGGAATCAAGAAGAAACATAAGTACAAGAAGAGGGACCAAAGCCTTTGGGTTGGGCCCAAACCCAAGGGTCTTATCCCTCTGAAACTAACTTAGATGCAACTTAAAATGCAACTTCTCATTATTAGAAAGTGTAGGCCTAATACATCACATAAAAGTTGAAAATAACAATGTCAAGCTTGGATCTCAATAGCTACAACTAGCTGAACAAAAAATTTGAATCCTAATGAGCTCTTCTTCTAGTTTATTTATACAAAAGGGGAGTTCAAGAAGCTTCGTTGAAAGTAGGAGTGATTCCCTCCTTGATCTTGAAAATGGTGGATCGTTCTCTTCTTGATATTCACTTGGACTTGGAGTCACTCAGATACCAATGAAATCGAATTGGTGAGAGAGGATATAGTGATCCCAAGCCGAGTTTTGGGAGTTAAGGAGGTGGAAAAATCCCCTAGATTCTCTCCTAGTCGTCTCCATTAATCCCCTGCATAGTAATAACCTTAAAAATGCTCCATTTCCCTGCAATTAAACCACATTAGGCTACACTCTATGAAAAACACCTTTTACTCCTCTTACTAAGCATAATATAATGAAAAGTGTGAATTAATGCAAGAGAAGGATAGTTTTAAGGCTGGAATATGGCATATTGATCTTTAAAATGTACCTATTGATGGGACTCATCAGATTGCATGAAGGGATGACTTTGTTTTAAGATGGTTGTACCAATATGTATATATGTGTTGAGATAATTGAGATGTACTTGAGTGTAAGTAGATGATAGTTGTAGCATTATGTATTATGACCCAGGAATGTGAGTTGATTGTTAATTATGACATGATTGTTAATCTTGGTAAATGTTGATTTAAAATTAATAGACATGATGTATTGATATTTGGAACATGTGGCTGACATGTGTGAACAATTATAGGGCAATATGCTTGATATTAGCATGACAAGGTAATAATTGATGTGTCTATATAAGTAATGTATGGGCCATGTGACAATACATAATAAGACTCGATTTCAGTAAGGTAAAAGGAAGGAATTGGGTAATAATTCCTTTGGAAATGTTTTGAAACCGTAGTTCCAAATGAATAAGTGCTTTGCATATGGGAAGTATTCTTAACCTTGATTTTGTTTGAAATTATGTGGATATGTGCTATATTCATGGACATGTATTTAACAAGTATATTAGCTAGTTTCTAGTTATAGCTAGATTTGTTGATGGAATCAAAGTCCCTTAAGAGATGGCATGGATGTGTCCAGTGATAAGGCAAAATGCTTGGCACATCAAAGTAGAGAGCTAGTATATTTTATATTTATTTATGCACTAACAATTATGTGTTTATGGTAGTATGATGCAGGGGATTACATGTCAAAGGGACTGCCATCAAATATTGAAGAAGGCTCAGGTTGAACTTCCCCTTTGAAGCATTTGGAACCATGGGGTTGAGTTATGGTGTTTTTTGTTAGCCTTATGCTTTTAGTCTTTTGCGAGTTGTTTGTGCTTGATTTTCAGTTTGTTTATGTCTAGTGTATGGCCATACTACTTTGTTTGTGATGTCGTATTTCTATTGGTTTTCATGGTTTCTCCAGTTTTCTTCTTCGTGTTGCCTTTTATGTTTTGAGAGTCTTGGAATTGTTTGGGAAAGAGGAAATATAATGGAGCTCGAGAGAGGTGAATGAAACACAACAAGTAATGTGAGACCTGGATGAAGCCTGGTGAATGTATAAAGATAGATGAAGGAAAGAGTATGATAGTCAGTTAGATTGGTTGGGTCCATTGTAGTGGGTGATGGCGAGACAATCATGAGAAAGGTAACCGAAAAGGTAACGTAGATGGATTTCAGGCATCATATGCCTTGGCTAAGTTGGGAATTGTTGTTCTCAATGTTGTGCATGATGTGCATGGATAAAGGGAGTACTCTTAACCTAGACTTTATGCTATTTGGGAATTATGTTGTGATCATGATTACGTTGATGCCTATATATGTTTACATGTATGTATCTATATATATGTATGTATGTATGTATGTATGTATGTATGTATGTATCTATTTCACTATCTAACGGGGTTGTCAGGGATCATTTTGTGGAGGAATGACTGCTTATGTAGGTGAAGGGCATGAAAGCGGTTCTTGTTCTTATGGGGAATCAAGTGGGAAGAGTAGTCCTGACAAATTTATGAGGTCAGTATCATGCGAATATGAGTTTATATTATGTGTATGTTTATGTTATGGATAGGCTATGTTGAGGTACATCAACGGAATGAAAGCAGTATGATCTGCGACATGATGGGATAAGCATGGATGGTAGAGAGACACTAGAAGAAAGGTTTCTTCATAGAGACAATGTGGTTTTGGATGTGCAATGCTACTGTTGTGTATATTGTATATTCAATAATTGTACCTATGGTGTTGAGTTTCCGTTGTATATATGGTGTTGTGTGCATATTTCATATGCAGTGTTGGGTATAGATGGTCCTATGTACATGTTGGATATGCAGTCTTGTGTACATATTGTACTATGCACATGATGGATATATGGTGTTGTGTGCATATGGTGTTGTATGCATGTTGGATATGCAGTGTTGTGTACACATGGTGCTATGTACATGTTGTATATGCAGTTCTATGTATATATGGTGTTGTGTGCATGTTGTACATGTGATGCTATCTACATATGGTATTGTGTGCATGATTGTACATGTGGTGTTGTGTGCATGTTATACATGTGGTGTTGTGTGTAGGTGGTGTTGTGTACATGTTGTGCATGGGGCACTATGTACTTGTGGTGTCATGTACATGTCGTACATGTGGTGTTGTGTACATGTGGGATTGTGTACACAGTGTATAGGTGGTGCAGTGTACATCTGGCACTTTGTACACGTTTTGCATTTGGTATCATGTACATGTGATGTTGTGCACACGTTGTGAAGGTCGTGTTGTGTACAAGTGGTACTATGTACATGTTATACATATGGTACTGGTGTACATGTGGTATTATGTGCATGTCATACATGTTGTGTTGCGGGCATGTGGTATTATGTATTTGCATTATGTATTTGTGGTATCATGACTTGTATTTGTTGTGTTGTACTCTGTGTACGTATATGTATTGTTTTGTACACTGGATGTAGGTGTATGTCTTGTGTTGTACACAAGGTGTAGGTGTATGTGTCGTGATGTTTATAAGGTGTAGGTGTATGTATTGTGTGGTGTTGTACACCATGCATGGATGTGCATGTTGTGATGTACACTATGTGTATGTGTACGTGATCAAAGAGAAGCAAAGGCAATGGGTTCTTTCTGGGTGTGGAAATCGATCCAGTGTGTGTACAAAAAGAACAAAGGTAGAAGTAGGGATCGATGAAGGATAAGTATCAATATTTTATTTCAGTTTTATTATGCATGTGATCTATGATTCTGATTTATGATGGTTACATGTGATCTATGATTATGGTTTATGATGATTGCATGTGATTCATGATTTTTATCTATGATGGTTGTGTTTCAAGCTAACCAGATGTGATATGTTTATACATAATTATTTGATCAAAGATTCTAGTTTGACTTGTTGTGAAAAGAAGGAAACATGATTGAAAGTGTACCTTATTGATGAGCTACCAATGATGTATGATGTGAATTTATTTCAATTTATTTTAAATCTAATGGAAGTTATGTGCTTGGTACAAGAAGCATGGAAATGCCTGGTTAGGTGGTTGAAACTGAATTCAAGGCTTGGCAAAAACAACAGTAGGGCCATTGGGACACCAGTAAAGCACTTCAAGAGTAGGGCCATTGTGGGACACTGGTGCCCAATAGTGTCCATTGATTTCCATGAGCATGCTATGACTAGTGTGATGGTTTTGAGGGAGGTATATGCCTTCATTGTTGAACTTCTGATGTGAGGAATCCTTTCCAAGGGATGGATTGCCTGGGATAGGGGATGTTGGGGAACTTGGAAGGTGAGTGATTGCATGGAAGGGGGTGACCAGATTTCCTGAGGGACTCTGTAACAGAGAAGGGACGGTTGGGGATGGATTAGTTTTGGTCATTAGCATTTCTAGATGGAATCAGATGCACGTTAGGAGTGTGCCTTGGAACAATGAGCCAATAACTTTTCACTGAGAGGACCATAACATAGGATTGTAGCACTAGACATTGGATGCAGATTTGATTCTGACTATGGGTTCGAGACTTATTGGGAAGGTGGTTAATCTTGGTACTACTTTTGAGGGTGGAGGTGTAAGCCTATGGATTCCCTTATTGTTGATACAAGCATCGTATCCTTTTATTTCTTGTTTGAGAAAATGTTCATATGTGTATATTATTGTAAATACTGTATCAAGTTGGATTCATAAAGATCCATATACAATATGGTTATTTGTTGGTTAAAGCAAATGTGCATAAGTATATGTGTTTCTATTGTAAATATCGTAATGAGTTGTGTCATAAAGCTCCAATAAACGATATTTTTGTCATGTTTCAGCAGTGTTCATTGTAAATACAACAATGGGTTGTGTTGTAAATCTCCATAGGTAGTATGTTTTTCTTTTCAACGATCTTATTGGTTGTAGATGTCATTGAACACCGAGTATGGTGTCCACCCAAGGGGGAGGGTTCTGTAACAACCTTGGTTAAAAATTTGTGTAAAAATATATAAGGCCACGATCATGGGACACATATTCCAAGATTAATTGTGGGAAAAAAATCTTAGCAGGTGTTCACTTTGGTTATTAATGGCTATGGAAATTAGCAAAGGCAATGGAAAAGGCTTTGGAAAGGCATGAGACATTATTTGGCATTTATTTATGAAATTATTGGAAATTAGGAGAAAGGAAGGTGAAAGGTCACAGGTTGCATGTGAGGAGGAAAATGAAGGAAAATAATGGAAAATTGAAGAAATTAGAGGTCTTATCAATAAAAAGGCTTTTGAGGATCAGTTGGAAATATTTTGACAGGTTTTGGTGGAGCTCTCTTCTATTATCTCTCTCTCTCATACTCTTGGACACTTCGAGTTTTCTTGGAGCACTTTAACATTGGATCAAGGAAAGAAAATAAGGTAAGAGGAAGTAAATATCAAGCAAGGAAGAGCATGATCAAGCACCCACAATGACATCCTTTGTAGATATCGATCTACATGTATGATTTCCTTGCAAGTTTTGGCATGGATGGTTATGCATGTGTGTTCTTGGTTCTCTTTATGTCATGGGCAAGGGTTTTTCCAGGTGTGACAATATTCTTCAACCTTGTCTTTCCATTTTCATATAGCCATGGTGTGATGGGCTTCTCAAGTTTTGGTTGAGCTAGATTTCCAAATGGATTCGAAGCTGAGTGAGGTGCATCTCTGAATGAAAGAACAGATGGCCTAGTGATCCTTGAACCAGACTATGGATTGCGGTAAATACCTGGCCTAGTGACCCCTGAACCGAACTGTGGGTTGCGGTAAAGCCAAGTATTGTGTGCCTCAGTGGGCCTAGGAATTCTCGACCAGTGAATGGCAGGATATAAGGTAAATCCTAGAGGTGGTTTCCCTTGATTAGGCCTAGGAATCCTTGCTAGTGAATGGCAGAATATATGGTAAATCCTAGAGGGTGGTGCCTCGATTATGGCCTAGTGGTGCCTGGATCGGACTATGGATTGTGGTGAAGCCTGGAGACTAGGAGAAAGGAAAATTCCTCACGGTGTAGGTGGAAAAATTAAGTGGCATCCAAGTTTTGTTATGGCCTAGCAATCTGATGGGGATCGTTGTAAAGGTTGATTCTATTGATGAGGGTGATGTGTTTTAGCCTTAGGAATACCTGGTTGGTTCTTTTGGTTTGAGTCCCACATTCATGCTCAGAATATGGCATGGGGGTGATTGGCTAAAGAGATATTTGGCTCAACTAATCTATGGTCGTGTGGAATGTGGTAGTCCCATAGCGGGTTTTATTTTGCATTAATTAATACGATTTCATTCTCCTTGGTATTTCATGTGTAAATTTACTGGTTTATATGTGGATTTTATGGATGTTGCATCCTCATTATTTCTATTGTTTATATGCTGGTTATGAATCTATTTTTTTACAGTGAAAACATATGGTTATCATCATGTTTTTATTTGTAAATGAATGAGAAATGAATATATCACCTAATAGATGATAATGCCACTAATGTGATAAGACACCAATGATTCTTAGAAAATCTCAAATAAGTATGAGACCCCTATGCTCAAATTTGTTGTTATGACCTATAGATTACATGTGCACAATGTGTTTGACGAAATGTCTATCATGGTTAGGATTGGTTAGGTTAAATCCTTGATCAAGTTTTGTGTTAGAGGATGTTGAAATATGACAACAAGAATATTCCAATTTAATTTGTCCTTGAATTGAATTGTGAATCAAAATCGAATTTAGCCTTAACAACTACTTGGAAATAATTAATTAATTTATTTTAAATAAATTAGTTGGAGAAATTCAAGTTAGAAGTCTTTCTGAAGTCATGCAAGATTTATCCCTTAAATTAAGGAGATAAGATTGAGTTATATATGAGTTGTAATTAGTTAACTCGGTTTACTGAGTTAAGTATAGTTAAATTAGTTCCAAACTGTTTGAGGAACTAATAGTGAGTTAACAATCATTTGATGCATTAATGCACTCAACTAGTGCTACTCCAGCTAAATGAAGATTCCCTCATCAGAAACTCATGCATGTCTATTCTGAGAAAGACCCAATTGAAATTAAAGTTCAAGGACAGTGTACTATCAGTTGCATGTATTTTCTCATGGAGAAAACTCATGCATGCAGTCTAGGATTCATCCTTGAGTATTGCGTAGTTTTGAAGACTTGATCATCCACTTGGTAATGGGAAATCATCCACAAGGAACAACGCAAGGAAATAGGAGCTTGGAGGGTGGAGAGGAAGGCTGGAGAGAAGCCAAGATTACCTATGAGCATCTGTGAGGATTGTACTGAGAGCTGGCTAGCCGTGAGAGCTAAGGCTTTGTATAATTCCTATGTATTTCCACCATGTATGATAATACAATAGTGTGGGGTTTTTATTTGAGGATTTCCCCAGCAGTATTTTCATGTGTATTGTGCCATTGATTCTTCTTCTTCTACTTATATTGTTTAGCTCGATCTTTAAACTTTCGCAAATTGATAGTAGAAGTAGGTTATAGTATTCTGCTTTGATTTATATTGCATTATTGGGTTAACCTACATAGATTTTCTACAGAGGATTTGTCTTGGTGTCATTTATTGTATTGGAAATTCTTGTCAAGTTTTGGGTGATGGTTTGCAGAGTAGCCCTAAAAAGGTGGCTTAAATCTCGCAGTCTCTAGTAGAGAACTGGTTGAAAAATACTATAGTCTCTCCCTTGCAGGCATTGTAGGAGGGACTAGAGTGTCCCAGTCAAATGCATGCCCAACTCATGGGAGTGATTGGGGGTTTAATTCATTAAAAGGCTAGGTTAACTCAGGAGTTAGGCACCTGGAGTGGTAGATTAGCTCATGGGGGTCTGGTAGCAGCTAAGGGAGGTCTGTAAGGCGTTGTTTCATCAGTTCCACTTCCTTAACTACACTTAGGGAGTTGAATCATATCATAGTAACTCTTCATCACATGTTTACCCTGGTGGATCGGTTAGCTTGGGATAATGTGGGAGGAGAGTGTTACAACCAGATTTAAATAATCATAACATTGACCATATCTTGGAAGCAAGGTTCCATAATGAAAACCATGACTGGATAGACCCATCCTCCTTTGTTCACTCATGTCCAAATTTAACATGTGCAACAATTCTTGGTAGTGACTAGAAGCCGACGACAAGGTTCCACTTTAGAAACACGATTGGATTTACCAACTCCTTATAGACACATCCATAAGAAATGATTTAAGTTTTAAGGTTTCAATGGTGGGTAGTGGATGGCCTCCCCTTTCATATCACTCTATATTCATAACATACCACAACCTAGTAAAGGATTAAACCACCACCAAGTAACAAAAGAAATGTAATTGCAGATGAAAGGGAGGAGACCACTTTTGATCTAGTCTCTATTAAGAGTCTATGTCTAACTCTGAAATTTTCAATCTAGCCCTATAACTTTGATGTAGGTTGATTAAGCGTACCAGGGAATTTAATCGACCCATTAGCTAGTAGTCGACACACCACATCACCTAATTTATCAATGAGAGTTACAACTACAAAACCATTGATTCATAACCATTAATATCATATATGGTGGGAGAGAACATCACACACAATATAATACATTCATTATAATCACAACCTGAAATGACACTATCCATTCATTTATTAATTTCATAACATATATAACATCATAAAGAGTATGATCATAATAAATTCTTGTACTAGTCAGGTAATAAATAACATTCATGCATATTCATGAGTGCATACCAAATATGTGCATTCATAAAATATTTCAATTCATAAATAAACACAAGGGTGTGTTAAAATTATTTGAGTATGTTAATATTGTTGGAAAATGAATGAGGAACTTCCACTCTCCACCCAACCATAAGACAACTACACTGCAAATTTCTTGCAGCTGACCACCCTCAAGCCAAATCAAAAGTTTGAGGGGATGCTTGCTCAAGGAACATTTAGACCAAAGCTTGGTAGACCCTCAAGAGATGGAGTCCATTGCTGAGGTGGTTTCTCAATTTCCCTCTAGAACTAAGCACCATAATGACCCACTTAGTTCTGGAACTTCAGTCACAAGGCTTCACTCAAAGTCTAGATGGGGTATTACTTAGTATAGGAGGTTGAGTTCATTGTCTAAGAGGTCTACAAGTTGTCTTTCCATAGAAAGCACCATAGGGATCTACAATCCACTATCCAGGTGGTTAACAACTTTCTAGAAAGCACCACAATGACTCTTATTTCATTATCTAGGTGGTTAACAACTATACAACAAGCACCACATTGATTTAGTCATCCACTGAGCCTCCCATTGACCATTCAAGCTTAGAAACATAGTCTAGTGGCCTCAAACACAACAATATAGGGGATAACACCCCAAGTCTCTGAGCACAAATCTCAGTCACAACTCCAACATTACTCCTTCTTTTCTTTCACTCTAGTAGTTCCATGCATTCGACAACCAGCCTCCAGGAAGTTCTTGCTCTAAGAAGAGCTAATTCACACAACGAGCCGAAATATTCTTTCTCCTCCCTTACAATATTCATTCATTCTTTGTTCTTCTCCCATTTTTTTTTTCTTTGTTTCTCCAATGTTTTTCCACTAATTTCATTTTTCCATCTTTCCTGTTGACTCCCATCTTTTTTCTATATGTTTTTATAATAATTTTTTTTTCCAATATAATAATTTATTATTATTACAATAAATATATATTTTTTATTACAATAAAACTTTAAATTATATATATATATATATTCTTTTTGGCTTGACTTATGATTAAACTATTAACTTTTTTGTAAATAATAAATTTATCTATAGTAACTTAACACACAAATTTATTATAAAAAGATTATTCAAAAAATTTCCAATTGCAAACATATTTCAAAAACAAATAATTACTTTAATAGCAAGAGTTATTGAAGTTTTTCTTTTAATCTTGGCCTAATGAATATTGGTTATGAAGTTTCTAATAGAAGTATTACTATTTTTTTCATCTTTATTCTAATCATTAACCACCTATTCTTTATTTACAAAGGGTTAGTTTAATTTTTATTCACCATTATGACATTAGATGTAATTTATGTTCTTGCGTTAGTAGAATTTAACTATCTTCCATGGAAGAGAAAGATGGTTGGTGTTATTTGGAGAAAAAACTTGTGGCGACTGGTTAATGGTGAGCACAAGAAACTTATTGATGTTAAACACTTGAATATATGGGAAGAACAATATGATCAAGCAAGAGGAATCACTAGCCAAACGGTTTTAGATATTCTTTAAGTACATATTGAGGCTGAAGATAGCTTGGTTGAGGTACAGAAAAATTAAGCTTCTTCGTTTGATAAATCTAATGATGTATCTACATATTACCTAGAAAAGAAAATCCATAACTTAGACCCTATAGATTTTGATAGGATATAATTATTTCTTGCTAAAACGAAAACTCTTAATGAAGAACTTAATAATAGTTGAAAAGATTACAAGAAAAATGGTACCGACTTAATAGTTCTTGTAGAACAAAATTTCCTTCTTCTTTTTATATTTTCATCCAAACTAGGAATAAATAAATTGAAATGTCTAAAGGATCTATTATACCTAACTTTGAAGATTTATTTAAATTTTTTATTAGTGAGCAAGAAAGGTTAATTGCTTCAGGAAAAATAAACCCTAATAAATCTCTCATGACAAATAATAATAAAAAAACTGAAGAAGTTTGTTAATAAAGCTCCTAACTCACATACTAAAGAATCTCTTGCACACTCTTCTAATGGTGCTAGTAATAATAAAGTGTTTAATCCTTGTAAGTATTGTGAAAAAACCAACCACCATGAAAATATGTGCTTTAAAAGGAAATGTGATCTTGCTAAAGGAAAGAAGAAAATGTCCTCTAAATAACAAATTTCTCCTTGTTCTTATTCTATTCAACAAATCAAATCATCTTCTTTTGTGGATTGGATTATGGATTATAGTTCCTCTAACCATATGTTTAGTATTGATTCTTTATTTTCCTCTTATGACACTAACAAGCACACAACACGTAAAGTTGTTATTAGTGATGGTAAACAAATTTCAATGATATGTTCCAGTAATGTTAAAGTTCCTAATGGTATATTTGAAGATGTTTTTCATGTTCAAGGAATGCCCATGAATTTTCTTTCTATGTATCATGCATGTCAGAAAGGTTATATGTTTGAAGCATAGTGTTATGCTCTTGACTTGTGAGAGATTCCAGAATATCAAATATGTGAAGAAATACAACCCAGAACACAGAATAAAATGAGAAAAACAACAAGTATTTTATTATTCAGAGATAAATGCAATGTTCAATTGCCTCTTCAAGAGGGCAACCTCCAGTAGGGCAAAGTTTTATTACAAAATAAGACTCGATAATCTTGACGGGCCTCTAAATTAGACATAAATTAAGGCCCATGCCTCTAAATTAAAACATAAATTAAGGCCTATGACCATCCTTTAGCACATTAAACCTCTCTTTCTACATTAGGTAATATATTTTTAACTTTAATATATTCATTAGGAATGTTAATGAATAATTGGATATTTGTGCCTAATATTATTTATTTTTGTGGAATATTATGAGAATATTGGGAAAATTATGAAGATTTGGAGGAGGAGATAATTTAGAGACTTGTGCCCTACTACATGAGGATCAATAATAAATAATAAATCAACAAGATATTATGGAATTATGGCATAGATTGTGGAACTCCAATGATTGAGAAAATCTAGGAATGTGTTCCACTAATCAAGGGACCAGATCCACTAATCAAGGGATTTTGGTGGGGAAATCTTCCTACATTCATGGGGAAAGATTCCTAATCATTTTGTATAAGTAACAGGTCGAATTTTCCTCTAGAGGAGATTTTCATTAGTGTTCTTGTGGAGAGATCTCGTATTTCTGCAACTCCATTGTATTTTCTTGCAAGGATGTAATCATATTAATGGAATAATGAAGATTGGTGTCTTGTTCAGCTTCTAAATCTTGTTCTTCTCCATAGGTCTCTGAGTTTCCTTATTCTTGGCCATCCCAGGAACCTTAGAGCCCTTTTGTATCATTTTCTTTCCTTCTTTTCACTGCTTATTCACATGCATCTCTAGTTTTTATTTCTTTCTATTTCTGCGTTTAGTATTAATGATTTATTTTTGTAGGATTGAGTTAAATGGTTATTGTAAGTTATTTTGCAAGATCAAAAGAACTATTTCATCCTTGGAAAATCTTTGGAAGTTCATATTATTCATTGAGCTACTTGGATTAGTCTTCTTATTCCCAAATCTAGATTGTTGGACCTCCTTTTTAGCAAAGAACAATAAATTTCTTCTATTTTTTAGAGCATGCTAATGAGCTTCAATCAAATTAATTCCACTTGCATTAGATCACAAAAAAAATTATAGTTAATAACAAAAATTACCCCATTGAATTTTCACTTGATTTGGTTAGGAATTTTTTAGATTTATTAGTTCACTAGTTCTCGCATTTATAGATTTTCGACTAGTAATGTTTTTTATTTGTTTTGCATGAGTTAATAGAGGTATTTTTGAGTTATTCCACTTGTAATAGGGACCTAATACATCCTAGTTAAAAAATTTGTCCCATCCAATTTGGATTTGATTTGTTTGGTCATTAAACCCTCGCCAATTTCATCATTTCACAAGGAAACTTCTCCAAGATTTTTGAGCAAATCCATCCATCTCCCAACTTTGGTTTTGAGTTCTGAGTGATCCTATGAATTTTATCACTCCATTCCATCCACCAACCACATTTCCTAAGATTTAAATCACCTCCAACACCCATAGTTTTTCTCTCGGTTTTATCCTGTAGGTTTTTTGGGGATCCTGTAGGTTTTTAGTACATCCTGTAAGTTTTCTTGTAGTGGCCTGTTTTGAGGCTGAATTGAAGAAAAACCTTCAGGAAGCCACACAAGGTCACCTAAGGGTCTCCCAAACCTTCCAACCATCCACCATTATCACCAAGCCACTTGCCACATCACCAAAAGAGATTAGCTTTCACACTCTCACATGATAAAAGACAAAGAGAAAAACAGATTTATTTTATTCATTTACATGCACACTAGTATAAGGTTTGATGGTTTGAATCTGCATGTTTAGGACAATAGGATTGCATACATGCTAACTTAGCATTATTTTGAAGCAAAGCCTCTTAGCAGTTAGTTAGAAAATGGTGTGTTTTAGCATTTGATTGCAGTTTCTTTCCTTGTAATCTCTTTCTTGCAAAAGTTTAAGGTTCCATTTCGAACATTTCATTATAAGCAATTAGTTTATGATTTGGCTTTAGTACATGCACTTCATTACATAATTACAACAAAGGAAGGACACATTGTATGCCGCACATATAGTGCCGATACCTCTTAAGTTTGTACGAACCCCAAGTTGGTAGCCTTGGGAGTTGCAACATTCTTGTTGCAATACTGAGGCTCATCACTTTTTGGCGCCGTTGCTGGGGAGGTGTCAAAGTATGCATTGTTTTCTTCCCTAGTTGATTCATTTCTTTTTAATTTTTGCAAAAACAAAAAAATATTTTCATTAGGCATATTTAATTTCAAAAGTAGAAAACTGCATTGCATTATAGTTTTCATTCAATCATAAAAACAAAAACAAAATTTATCCAACACCAACCCACCCCCCATTTGATCACGTGGTGCAGTAAGAGCCACATCACCATTCACTTTTGCAGGTAGAAAAAGAAGAGATGACCAAGAATGTAGAAGAAATGGATGATATGATGACAATGAGGAAGATCATCTTGGATTTCCCATTCAAGATACTAATATCAATGTGCACATGAAGAACATCCCTCCATATTTTCTTCCAAAATTTCATGGTCTAAGGTCAGAAGATTCGGAAACCTTTCTCTTTAAGTTTGAAATCCTTTGTAGATCTTATGGTTACTTATTAAAAACTCAAAAATTGAGTTTGTTTCAGGCAACATTGAAGGATAGAGCTCTTAAATGGTTCATGAGTTTAGGGACTAATTCAATAAGATCATGGAATGATATGCAAAAGATATTTTTAGAAAAATATAAAAATCATGATCTTAAAGAAGAAATCTTTAGAATGAATCAAAGAGAAGATGAGAGCCTTGAGGACCTAATAGAGAGGTTCATGTACAATGTTAAGAGGTTCATGGATATTTGTGTTGCAGAATCACATAATGTTAAACATTGTCCATCATTACCAAGGTTGAAGGAAGTTCACCAAGAGGGAAATGGAGCAAGTCAATTACCAATGCAGCAATGTTATGTAGCTCCAAGAGGATCGTGGCAGCCTATTTAGCTTGAGATGGTGCAAGATCCTAATTCACAATTTCAAGCTTATGCACATCCACCTCAAAATAATTCGAACACACCCTTTCCTTGGAAACATTGGCCATCTCAACCCCAAAACCAATCTTGGCAACAAGGTTGCCAAGGAACTTATGGAAGCCATCCATAATATCCTCAATACTTTCCTCAATATCCTCCATACCCAACTCCATGTTATCCCTACCATTCATCTCCACCACAACCACAACCTCAACCACATCCATCTCAAATATCCACTCCCACTCAGTGACATGTACCACCATTTCCAAACCCACACATTGAAGTAGCTTAGCCCGCTTACAATGCTGAGGTACAACACTTCCAAACATCTCCTCTTGAGATCAATGCTATTCACCATAGCTTTGGAAGAGTATTGCAAAAAAGAAATTATCTTGATATCATTGAAGGACCACATCTAGAAGAAGAAGATTCAAATGAGAAGACCACTGAATCATGAGTTACACTTGATGAAGAGTAGGAATCTCAAAGAAGAGAGCTCCCTCATGGTTACCATCAAATCCTCCATGTGTTCAAGAGAACAATCAGAAAAAAGAAGAATATTTGAGGGTCATGGAATAAGAAGACATCCAAGATGATCCAAATCAGCAAGTGGACTAGGGGCATCACAACTATATTGAAATATGGTTCCAGATAGTCACTAAGTTGCAACAACACTCTCTTCTTCAATTGTGCTTGATATCATCAAAGTCAAATCATTTGATCTCTCAAATTAAGGTACATGTCAAAGCATACATCTCAAACCTACACATTAGTTTGTCTATCATCTTGATGTGCACCTAGCTCCATTGGAAGTATTCTTATACTTGAAAATGATTTTGTTTTTCAAGTAGAGTAGGGTAGAAAAAAAAATAAAAAAATTGAAAAATAAAAGAAAAAAATAAAAATCTCAGGTGAAAACCTCCTTGGAGGTGCCTCGTATTGTCTCATTGATTGAAAACCTCCATGAGGCAGCCAATGGGTTGGAAAAAAAAGAAAAAAAGAGAGAAAAAAGAAAAGATCCTAGGTGAAAACCTCCTTTGAGGCATCTAGGTAGACCTACTAGTTGAAAACCTCATTGAGGCGGCTAGTAGGCCTAGAAGAAAAAAAGAGGAAAAAAAATAAAAGAAATCCTTGCTCCATGCATCTCTTTGATGAATGCATGTACTCTCCAAGCCTAATCAAAAGAAGTCAAATTTTGACTTTCTCCTCCTTTGCTCAAATACTCCAATAAGGCCAAGGCCATGCCAATCCATCACCCTCATCTATTTTCACCATCCACCCATCATTCTCAAGCTTCTACCTGTTGTGGGGAAAAATACCTATGCAGGACGATCCTATCCACCTAAGGTGTGACAGTGCCTTAGCAACAAACAGAGACAGCTATTCTAGTATTCTTCCTTTATGAATTAAGAATGAAGAGAGATGGATGGACTAACCGGTGTCTTCCGTTTGTCCCTCGATCCAGTTTCTCTTCTCTTTGGGGGTTCACAGCTACTTGTCTTCTTGCTCGCCCAGCTTCAACAGGTCTCTGCAAGATCACAAGAGAAGAACACTACACAAAGACATAGATTCATAATCATAACTAGTTCAGGATTAGAAGTAAACTAAACATACTAATGCAATCATACATCAAAGATACATCAGTATATAGGAGAAACCAAGATAGCTTTATTGATGAATAACAAGTTTCAGGAAGAGATACAACCCAGAGGGCTCCAATCCAGCATCTCCTTCCCAGCAAAATGGAATTCCTATCTTCACCTCCCTTCAAAGCATTAAGCACCCAATGATTCTGATCTCAAACCAACAACAATTCTTTGCAATAACAAAATTCCAGCCTCCAGATCTCATGGAGGAGAGATCCATATATAGATGTTTGGAGAGAGGATGAGTCAGCTTGAGATCTGACTAGTGTCCTCTCCCTCTGTCAGTTCTTGATTCCACTTGGAGGTTCTTGCTTCCACTTGGAGATTTGGAACCTCTTACTCATCACCAGTCGAATTCCCTGAGGCAAGTGTCATTTTGGAAGCTTCCTGGGTTTTGACACCTTGTGGAATGAACTTGCCACATGTTCACTCTCGCTCAGCGCAGGTAGCCAGTGTTGGCTTTGACATTCAGCACAGGTAGCCAGTGTTGACTTTGACATTCAGCGCAGACAGCTAGTGGAGCCACTGAATTGATCCTAAATTGACTTGTTTTTGAGCAGTTTCTGGTGGAGAACTTCTGTGAATTGCTGTGGTTTGTTAGCCTTGTTCCTCTAGGGGTAGGAACAACATGTTTAGGGACTTTGGATCCCTTAGATTATGGACATTTCATGCTCAATGCTGCAAGGCACAAAAATGTCTATAACAGTTGCCCCCTAAAGTATGAGGCCGTTTATCGGGTGAAATGCTTTATCCAGGAGGGTCCGAAGTTCATCCAATGCTGGGAGGAGACCTGTAATAAGATACAATACAATACATTATTTTTCATACTGCTTTCATGATCTAGCTGAGGCAGGCATTCCCATGCTCAGCTTTATAAATTCATTTTTCTGTACATAGAACAAACAATCGTCTGATGGTAGACTGATAATTTTGATGAAATTATCATCCTTTGGGTAGGATGATCATCTACTGCAATGATGTACATGTCAAATGTCTTTATCTTTCCTGAATATATATCGCAGCCCGGATGGATGAAACTAGATCCGGGGTCTTCAAACTTGTTCAATCTTCACTCTAAGTACAAGTCGATCCATGTGAGAAATGTTCTGAAGTCGAACATGGAAAGACATCGCTTGATTACCGGTCAATGAGGTAAACCGTTAACAAGCGCAAGAGGAATCACCGATAATGATAATGACCCTCAAGGTACTGCAGTACAATTCACGTTGTGTGAATAAAGGACTTGGCGTCGAACACCACGCAAAATATTTCGGTCGAAGGTCATTGATGTATACCTATCGCTGGAAGTGAGAAACTTGCCATTGAGGCATGCAAGCTTCAAAGTACTGAAGGGGTTGTTCCTAGATCAACTTCTTGGATAATGAGCTGATGTCGACAAGAAGCCATCCGTCAAAGGAGGGCCTTAATGAATCCCACATCAGTGACACGGAACGGAGCTAATGGTTTTGATGGAGGTGAAAACAATCTGTGACATATGATTCAGGGTGGCGGTCATGAAAGGATGAAGGATAATGTATGGCAGTGGATGGGACACGGTTGATTTTTCTGAACGACTTCTCTTGAAAATATGGCGACACTGATGCGATGGATCGGTAGCATTACCCCAAATATGGATGGTATGGTGAGACCATGGTGATGTGACCGGTGAATGAAACAACCCAACCCGATTGTGGTACGGAGGGAAAGTGTCATGTTCAAGAGCGACTTGCTACCATCAAAGTTTTCTTTAGTTTCTCCCAATTTTTCCCTAGTCATTGCTGACCAGTACCTCTTTATTTTTGTCAAGCTTGAGGAGGATAACATATGCTTGTTCTATAACTTGCCCTTCGGGCAAGCCCATCGCTATGTTTTAACGAGCCTAGCGATAGTGAAACTCGTTCTCGTCTAAAGACAAGTTTGTCACTATTTAATGATTTTAACGAGTCTAACGACAAAGACAACTCGGTCCCTTTTCATTTTTAGAGAGTCTGAAAAGGTACGTAAAGATAACTCCAAAGTTCCTTTTTCGTCATCTAATCCCTTAAGTCCGAAAAAGTATAAAACAATACAGAAGGGATGAGTTTTCGATAGTTTTAATGAGCCGAACAAAACAAGCGCTCGATCTTTTTGTGCAATAATCCCTCAGGTCCAAAAAGATTAAAATCTAGAGGAGGGATAGCACTTCCTGTCCCTTTAACGAGCTGGAAGGCCAAGGACTCAACAATCTTTTCATATTTTACGAGTCAGTTGAAAAGAGCTTAAAGAAGACTCGTCTTTTGAGGAACGAGTGATAAACAGGGTTAGCAGTTGATTCCAGGTACAGGTTGGAATTTTCCAATCATGGCAGTGTCACAAGGATGGCTAGGTGAAATCACTCTTCGCAGCTGTTCCTCAAAATGGGTAAACAATCATATGGAGGTGAACGATCGGCCAATGAAAAGTGGAGGTGACGGTGCAAACACGACCAAGGCTTTAATGGCTGATAAGGTTACATTCACAGTGGTTATTTACCTGGTAATGGTTCATTTTTTATTTTAAAATGAGCTTAAATGCTAGTGGAAACACTTGCTCATTGCTTATGTTTATTTTTTAACGAGCATGAAGTCCGCGTTAAAACTGCTCGGATCTTGCGTTTATTTTTTAACGAGCATGAACTGTGTGCTAAAACTGCTCGAATATATGGTCAAATTTTGATTTTTTACCATAACTAGCTTTGCCCTTTTCAAAGAAAGTACTGTATCCTCAATCGCTGCATCAAACTAGTTAGAAATGAATAACATTTGCTTGAAAATGAGATTAAAACCCTAATATTTCGCTTTGAACTACGTAAAAAGCAATTAAAAAGTGTTTTTACCTCACATTTTACCATTTCATTTGAACTTGGTTTGTTGAAGCTTTGGAGGTGCCTCTTCCCCCTTGATTTTCACCAGCTGATTTCGGGAGATTCTGTGAACGATTCTCGTCGCCGTCTGGATCAGGTAGGAGCTAAACCCTTGCTCTTTCTTTTCATGGTTTCCTTTTTGCATTCTGTGCCTCTTTTCTTGTTTTTCTGAGCCCCTGGGGTTTCATGAGCTCGTTTTCTTATCAACGCACCCTGTGCCTAGCGAAACCTGCGTTGAATGTCAGCCAGTATGAAGGCAGTTTGACATTCAACGTAGGTGAACCACTCCTGCAGGTGCGTTGGGCGAAAAAGAGGAACTTGTTGCTCATTTTTTGATGAAAATTTTGCCTGTTTTGCATCAAAATCAGGATCTTACTCCTTCTCTTGTTTGTTTTGCAGGGATATTTGAGCAAAATGACCCTTACATGGCGAGAACGAGAACATTAAGAAGAGGACATGATTGCCTTACATGATCCTGTCACGGTGAACGCGTTGCGGAACTGTGGCCTGCTGAAGTTCTTCCGTATCTCTAGTATGAGAGCGCAGATCTCCTTACTGCAGTATATGCTCGATGCTTGGGATCCTATCAACCAAGTATTCCAGATTAGGGGAAAATCTGTCCCCTTGACCATAGTAGACATTTACTTCTTGACTGGGTTGTCAAGGCGGGGTGCCCCCATTTCTTTGTCAAGTTCGGCCCGAGGGAATGACTCCGTGAGAGATTATGTCCGCCAGTATTGCAGGGAATGATCTCAGCCGAGCAGAGACGGCAAGGTCGTTATCCGTGAGATTACTGATAGGTCTCTCAGGTCCATTCTGTATACTATTGGTAGGATGGCCGGTAGTGCATCTCTTCATGTTGCCAACAAATCCTATGTGCAGCACGCCTTGGAGTGTCTCCAACCGAAAGTATTCAACTGGGGTGATGCAGTACTTCTTCAGATGAAAAGTCAGTTGACCGAGGTAAAGGACGGGAAGTTGAAGAACTTTGGATTTGGTTCTATTTTGACTGCCTTTGCCTTGGAGAAGATACCACTAATGCAGCCTCAGTACATTGCACTCGACTTGCCTTCTCCAACCGAGCCACGCATGCAGAGATGGGTTGATCACATGTCTAGGCATGCTGGTCAATCTCAGATTTCTTTCACTGATACCTTCTTCAGGTGGTTCGAGCGTCAGGAGATGGTCTATTCCGAGTATCCATATGTTGGCATGGATTTCCGAGGCGATCCGGATTTGGCACTGCCGGATGGTGAACAGTGGGGCGCTATTGGTAAAATCTTCGACCATATCACTGTTTACTGTTTTTATTTATAATGTCCTTGTGCTTTATTCTATCAATACTTTAATCAAACTCATGTGTGCATGCAGATGTTGGTCCTGTTCATCCAGCAGTTCGCCCGAGAGTGCCAGTCGCTGCCCCAGCAGGGGAGACTGCTGGGAGGGTTATTCTTCGCGACCTTGACGTGGCCGAGACCCTTACAGCTGTGCAGGAGCAGGTTGAGAGCCTTACTCTTGGCATTCCGGATGTACGGATCGACGAGTTACCTTTACAGTTGCAGCGGCATACTACTGGCGTGCCTAGACGATGGACTCGTCTCTTGCGCATGATTGCTCAGGCCGTGACGTGCTATCATGAGCATCACTAGGCTAGGGTGCCCCCTAGCATTTTTGAGTTTTTGGGTCATGGGACCAATTTTGTCTTGGTTACAGAACATTATATGTAAACGATAAACAGATTTTATATATATATATATTTTGATTTTCGGGGTTTTATTTTGGTTGAGTTATATGGTCCACTTGTACAACATTGATGATGCATTTCTTTTTATAAATGTCGCAAATGTCTATCTAACACATAGTTTGCTAATGAGTCGGTTAATGTGTTTAAGTTCCTGGAAATATGTTGGTATTGAATTAAATCAAACTGTCTTTCCAAAATCTTAACCCTTAGAAACATACGATAAATAGCTGGATTGCGGACGGAATATATACCATTGAGCTGTAGTATCACGAGTTGTGAGTCTAGCCTGACGATTAGTCGGCGTATGCCATGGGTGATGGCATCAGAGAGTAGTTCTACCAACGCGCTATACTCAGCGATGTTATTCGTTGATTGCCCAATACACACACCTCTGAAACTTACTAACTCGCCGCTGGGATCAAAAATGGCCCAGGCCGCGGAGGACAGGTTCCGCGAACTACGACTCGCTCCGTCAGCATATCCCACACATGTCTCAGAAAGGTTCGACATCTGCAATAAATGTAAAAAGGTGGATTACTCGACCAAAACAAACACTTTTAGCGAAAACAAAATACAACAAAAGCACACAGGTTACTATTTAAGCATAGTAACGCTTGAGGTACAACCCATTGCGGGGTTGCGCCAGTGGAATTCCGTCATAATCCATTAACTCGTAGGCTCCTTTTTCTAACACTCGTTTAACAATATAGGGTCCCATCCATAAAGAATTAAACTTACCTGCTCCCAATTTATCGGATTCTTGGTCGTAAAGCAAGACCAAGTCACCTTCTGAGAAGACACGGGGTTTGACATTCTTGTCGAACTGCGCCTTGACTCGTTTCTTATGGGCTTCATTAGCCAAAGCGGCGTCACGACGGGTTTCATCCAATTGGATTAATTCCAAGAAACGGGCCTCTTCTTCTGAAGTTCCGGGGAGGAGATCAATTGCGAGTTTAAGAGACGAGATTTCACACTGGATTGGCAAGACTGCTTCCAGGCCATACACCAATTGAAAGGGTGTGAACCCGGTCGCATTTCTTACCGATGTTCGGTAAGCCCACAAGGCTGAGTACAGGATTAGGTGCCACCTTCTTTTGTGAACTCCGATCATCCTTTGCAACATACGCTTCAGGACCTTGTTGATTGCTTCAACTTGTCCGTTGGCTTGCGGATAATACGGGGTAGAGCTGTCGTGAGATAGCCCTAGCTTGGCAACTAATTCAACCATCATGTGATTGTGAAAATGCGATCCATGATCTGTAACTATAGCCTGTGGTACACTGAACCTGGCGACTACATGATTGAAAAAGAAAAGGGCAACTGTTTCACCAGTGTTATCTAATGTAGGCATCGCCTCGGCCCATTTGGTAAAATAGTCAACGGCGACTATTATATACCCATGCCCCCCGGTCGAGGTGGGGTTACATGTCATGAAATCGATGCCCCATTTGGCGAAAGGCCCAACTGTAACTATTGGTTGCAAAGGTGCAGGTGGTCTTCTGGTTTTGCTATCAAAAATTTGACAAGCATGGCAACTTCTGACTGCGGTTATGCAATCTTTGAACATGGTTGGCCAGAAGTATCCCGCTCGTAAGATTTTTTGTGCTATTGCATATCCAGATTGATGCCCCCCACATGCGCCTGAATGACACTCATTCAGGGCTTTTTCGGCCTCCTCATGGGTTAGGCACCTCCTCAGAACTGTATCGATACCACGACGGTAAAGCGTATCACCGACGATCATGTAGTCTTTTGCTTGGTATCGTATACGTTTCTGTTCAGAGTGAGAGGTGTTAGGCCTGAACTTTTGGGTCTGGAGATAAATTATTATATCTCCATACCACTCATTGCTCGTAGATATCAGAAACAAACTCTCGTCCACGATTGATTCTTCGGATGTTTCATCGTTGGACGACGATGGGAGATCGCACAATAATTCTGCGAAAACTAGAGCTTTCTTTGATTTGGATTTTACAAATTCCAGATCAAACTCTTGAAGGATCGCTATCCATTTTGAATATTTGCCCCCCAGTAACTGTCGCGACAATATATAAGTCATGGGGTTGCAATCTGATAAAATGGTAGTTTTCCGAAAGAGGACATAATGTCGAAATCTTTGAATCGATTGAACATAAGAATATTTGCAAGCGCTAGTTTTTCAACATAAGAATATTTGCTTTCTGTATCATTCAAGTTTTTACTTAAATAATATATAGGATGTTCAATTCCATCGACTTCTTGAACTAAAACCATCGCAATGGTCGTATCTACTGCAGCCAGATACAGGTTAAAATCTCTTTGATAGTCCGGGGCATACATTAATGATGCTTTTACTAGAGAATCTTTCAGAGCGTCAAAGGAAGATTGCGCCACCTGATCCCAGACAAAAGGTACATCCTTTTTCAAAAGACGAGTATAACCTTTAGCAAGTTCTGCGTAATTTGGAATGAACCTCCTCAGAAAGTTTGCTTTCCCTTGGAGTTTCTGAATCTGAAGCAAATTTGAAGGTGGAGGCAAATTGATGATTGCCTGAACCTTGCAAGGGTCGAGACGAATCCCATCCTTGGAGACTACAAAGCCAAGCAAATGACTAGAACTGACGCAAAACACACATTTGTGCGGATTGAGTCTTATCTTGTAGTGTCGGCAACGTAGAAATATCGCTCTTAAATGCTGCGGATGATCAGTCCGCTTTCGCGAATGAGCTGGAAGGTCGTCGAGGTATGGTTGAACGATGTTCTTGATGTCATGGAAGGCATAATTCATTGCCCTCTGAAACGTCGCCCCTGCGTTCTTTAAACCAAAGGGTAATTTTCAATAAGCGAATGTGCCCCACGGAAAAATGAATGCAGTCTTTGACTGGTCCTGTGGGCGGACATTTATTTGATTATACCCGGAAAATCCATCCTTAAATGAAAAGATTTCACATCCTGCGCATTCATCAATTATCTGGTCGATGAAGGGTGTTGGGTAGTTGTCTTTTGGACAAGCTTGATTTACATCCCTATAATCGACACACACTCTAATTGTCCCTTGTTTCTTCATAACAGGGACAATATTCGATACCCAATCGGTTAGAGGAACTGGGTAGATGAAACCAGCATGGAGAAGCTTTTCAACTTCTGCTTTAATGGCAGTGGCTTTCTTGGGGTGCACTTGCCGAAGCCGTTGTCTTACTGGTTTGACATCAGGATACATCTTAATTTCATGTTCAACGATACTCGAGTCAATGCCTGGCATTTCATCATATGACCAAGCAAAGACATCTCTGAATTCACGAAAGAGAGCGTTATATATTTCCAGTTCTGAAGGAGAACAACCTTTGCCGACATAAATATTCTCTACAACATTCGTTTTAGTCGAGATATTTATGGCTATAGTCTCTTCAATATTGGATAAGTTTCGCTCGGAATCCACCGTATTTACAGTATTTGATAGGAATTCAGAAACTGAAGGGTGATAAAGGTCATGTTGAGTATCTTCTTCATAATCTGGAAGAAGGGAACGATGGTGGCAATCATTCCATGGTGCCCCCTCAATCAACATTGATTGTAGGATTCCTTCGTCAGTCCCATGCACTTTCGACCAAGGATCTAATGGGGTACCATATTCTCTATACGTATCTACCCAAACGCTTGATGAGTGTTGATTTGGGTTCGCCTCCCATGCCCGAAACATTGATTGCTACAATATTTCTATTGGGCTTGGGGGCAAAACCATTGCATGATCCATGTCGATATCATCTTCTGCGACCTTCGTGGAAGATATCATGTTGCAGGCTGCTACCAATGCTATTTCTCCTATATAGATGGGAGGTGGAAGTGCGAAAGTTCCCATTAATGTGGGGTCTTTCAGCAGGCCTACTCCGATATCTTGAAGCGAATGGTTGCTTCCATGGATCATGGGAATGCTTCCTGTAACTTGTGAACCATTAAGGAGGAAGTTTTGTTGGTAGACGATCGTAATCCCTCCTTGAAAAGGGAATGCGATCTTCCTAAAATAAGTCGACACTACAGCTGCCATGGCATATATCCATGGTCTTCCTAGTAGGATGTTGTAGTCAAGATTCCCATCGATGACTTCAACATATATTTCTACTGTTTTTCCACCTAGTTCAACCTTCAAGTTATTTAAAATACCGTACGGGGTGTACGTCCTTCCGTCGAATGCTTTTAGTGTCGTCGAAGATCGCGACAAGGTTGGAGACCCTAAAGTTTTCCAACAACTCATCGACATGATACATGTAGATGCCCCCTCATCAATAATTGTTCTGTGAACAGTTTTGTTGAGGGCTTTCACTTGAATAAGGAAAGCTAGTTGAGCTGGTAACTGAGGATCGTATCCTTTGTGGTCGAAGGATACAAGATTGGAATCCTTAGGATCAATCCCACCAATAGCCGATAACAACGCCTGCCTTTGGGATGGACAACTTTGTAGTACTTCAAGAGTCGACATAGCGGATGGCGATTGGGCCAAATCTTCCACTATGTTATAATGCTGCGCCGCTCTGGCGTGAGGATTAAATGTCGACTTATGTACTACTCCCTTTGGCGGTTTTATTGTTAACTCAGGAATGATGGGCGGTACAACTTCTGTCGAAGTTGTTGTCAAACTACTTGGTTGATCTTTACCTTTGTCGTTCGACAGCTGCGGATTCCCGTAATCTTTGTTCCTTGTCGAAATCAAAGCATCATTTTGTTGCTTGGAGATCGACAACATTAGCACTTGTGACGGGGAAGCATTTCCACTATCAACCAGATTTTGACCTGGATTGGGAAACGGATCAGTTAACACAGCTGAGGTTTGCGAACTTTTGAAGAACCTCTTAAGCTCAGCTCTGTATGGACAATCTTGTGTCCAATGATCCTCATCACATATAAAACATGGATTTTTTGGTTTCCCTTTCCTAGGAGGGTTTGAAGAAGTTTTCTCAGGGGATGACTCACCCTGTTTCTTCTTCTTCCCTTTGTTTTGCTTCTTCTTGCTTCCTGGTTGATTGGTTTCTTTGCCTTTATCTCCTGATACGGCATTTACTTCCGAAGCAAGAATTTCTTCTTTTGCATTTTGATCTGAAGTCTTACGGGCTTTCTTAGACGAAGCCTTTGTCGATTTCGCGTTTGCCGTGCCAATCACACCATCGCCGGCATGAGAGTCACTATTTGATTTAGGAGGAGGAGGAATTGAGAATTCCGGTCTAGGGGCGTCAGGTATTTTTTCGTAAAGCGTGCCAGACTGAGTATATACTAAGTCTAGATATTGTGCACGAGCAATAACTTGCTCCTCTGTTACGACTCCCCCCTTGGCCACATCTTCCGTTATGGCAGGAAGTAACGACTTGATAAACCATTCAGCTAATAGCTGATCGGGAACGTAAGTCTTCACCATCCTACGACGACGACGCCACTCATGTATATGATCGGATATATGAGTGGCCGTTGTCTGCTTGAAGTTGGTTAAGATTTCCGTTCCCGTTTCATACCTTATCGGTAATTGAAAATGGGTTAAGAAAGTCGTGGCTAGGGAGCTGAAATTGTCGAACGAGGCTCTAGGTAACTCAATATACCATTTAGCCGCTGGACCCGTTAACGTCCTCTGAAAAAGGCGAAGCCTTATCGAATCATCGTTCAGGGTGTTTGATGAACACCACAGATGAAAAGTCATCACGTGATTCGATGGGTCTTCACCTGGATTTCCATTAAATTTAGGAATGTCCGATGGAAGCTTGTGAGGAATCGCTGGCCACCAAGGGGCATAAGCAATTGGATCGTTTGTTAACCGGTGTAAATCGGGTAACTCTAAAGTTGCCACGAATGGTAACTGTTGATTCAGGTTAGGTGAAGCATACCCAGGGTACGATGGAATTGCCTGAGCAGTGGGCCTTTGCATACCAGCATAATGTAATTGATGTTGGTATGACTGATACGGTTGGTGGACTTGACCACTGTAAAGCGGTTGGTTTTGACCGTTTTGAATGTACAGTTGTCCACTGTTCGCAAAGATCTGCTGCTCAGAACCTTGGTACACTTGTTGGAATTGTGGTTGTTGGTATTGCACCAGCCACGGTTGTGAAGCCATGCTCTGTTGTGCTATACTAACCGTCGGACCAAGATGTGGGGTAATTGTACCCGTTTGGACCTGTGTCGCCCCACCAGTTGGCGATTGTGGTTGAGTCACAGGGTCAAGGGGCTGTTGCATTACGACCTGAGAAATATGAGGTTGACATACAACAGGCATCGCTTGAACTTGTGACATTGTTACAATAGCTGGTGTTGTTGGGATGTTCGACATAGGTACACATTGTTGCATAGAATACACAATTCTTGGTTGTTGGGGTAGCATAGGTACCCAACCACTTGTCGTAACTCCAGTATAACCTGAATACTATTGAGAACTCCCGTATGGATATCCTCCCGGAGGGGGTAATGACAGGGCATACTGCCCCCCATACGGTAGCAATCCGGAACTCAAGGGGATTGTTTGCCCTTGGGGACTGGATGGCCCAAATTGACCTCCATAGGGATCAATTTGTCGAGTCTCAACATAAGAGTTGCCGGATATTATTCCGGAGGAACAAACTGGAACAGACCACACTATCGAAATAGTCCCTGGGTGGACTCCTTCTAGCAGTTGTGAGCTAGTTGGGACAGATGGTACGCCGGCAAACATTGTCGGGGTGACGGCAGGGAGTTCTGCTATCGCTGTGTCTTTCGACACAGTCCTAGATGTTGACGGTTGTTCAGACATTTTGAGTCTATCCAATAGATTGCCTAGCGATTCTACAGGAACTTCCACTGGTGATAGACTAACTTCTGATGTAGAAGGAAATAGAGTGACCCCTACTCCAAAATGTGTTGGAGTATTTGCTTGCGGATCTTCTACAATTTCCTCTATCGCAATCAAACCAGGTGGAAGAGGAAGACCGTCAGGTCCGTAAAATATTTCTGGTGCCGAAGAAGGGGTTGATTCGATAGCGACAGTTGTTTGAGGAGCAAGACTCTCTGAACCGGTCACAGATGGAACTGGTTCAATAACGCAAGTATTTTCTCCCAGACTAGGATCAGTGTCACTGTCCCTCTGTGGCCGTTGAACTTCTTCAATTGAGGCAGGGTTTCCAGAAATGTTTGGAGTAACCGGAATCTCAGATGTTGTTGGAACCCTTGTTCTAACTTTGATAGGAGATTTCGAACCGGTTAAACAAGTTCGCTTTGTCCGTACTGTTTTCGATTCCGGAGACAAAGACGGTTGACTCGTAAGCCTCCACGAACGACGGGGTTTCAATTGACTTTCTTCCACGATTGCGGATTACTCGATCAACCAAAATACAAAAGGGGAAAGTGTGTTTCCGAACTAAATGAATTTTTAGACGCTTTAGACACAACTTGCTTTTTCACTTTTAAAGAGTCGAGAAAAAGCTAAAGATGACTCTAGTCTCCTTAGATGTTTTAACGAGCCCGAAGTGACAAATGCTCGGATGGACTTTTTCTGTTATAGAGTCTGAAAAAGGCCAAAAGAAACTGCTCTGGAGTTCTAGGCAGAGGGTGTGCCAAACTTTTCGCAAAACTGCAGAATACTTTTTAGGGTACGGGCGGTCGATCTTCCTGAATGCTGTGTTCAGTGCATTGCGATCAGTAGGGCGGCCGACACGGCTTCCTAAGGATAAAGGTTTTATGCCTATAGGGGTCTCCCAATATATACGCGATGGTACGTGGGAGCACAATCCGTACTGGCGCTATCGTCCCTCAGGAGGAATCACCCACCTTCAACGAGATCGACAATCACCAGGCTTTACGATGCCGGAACACGTCTCTAGCCTAGACCTCTATGTTGTGCGTTATGTTGCAAAGCGTTGTTAAGTTCATTCAGTTTATTTTAAGTTGATCTTTTTAGAAGTTTTCCTTTCTGGATCACCACGAGATATATGATACAATTCCTAAATGCAGTCTAAAGATGATAAGCAAGCTTTATATCTTTTCAACTTTGAAAATCCTAGCTACAAAAGGAAAAGAAAGACACCATCTTTTCTCAAAGAGCAATCAGCACACTCTAATGCACTTTTCCTAAATCAAGCATGCAAACTATCAAAAATGCAAATGCACAATGCAGGTGTTTGTTTTCCGCTTTCTTAGTATTGATGCCTACAAAGAAAGCTTTTTGTACAACTTTGAATTTGCTTTTAAATGACAAATACAAACAAGTTTAGTTTTTTCGAAATCAGAAAGGGTAGAAGAGAATACAACACTTTGCGATTTTCGAAATGAACACTTGTTTCGACACTTAAAAGAGACAAACTCAAACCAAAAGCAAAAGCAAATGTATAATCAACTGTAAACAGCCAATGAACTCTCTCCTAAGATCACAATCAACAGATCTGAATCAAGGGCTACAGGATGATTATTTCACTCATGCAAAGGAAAATTGTAAATGACGCCACAAACACATAAAAACACTCACAGTCTTTTTGTACAAAAGGAGGCGGAATTTAAGCAGAGAAAAGGAGTTATCAGACTGGTACCTATGCTGGTTACAGGCTGCAAAAATCAGAGATCAAAACAAGGCAAAACAGAGCATAGAACCCCAGCTGCACAAGGCCTAACTGGATCAGCGCAACCTCAACACAGGGGTTTTGACATTCAACGTAGCTAGCCTTCACGGGACCTGCGTTGAAATGCAGAACCTCTTCACAGGGTTCGCGCTGAAGGAGAAACGAGAGTTTCTCACTGGGTTCTGGGTCACAGTTTGCTGATTAATCTACGGTTTCAGGCCAAATAAAAGCAACAAGCAAGGTACAATCAAAGGGATGCTTTGAGGGAGTACTAATATCTATCACAAAGGATCATCAAATCATTTGTGAGTCCATTGTTTAGATCATAGACAAATCCAGTGATTGGATCAAAGCAGCAACTGTCTACTTTGCATCTGAGAAGAGCAAATGCAGTTCGATTGTTGCTGTTGAGTCTATGAAACAAACAATGATAGAGACACAAATAAAATGACTAAACAGATCTCCCTAGCGGAGTCGCCAATTTGTTGTGGGGAAAAATGCCTATGCAGGACGATCCTATCCACCTAAGGTGTGACAGTGCCTTAGCAACAAACAGAGACAGCTATTCTAGTATTCTTCCTTTATGAATTAAGAATGAAGAGAGATGGATGGACTAACCGATGTCTTCCGTTTGTCCCTCGATCCGGTTTCTCTTCTCTTTGGGGGTTCACAGCTACTTGTCTTCTTGCTCGCCCAGCTTCAACAGGTCTCTACAAGATCACAAGAGAAGAACACTACACAAAGACATAGATTCATAATCATAACTAGTTCAGGATTAGAAGTAAACTAAACATACTAATGCAATCATACATCAAAGATACATCAGTATATAGGAGAAACCAAGATAGCTTTATTGATGAATAAAAAGGTTCAGGAAGAGATACAACCCAGAGGGCTCCAATCCAGCATCTCCTTCCTAGCAAAATGGAATTCCTATCTTCACCTCCCTTCAAAGCATTAAGCACCCAATGATTCTGATCTCAAACCAACAGCAATTCTTTGCAATAACAAAATTCCAGCCTCCAGATCTCATGGAGGAGAGATCCATATATAGATGTTTGGAGAGAGGATGAGTCAGCTTGAGATCTGACTAGTGTCCTCTCCCTCTATCAGTTCTTGATTCCACTTGGAGGTTCTTGCTTCCACTTGGAGATTTGGAACCTCTTACTCATCACCAGTCGAATTCCCTGAGGCAAATGTCATTTTGGAAGCTTCCTGGGTTTTGACACCTTGTGGAATGAACTTGCCACACGTCCACTCTCGCTCAGCGCAGGTAGCCAGTGTTGGCTTTGACATTCAGCGCAGGTAGCCAGTGTTGACTTTGAAATTCAGCGCAGACAGCTAGTGGAGCCACTGAATTGATCCTAAATTGACTTGTTTTTGAGCAGTTTCTGGTGGAGAACTTCTGTGAATTGCTGTGGTTTGTTAGCCTTGTTCCTCTAGGGGTAGGAACAACATGTTTAGGGACTTTGGATCCCTTAGATTATGGACATTTCATGCTCAATGCTGCAAGGCACAAAAATGTCTATAACACTACCATTCAGTTTTCTTGCTATCCTAAAAAACTATAGGATGCTTTGTTTCACTACAGGATACAAAAATACATAGAGCAGAATTTTTTTTTTCCATAACTTGAAAACCATGATTCCATTTTCCAAGCTGTTTTAGAGGGAGATGCATATGGATGATGGTGACATGCTCAAGAAATTTCAGAAAATTCCAGTGCACATTTTTCAAGAAATTAGCCTCCATCACCTACAACCATTTTTGCATTTTCTCAATATTTGTTCATCCATTTAAAAATCTGTTTCATGGGGAGATGCAGACTAGCAAATTTTAGTGCATGGTTTCCAAGAAATCGACCTCCATCACCTTCAGCCTTTTTTATTTTTTCTCAATATCTGTGCATCCATTGACCAAAAATTTCTTATGGGGAGGTACGTAATGATGATGGCAACATGCTTAGAAAGTTTCAGGTCAATCCATTCTACTGTTTGGGAGATATGGACAAAACAAGTCGTTGTCCTGAAAACCTACAGGATTCCCTGAGATCCTACAGGATACAGAATAACACCTACAGGATTGGCAGTGAGCAGTTTTAAAAGGGAAAAAGAGAGGTTGGCTTGATCAAGCAGTGATAAAGAGGAGGAACCCATCAACACAGTGAGGATTCATCAACACCCTCCTGTACTGGAGATATTCACAAGGCACAATTGGATGGGTTTCTTTGAAAAATTGAGGGGATATGATGATGAAGTAGCTAGAGATTTGTAGTCAGCTTCAGAATGGAGATCCAGAGGTCAAAGAATCTCCTCCAGATCTTAGTAGTAGCATCAGGTTCATTAGCATCACCATCCAACACCTGCACATCAACATCAACTCAGCAGCAACATGCAGGTCTCTCCAACAACCATCAGGTAGGTACAGATATGTAATATTCTTGACCTCTTCTCTTGAGCATATTATATTTAGAAATTTGTTGTCAATGCA